>OX596011.1:19030078-19630078 GCA_951394025.1 Heteromyza rotundicornis | reverse complement strand
CAACACAAATTAATACTCGAAACCTTACGCAATTCTCGGCCAACAACAACAACAAATTAACCCGCTAAGGCCTGCACTCGATTACCCACACACCCATGCAGAAGTAGCAAGAGGTTTCAGTTTCGTTTTCGGCTTAATCACAGTTTAAATCAAGCGCAGAAAATTGGAGCACAAGTGAGGCAAAACTAAACCAAAAATTTATTTATAAAAAAGAAAAACAACAACAACTAAATAAAATTAACGAAAAATTTGCGGTAGAAGCGAAAGCAACTAACTGTTGGTTGTTCGGTGGTGCCCGATGGTGTGGTACTGGTCTTTGCTAATAATTGCGCAAATACTTGAATTCATTCAAGAGTGTGAGAGGGAAAAAACAAAACAATTTTTTATGCAATAATTTCGGTGCGCTGTCGGCAGCCATACATACTGCAAAGCAGCGCCAAAACAATGTGTTATGAATCCGATAAGAAATTGTCGGTTTTGCGTTTACCTTCATTGGCTGCGGTAATGGCCGTAATTGCAAATTTCGTTGTTGTTGTTGTTGTTGTTGGTGTTGTTGGTGCTTTTTATTTGATTAGACAATTTCTGCTGTTGTTTGTTGTTATTACTTTGGGGGCTGATCTGAGGATCAGAGGCTAAGCAGGTTAAATTTGATATGAATTGATTATGTCCGTATTTTGCCAAATATAAATTACAACAATAATAGCAAACAACAACAAGAAAACGTAAGCCACCGCAATATTTAGAGAATAATAAATAAATGGTAAGGAAATCATGAAAGTGTGTGAAAAAAAATTCAACAAAACTGAAAAATGGGCTTAAGGTCATTTAGTAGAGCGGACTTTCGCCCTTTTAAGTGAACTGCTCTTATTTTTTGTGAAGGTACCCACCATCTGAGTGAGTGTGTAATCAGTGGTTAATTGTTATCCCGCATGAGACTTTTTTGCTACAAAGTGTATTTAATGTTTCACTTCAGGCCAAAGGGTCGTCGGTACCAGTCTTTTGTAAAGCAAACAATGTTTGCTTGGGAGCACTTTCAATATTTTTTACTTTGTAAGTATTTTTTTTTTCATTTTACTTATAATATTTATAAGGTATTCCAATAAACCACAAATCACTTGCTTGCTCTGCGCCTGTCAATTAATGTTTAGAAAAATGTTCGCAAATGGCAAAAACCACAAACACTGAAACTTAAACTGCAAATGTGCAACATTTTTTAAAGATTTTTTTTCTATTGCATTTGTATGTTGTGTTGCGTTGGAATTTGTCTAAGCAGCCAACTTGTTGGAATATTTATGTCACCCTACATGTCATCCATGTTTAGAATCAACTTTGATTTTTTTTTTTGTACTTTTCAAATCATGGAATTTGTTGCTTTTTTCCTTTGCATTTTTCTCAGCAAAACATGCAATTTTAAATTGTTGCTCTATTATGGCCAACTAAATACATATTCTCAATAAATTATCGATTTCACTTGAGAACCTGTATGCATGTGCTCGTTGTGGGCTGCTTGAAGCATAGTTTAGTTAATAATTATTCAAAATGCGCTGACCACTTAATATTAGCTATACGCAGTGCATGCCCAATGAAAGTTCAAGGTGTTGCATAATGCATATTTATTAAAATCTATTTGCAAATGAGAAAAAAAATTAAAATAATTTCAAAATCTAGTTTGCCTACTGCATTTATTGGAATTTTGTTGCTCAAAACTTCGTTAACAAGTCATTACTGGCTTATGCTAAACGCAAGTGAAATACAAATCTAGTAAGATGCAACCGTGTGTCTTAATTCTTACAAAAATGTAATAAATACTACCTTGCTTTTTAATTTGCAACTATTCCGAGCTCTCCGTCTCCGTTCAATAAACGCCCATTTATCTTCGTATTGACTGAAAAAACATACAAAACCACTTCGGTCTGAGGGAAGCTTAAATACCATGGACATTCGAGCACGATTTTTTGGTTATTTTACAAAAATCATATGATAAATTCCATTTCTACTTCATCTCGTGCCACTTCAAAATGTTGGAATTCCATTTTGTTCCGGTCCATTTCTATTTCATTCCCATTCCATTCCCATCAAAATCAGTGATTCTCACGATAAATGAAAATAAAGCCATTTGGCGGACATTTTGTATTGGAAGTTGGGCGTGGTTGTCATCCGATATCAATACTGTGCAAATAGAATCAAAAATAAGAGGAATGACCTAATTTTCTGTTGATATCTCAGTGCCAGATAGACGAAGGGACAGACAAACTTACATCACTACATCGACTCAGAAGGTGATGCTATTTTTATATGGACGGAAAACTTGAAAATATGTATGGAATATGGACGATAAAACAAGCGAAATATCGACGACAAATAAGAAATATTGACGATAGATTTTTTGTTTGATATTGATGTATTTTTTTACATTTCCCGGAGTTCTTGGTTTCATTTGAAAGCTGAGTTCAATAGCTAACAAGAACTTAAAACGCAACTTAAAAATTTCGAAAAACGATCTTGGCAGTCGATATAGGCTTAGCACCTACTAAATTTGACTATGAATATACGCCAAGTTTATTAATTTTTATGTGTTGTTTATTCTTTCAGTGGTTCACATTGACAATTGAAATGATGCATTGTGAAATTAATAAAGTGTGCTAGTTAGAAATGAGAGGACGGTGTGGCTGTATCAACATATTTCGAATAGTATTTACATTGCGGCACTCGAGGAGCAACCTTGTTATTTTGACATTGTCGTAATCCTTTTGGACATTGTCATAATTACCACTTTTTATTAATTTCACAAGGGCGATGATGCACAAGACTAAACCTTTTTTCCGGTGTATGGGAGCCACGCCCAGTTATTGTCCGATTTGGCTGATTCTCGAACTTGATCTCAGTATTCACGAGAAAAACATGTACCCAAAGTTTCAAGTCGATATCTCCAAAACTGCGACCGCTATCGTGCGGACGGACAGACGGACGGACAGACAGACGGACATCGCTAAATCGACTCAGGAGGTGATGCTGATCAAGAATATATATACATTTCCATACCGGACACGCCTCCTTATGGGCGTTACAAACGTTGTGACAAAGTTAGTATACCCTGCCACAGTGAGTGTGGGGGTATAATTAGCCCTGCTGATCAATGATAAATTTGAAATAATGTTTCTTCGAAGAATGTTTTAACGTAGAGAAGTTATGTTAACCTGCAGATTTTACAGAGCAAAAAACATTCCAAAATAAATAATTTCACATTGATCAATACAATTCTATTTTCGGATTTAAAAATTTTAATAATTTATTCGGCAAAGAAAAAAATTATAAATATTTCTTAAAATAAACTAATTAGAATGCAAGTATACTTCATTTAATTATAATTAATAGTTCTGATAGCAACACGAGCTTAAAACACGCTCAAACCTACGGGGTAAGACCCAAATGCAACCTGATTGCAAACAATCGAAACTGGTTAACTGTGAAATTTCCAATACAAACTCAACTGCGCGAGCGTACATACGCCCGATTCCAGCTAATTGCAAACAAAAACCACATACAAATACAAATTAAATTCAAAAAATTAAAAGATTAAACAAGTATAACGAGCCGATCAGATTCGAGACGAAAGTGAACGAACACGTTCATTTGGCCAACGGCAGTTAAAGCTCACCACAAGCTACAGCTACCCCTGTCCTGCTGCTGCCGCCTCCTCCTTAACCAGGCGTAATCTGCACACAAGCATTAAATAATAACAAAAACTGCAAGGCAACAAGAAGAAAAACATGAAAAAAGGCAACCACAAGAAAAAGCTTCACAGATATATGCACCACACTGTCTTACAGTTAAGCGATAAAGAAACAGATAACTGAATAAGCGAGGAGGAGGCAAATACAACGAATGAAAGTGAGAGTTAAGGCAAAGTCAAAGAAGAAGCAATTAACTTAAAAAATTGCAAAAATAGAGCAAAGTTAGAGCAGAGATGAAAGCTTTTTGGTAAATGAAAAGAGAGAAAATCCCCAGAGTTGCTTTTTCAAACCCAAGTTAAGAGTAACTTAATATGCAAAGCTTTAATTGTAAAGAGTTGTCTTTACAGTCGCTCTTCGGTGCATTAATTAACGCGCCAAATGCTGCAGTACGTTCCTCGCAACATTTATTTTAAACTTTTTTAATTGTTTGTAAATATTAGCTTAATATGAGCTTAGTGCGTCTGTCGATATACTACAGATGCATTAGCATATTTTTAGGCTTTTTCGTTATTTTTTGAGTAAAGTAAAAATATTTATATTTTGGTTTTTGTTTTTGGTATTGAGCTAATTAAGTGGGTGACTTATGTCTTTTTTATTTATTTTAATTACAGCTGAACTGAGCACCTATTCTACAAGTTATGTAAAGTAATTAATATAATTTTCTTAAAATTTAATAAGTAAATGGATCACGTTCGTTGCCTAAGTCTTTCATTATTACTGAGTTTTGTAATTTTACAAACATTTTCAGTTGAAAAGAATTCGGGGAATCATCGTAAAATAAACCAAAGCACATTTCCTAAATATATTAAATTCACTCTTCTTATACTACAGCAACAACAATAATTGAAAGGATTTCAATGAAATATTGGACAACTTTGTGTCTTGGTTTGAGTCTTTGTTTTGAACAATTCGTTTACCTTATGTGTGTGGAATTTAACGTTTGTCTTCATTTCTTTGCACAAAACAAACTGCACATTTAATGCTGCTAATAAAAATCCCATTAAAACCGCAGTTACAGTAAAATCGGCTGTTAAGTAGAATCTTTCGGAGACGCGATGTGACGACTGGGTGTTTGTTTTATTTTTATAACACGTTGCATTTTAAGAAATGACACAGTTTTGTTAAAAAGTCACCTTTGGACACTAGCGTGCAGGGTATAAAGATCACATCAGACGGCTTTCCCGACAGCTTTTAACCCAAAATGTTGATTTTGTCATTTCTTAAAATGCAACATGTTATAAAAATAAAACAAACACCACAATCTGTAAGCAGGCATCTTATCGCGTCTCCAAAAGTTTATACTTAACAGTTAAACCTGTCCGTAACACATGTTCTGACAATCGCTTTTATTGTAAATGCAGTTTTTTTTTGCCAAGAAGCAAACAAATGAAGACAAACATTAAATACCACGTAAACGGATTGTTAAGAATAATCACAAACTCAAAAGAGACTCATAAAAATTGCAAATCGGTTAGTCATGTGCACTGTTGAGTGCTAGAACATTACCAAGACACATATTTTTATTGGCAACATTTGCTAAAGGCACTTATTTATATTTCGTATCAAAATTAATAACCATTTCATATCTTTTGTTCTCCACAAAGTGTTAGAAAAACAACCTCAAGGTCGTTCCTTTTTCTATGCAGCTAAATGAGATTTCAACACTTGTTCTGCTGGGCGTGCTGATTTGCAGATTCTTCCCATGACCGCGTTGAGTTCAGTTCTGTATATATTCTATTTTGCAATTTCTCGGAAAATATAAATTGGTTTCACTACCGAAGTGAGAAGTAAGTCACCAATCCAATTGGATTGCCATCAAGTTGTGACTGAGCGGTGAGACAAGGCCTAAATGATTATTTAGAAGAAAACAAAAAAATTTCGATTCGATTATAATGACAAAGTACCCTCAAAGAATTGTTGTGCTACGAATTACGAAATACAGTTACATTTCCTTTATCTCAAATCGTGAACCGCAGATGGGAGTCATTTAATGGAAAAGTTTTCCGGTTTTGTAGTCTTAATGTGAGTGTAAATTTCCAGATACAAATATTTGAAGCACATATGTATGTATATATTTTTTTGAAATCTAAAAACATTTAATATCTTTCTCAGAATTATTTTATCTTTTCTTTGAATCATTCAGTTCTTTTTCTTTAATTTAAGCCCCACCAATGATGAGTTGATGGGTCCTCGAAAGCCAACTCGGATTTGTGAGTCATAACAAAAATTCCCTTTTTTTTTGCAAAATTATTGAAACTTTTCACCGCAAAACTTGTGATTTTTTTATACACACTTAATGTGTAATAATATTCTCCATTAGCCCTGATCAAAATCAACAATACCAGATCATTTAAAAATCTGAATAATATGAGCACAAAACGAAGTTGGTCTTTCCGTGTGGTTAGAATGTACAATTTTGGGAAATACGAGCCAATCACTACAAAAGACAACAACAATTAAAATCAGGTCAAGTTAAACGAATGCAATGCAAAAAAAATGAAAACAAATTATTTCAATAATTCGATTAAAAAAAAAACTAGAGAGTGGACTATCTTCGGCTATACCGAAGCTGAAATACCCCCACACAGTAGGAAGAAGTACCTCGAACATATAAAAATGTGGTCTCAAGACCCTATTTTGAGCCAATTATAGGTGGTTTTGGAGCCCGGACCATGTCCAAAATCCATTTCTAAACATTTCCAATCAAATCCACCGAAAAAAAAAAATTGGTCTCAAGACCCCATTTAGACCCTTATATATGTGGCTTCGGAACCTCGGACCATGTCCAAAATCCATTTCTAAAAATTTCCAATTAAATCCACCAAAAAAAAAAAATTGGTCTCAAGACCCCATTTAGACCCTTATATATGTGGCTTCGGAACCTCGGACCATGTCAAAAATACGTTTCTAAACATTTCCAATCGAATACAACAATAAAAAATTTTTACCTTTTTTTTCGGTGTATGGGAGCCACGCCCAGTTTTTGTCCGATTTGGCTGATTCTCGAACTTGATCTCAGTATTCACGAGAAAAACATGTACCCAAAGTTTCAAGTCGATATCTCCAAAACTGCGACCGCTATCGTGCGGACGGACAGACGGACAGACGGACAGACGGACAGACGGACAGACGGACAGACGGACAGACGGACAGACGGACAGACGGACAGACGGACAGACGGACAGACGGACAGACGGACAGACGGACAGACGGACAGACGGACAGACAGACGGACATCGCTAAATCGACTCAGGAGGTGATACTGATCAAGAATATATATACTTTTCCATACCGGACACGGCTCCTTATGGGCGTTACAAACGTTGTGACAAAGTGAGTATACCCTGCCACAGTGAGTGTGGGGGTATAAAAATAAAAACTACCAAACAACAAACGCCAAACGCCAAATAATAAACTAACAACAAATTCATGATCGATTTGTTCTAATTTCATGCTCCGAATATGACCCAATGTTCGGTGTGGCAGGCAAACGAAAGAAAAAATTTCATAATTTGTGCAGATGACAGGGCAACTTCCTTTTGTAAGGCGATGGCAATAAAATAAAGGTTCCCAACCAACAAAAAAAAAAACAACAAAATTCAAAATCAAAAATGAAAAGAACCACACTGACCTTGTAGGAGGGCGCGCGCTGTGCGGCAGCCATTGCTACAAGCCGCATATTCAGCACAAGCTCTTCTATCAATAACGGTACTTTTTGTGGCTTAATTGCCAAAGCGCGCCAGTGCCTTTAATGGGAGGGAGTTGAATTCTTATTGAATGCCGATGTTAAGTGCTGCCAAAGAAGTTCAAGGATCTCTGTTTTCGGACATGCTATTTTCCTTATCGTCATTTACATTGTTAGTGCTGTTTTCGCTGTTGTTGTTGTATTTGCTGAAGTTATGACATGTTTTTCTTAAACGCCTGGCACGTTCGTCTATTTGCTTATTTATTTTAGCGTATTTTCTTTTCTTTTTGTAAACTGTTCATAAATAACGGACACACTGGCAGTGTCATTGTCATCATCAGCCATGACTCGCTCACAGAGTTGGCGCGGACTTTTGGTACTTTATGCGGCGTTAAGATCGTTAGGAAAGGGACCTATTTTATGAGATTTTTTTAATTTGACAAAAGGTTTTTTATTGAAATGAGAATTTATTTATTGTTTTGCTGTCCAATCAATTTCAAATCCAACGATTCAATTGAAAAAATGTTCTTCATAAAATATTTAACGGATTCAATTTTGTCTCATTTCATAGGTAAGTCCTAGACATATAAGAAATTCTCAGCCGAATACGGACGCTCAACTAGGACGCATGCAAAATAAAGTTATTAACAATGCGCAATCATGTTTGCTTACTCTAAAATGGGCGAACGTGACAAATTCCCAAATTGCAACTGCAACTCCACTCCAACTCCAACAACAATTGCAACTACTCAGCTGAGAAAATGTTTTTCCAACAACATCTTCTGTAGTCTCGTTAGGTACTGTCGCTCGGATCGGTATCTCCATTTAAAGTGAGCTTCTTGTGTTTCGACTGTGTATGTGTGTATGCAACTGCCTGCTTGGCTAACAGACAACGCCGTCCATCATAATATGAAACGTTGCAGTTGAGTAAGGGCAAACAAAAACGACCACCGCTCCGCCCCTACTACCATGGTGGACATGCGCAAAAGCTGTTTGTAGCGGCGCTTAGAACGCCAAAATGCACGATGTACCATTGCTTAAGGCAAGAAAGTCTGCTGAGGTGTGTGGGGTAATCCCCCGTTAACTTTTTATTTGGTCAAATTTGCCGCAATTTATTATTGCTTGTCTCAGTTGCGAATGATGACGACGTTGAAATGGCTTTTCTATTAACGATTCAAGTGCAGTGGAATTGGAAAATTTCCATTTGGGTAAACTAGGACCACTTGCTCCAATTCTAATTCGCATTCTAATGAGTTCAATTGTGATGAAAATTTATGTTAAGTGTGAGCACTTTGAGTGATGAGTGGACATTATGGTTTCGTTTGAGGAATACTAAGTGGTGTGAATGTGAAATCCAAGTCGGAGATGTATGCAATGAGGATTTGGATGATGCTGTAGCACAGTACTCCTTGGCATGATATATTATAATGCTATGCTGTCAGAGCAAATGCTTAGTTGGAATGGAAGTTAGTAATTCGTCGTCTTGATTTAAAGAAATCACAAAAAACTAAGGGAAAAAAACTACAAAAATTAATTAAATTTTTTGAAAAACTAGGGGACTAATCGCACTTTGGAAGACGATCGCTATGGACCCATATGTGGTCTATGTGAGGCTCACAGCCACAACCCTAACCTATTCTAACCTATTCTCCTCTACTTCCCATGCTGGTTCGGCTTCTAGGTAAGTCAATACACATGCATACCAGTAAATGTACTTTCTTCGAACAAACACTCGCTTTGTCGATTTTATCATGTCCTTTCCACTGTCTCGAAAACCATTCGTATTGCCTCGGTATACTCTGTATTGGGAGAGACAGAAAAAGGAAAAAGTCTACCTGCTTAAAACCATTCGTAACCAATTCATCATATCACTATCATTTCTTATATAGCCAGATATAGCCGCGAACTTGCTGATATAATTCTTTCAACTAGGACCTTCTGTTAAGTGCAACATACCCATTCAATGTGGCCATAAATTACATAATAAACACCAATAAATCAATTAAAATCTTAATACAAATTATAAATGCACCAGCAAATGCCTAATCAATTCGCGAAAATCTACCCAAACCAGAAGAACACTTGTTGCACACCAATCAACAAGAAGTCGTAAATTTCCGCCAAGAACAACCATGGAAGATGGTAACTTTATTTAAGGACAAGTGTACAGAACATGCTGAACGAAAAGAATGCGCGTATGCCCGCAGTACAGGCGAGAGCAAGTGTTGTACAAGCAAAATTTATATAACCAAATACATTTTTTTAGAAAGAAGTTATTTCCTGCTGGCACTTCACACTCTACAAATAATCCGCACATAATCTGAATACGATCCCTTAATTGCGCAATTAGAACGCGTAGCAAATGCATTTTATTAATTAGCCCTGATTAGAGACTGTCTCTGGCATGAAACCAACTGTCAGCTGCCAACTGTCAACTGCCAAGTGTAACACTGTCAGTGCATATTTATGTCAAACTGACATTGCTGTGAGCCATGCAAATATACTAATGAACATTTCATTCTTTGCCGGATTCTAGGCAAAGTGGCTCATATGCCAACTCCTACGCAGTCGCTTGTGTGAATATGCTAGATAGATAAATGCATCAAAATCTGACAGCTCAACTCTCTGGCCCACTGCACACATACTGAAGTGTGGAACTAAAACGATTATTAGAGAATTAACACGCCTAACGATGACTAATAGAGGCGTAACGTACCAAAAAAAAAATGGTATAAAGCTCAATGTAGTGAGTGGCAAGCGATTCCTCTGAGTGGATGTATGACAATCGAAATAATTCAAATTTTTTCGTTAAAATAAATTATATAACTGGTCCTGCAGTTCGTATACAGTTTTGTGAATATTTTGTGAGTGGAATTTTGTATTTGTGTCAATTCATGCTTATACTGCAAAAAGTATTTTAAATAATAAAGAAATCAAAACGAATTCTTTGCCATAAGTAAACAACAACAAAACCTCTTAATAATTTTAACAAATTGACAACTTCATAAGCCAACATTTAAATGTAAATAAAATTCTTACTACTGCACTTGATTTCGTTAGAGAAGGTGCCGTGTCATAACCCCGAAAGTTATTTTATTCGATGGTAGTGTCACTTTTGAGGGCATTCCAATGGCAATGACAATGATCACACAAATATTTTCTCAATTATACATAATTACGTATTTACATTTGTCATAAATACTACACCGTGTCGTTGTCGATTTCTTGGAAACTATATTCCGAAAAAATCTTATTAATTTAAGGTGTAGAGGTGTGCTCTCATACTTCGATTCCGTAAATGGCCGCTTGGAATACGGCTAAGTAGTTTCCATTAGTATAGTTTTCCCAGCTCCAGTTTCGCCCTTTTTCAAGTTTGGACCCATCAATAAACCATATACGCTTTAAAATAAATAAAATCCTCCATCTCAAATTTGGGTCTCAAGACCGAGCAGTATATAACCCCACACCATTCAAGAACAATTCTACTTTTTGTAACTTTAGTTTGTTTTGAAAACTGGGTCAGAGGCGTCACTAAACGTCAAAATCTGAAAAGAGCGATAATCTGCAATGATGCGCACTCACAATATGAAATTGCCAGCTCAAGTGTTTGACATGCTTTGACAGCAACAAGTTGAACAGTTTGTAAACGTCGTCGCGACGCTGGCCTGGCTAGCACATATAGGAACACTCAATCGTGCGGCTATATGAGGTAAAGGCAGCACTTCAAGAACGCCATCTTTATGATGGTAATAAAATGTTTATGCAAAATGTTGAACGTGCGATTTTACGTTGACGATATTGAAAATGTGCGGGAATTGCGGTTACTTACGATGACAAATAAATGAAATGTCTTAAAATGCATTAAAAATAACACCTCCGTGGAAATTAATATTAGTTTTTTCTTTCTTAAGCTTTTAAGAATTTCCCCACAGTTTCTTTTCCTCCAAAACTTGGACTTTTGATTAGGAATCAAAATTATAAGCCACTGTCAAAGGTAATTCAATTCAAGCATGTGCCCACACTCGCCAGCCACAAATGAAATGGACAAATGACAATTGGTATGCCAACAGCAATGCCGCAGCCATCATTGTCGTCATCAACCATGTCCATTGCTCAGCCGAAGCCCTAAATTACCACATTATCTTGTTCGCCTTTCCAACTCTATTTGCGGGCAGCACATACAACTTACAACATCAGCATCGCACTTCTCCGAGTTGACCCCACAACGAGACCAAATCCTTTCCACTTCAGTGTCCTTTTGTGACGCCCGCGGATTTCGTCGACATCTCGATTTTGCTATAAAAATTTGCCATAAATTTGTTCGTTGTTGTTGGTCTTATTTTTTTTTAATGCGAAAGAAACATGCGAAATTTTTTTCACATTTTCTTTTCTTTTTTTGGATAGATTTTATTGGTTCCATGTTTGCCGGCTGGTCAAATGTGTGGACCATTTCGTTTCGGTCATGTTGGACAATTTTTTTTCCTTTTTTTTTCGGCCCTTACTGTCGTTATATAAGCCTACACGCGTGTTGAGGTATTCTTCTTCTTATTATCATTTTTTTCTTCTCACTCTTCGGCAGTTCCTTGTTCAGTTTGATATTCCAGCAAAAACTGACATGTTGGGGGAAATGCCAATGAAATAAATTCAATTGCTTGCCGTGTGGATATTAATAGAGGGACTTAATGCTGTTAGGGTGGCCATATGGTAAACAAATCAGGGCTACATTTAAATTAGACAAAATCAAATGATATAGAATCCTAAGACTATATTTACATATACGCGATTATCGCTCTTAACTCGTTTGAAAATGAGTGATTATACAAAAGTACAAATACTTTAGGTTCTTTCAATCCTTCAAAGAATTGTCTGATCGATGCTCGATCAGTTCAGTTAGTACTATGTGTTATCCATTTATACCAACTTAATCATTTACCACATCAAACTTCAAACACCTCTACCGTATACCCCCTTTAATGTATATGGCAACCCTAATCGGAAAAAACAAACAAATCCTAAGAACATTTGAAAAGCGAATCCAATTCGCCCATCATGTTCGCACGCGCCAACAACAAATGAAGTTAGCTCAATAGCAATTCCAAAGTCAAATACAAGAGATGACATTAAACGCACTTCACAACTGCACAATTCCTGTAACAAAGTTCAACAGCAACAGCAACTGCAACATGAGTGCCAGATTGGCAGTAATAGTAAAAATGTTAGAAAATCTTGTAAGGAATTTATCAAAGCAGTAACAGGCTGATATGCAGGATGGAGGAAGACCAATGCACACCAGCTACACACATGGCCACAAGCTACGCACAAGCCAAAAGGGCCCAGTGAAATTTATGCCAAACGTTTGCAAATAAAATGGAGAGTGTGGGTCTAAGCGAACATGTTGAAAGCACATCAATACAAATGTACGGCACCAAAGGGCACAGAGTAACCAGAAGAAGCAACCGCGAAGAAGTTAGAAGTTGAGCCAGTAACAGCAGTCAGTTGAAAGCAGCAGGAAATCTTTGGGGCGGCTTAAAAATTTATTTGAGTTTAAGGTTGAAGTTGATGCGAGTGCAGCCAAAGAGGACCATCGTCATGCAAGTACATACATGCATTTTCTTCAGCCTGTCTCTGGTCTGTACACGTATTCCTATGGCAATTATTGGAATTTTATGAACTTAGTCAAGTCATACTTTCTGCTGATTGACAAATAAATTAAGATGCATGCGTGGCGATAGCAAAAAAGGGTTTTACTTACGAACATTTACATACGCCTGAGCCGAAGTGGACTAACGAGCATCGAACGTACAGCAAGCGCAGCCGTACACGTCTGTAGGAGTAACATTGAAAGTGTTCTTTCGGCCAGTTGAAGTGAAGCAGATCTTCAATTCAAATCTTCTTAGATTAGTACCAATCTGCATACGGCTGCGTTTTCCATTTCACTCAAATGGAAATTCATTGTCATTGGCAGCAAATTAGGGTTCGATAACAGCAATAGAAAGAGAGAGGGAGAGAAATTCTTCGCCATAGTATTAAATTAGATGATGTTCTGTAAACTAAGACTAAGGCTAGGCAGCTGTTCGCTTCTCCTCTTCCTGGCTGGATAAGTTGTTTTCTCTGCTTTGTTGGGTTAGAAAGCGAGTTAGATGCTAGATTGACATAAGAATCGGCCTGTCATGTCAACATGACTTGATTTAAGTCTTAAATCTTATGTCGAATTGTTCAGTTGGTGAAGTTTCCTGAAATGTTTTGTTAGTGATGCAGTCTAATTAGGCAGATTCACTCACTCAAACTCACAGCTGACATTCGCAAATCAATGGCAAAGTTATTTTGTAAATAGCTAAATCAGCAGGAAGTACATTTGTGTTCATAAAGGGCTAGCAGTTCAATCAAGAAATGGATGACAATGGGACAACAGAAGCTTTTCGATGCGTACGCCTGTACTACACCACAAGTAAGAACACTCAGCCTAAAAACGAAATGAAATGTACAGACGCTTTTCATTGTGTTTTTCCTCTGCGAGTGTCAAATGATGCATCAGAACTCCTTGCAGAGACAGAAGAGAATATAGCAATCAAAATAATCCAAAAACGTTCCACACCCGACCACACATTCGCTGCTGCTCTTTGGTGACAAATCCAACTGTGTGCTTGTCCCCCCACCTGCCGCCATTGCAACATATTTCCACAGTAGCCGAAAGCACTTTGATATGCCACACAATATGTCTTGCCATACCAGAACGTATGCACCATACAAGCGGGCCAAAAACAACGTACGCACTGCACTCTAATCGCACATGATTAATTAATTTTCATACCTTGTGCCAAAGCACCGCCAAAACCAATGAAGCCGCCCGAAGCATCACAACCACTTCCCACGACAACTGGCAGTCGGTATTTATTGACACTGCAACTTCTTCTTCAGCCGTGGTAAGATAAGCAAGACGTGTTCGTGTGCTACATTGCGGGTGCCGCAGTTGACATCATTCGAGCGTACCAAACAGTCAACAGTCATACCAACCAAAACTGCAAGCAGTGAGTGCAACGTAAAATTCCAAAAAAAATAAAAATAGTCCATACTCAACCTCCGCCTTCGAGCTTGTATTTGTGGTTTGCATAAAAATGTCGTTTCCTTGGCGTTTTGTTATTAATCCTCATCGTTCGTTTGTGTGTGTTTAGCCCCCCCCCCCCCTCTCTCTATCGCCAAGTTATCTTCATACAACGACCTTCAACTTTGCAGTAACCTTGTTAGTTGTTGTTATGGTGTGCGATCACTTTTGCTGATCGCCAGCTTATGTTCTTTAGATCGCGCCTACTTACAAGTACCTCGCCAGCAGTCAGCAGCCAGAGTCTTCGAAAGCTGTTGGTCCGTCCGCTTAGCCAACTCGCCCAACTCTGAAGTGTGCTTGCTGTCTTGCCTGTTGTGTTAACCGCCCTGCTGCTGAACTGGTCACTCAAATTGGACATTGGATTCAGCTCGGTCCGAAGCGTTCCAAAGCGTTGACTCGTGCATGGTATGTTGCACCAGATTTCGTTTTCATTTGTTATCGAAATTTGTTTATGTTGCCCGTTCGTTGGTTCGGTTTGGGCGATTGAACGTTGGAAACTAAACAACAACAAAAAACAAATAAAAAGCCACAACAGGCGTTCGCTTGTCGCAATCATTAAATTCTAAATAAAATAATGCTCGCTCGGGCGTTTGTGTCACGTTCTTCGTTGGTTTTTTGCTCTTTTTTTTACATTTTGCTTGTTTATTTTCATCATTGGTGCTCGCCGTTGCTGCTTATCATGGCAACAGCATCAGTTTTGTTTTATGCAAGTTGGCAACTTTGTCAACTTTGTTGTGTCGATTCTGTTTGACCAACTGTGACAAGTCTGCTTTCTGCTGCAACTTGGTCAATTGCAAACAGACAATAAAATGCGAGGCGTATTCGCCATAGTTCACCACCACTCTACTCTGCATTCGTCGCTCTATTTTGCAATCGGTTTCACTTTCAGTTTCGGTTTTTGAGTTCATTCTTCGTTTACCTTTTTTCGGTTAAATCAGCCAATATTAGCAGCGATCATGTTAACAACAGTCGTTGGCATGTCAAACGCACACGATTTGTTTGGTTGGCAGAACGTAGGAAGCGGACAAACTAGGATCTGACCATGAGATTGCTTTGGTACACTTAAAATATGACAATGTGTGTTTGGTATTATTGCAGTTGGAAGTAATTTTGTATGACCGAAGCTGGTTTAATGCTATGAAAAAACAATAATTTGGGTTAGAGCTTCCCATCTCAAATATTTCAAGCCTTATACTGAGGTTTAGACATAGGCAAAACCCAACCGCCACTTGCACATTACAAAAATGAACTATTTGAAGGATTATTAGGTGTAGCAGTCAACGATGTTGATAGAGCTTCCGCGTCACTTCGAAGAATTTGGTTGAAACCTCCAAAACGGGTGGATTACCACTCTTAAGTACAACTATTATGTACCACCTGGATTAGCAAAGTCAAGCCTTGTGCCATCGCATTTGTGTATGGTATAATTGGGGGCCAAGGATAAGCTCCGAAACTATCTTTGTAAAAATTGGGAAGAACCTCTCCGAACCTGAAAGCAATGGCTATAACCAAATGGCGTCCGCAGGAAAAGTGGAAACCATGGCGCTCCCGCTCTGCTACTGTCTAGCGCAGTCTCGTCATAGGAAGATCCTACTAGTAGTCCCACATGCGGTTCCGCATGAACTCCAATTGGTTTGAAGAGTAAATAAACCTGATCCAGTGGTATAACAATAGTCTGAACTACCTCAACCTAACTCAACTTAGTATTTTCCCTTTGGTCAGTAAATGTAAATGTTTCTCTAAGTGTAACGTACCTAATGTCAACCTAACTAGGATTTTCCCATTTCGCAACTTATACAATGATACATTTTGGTTTTTGCCCAGCAATGAATCGATGCATTTGTGATGCTTGCCCGCCACCCCCTCCCATTTGGCAATGTTCAACAAGTGTTTGCTTTCAATGGCATCACGGTCAGACATCTTTAGTAGCTGCTATTGAACTCAAAAAGTTCAAAGTCAAACTGCAAAAAATATCAAAAAGGAATAAACCAAACTGCCTCATCAGGAACATCATTAAAATGGCCTACAATCTCTTTCATTAGACCGAATGCAGAAAATACCTAACCGCCAACAACTTACCAGAAGGTCTACACTGGACAGACACAATCAAAGGGTACGGGAGTCAAACTGTGCACATGTCACGTCACATGCTGAGTTGTGACTGCTGCTGTTGCTGTTTCGGTTGCTTTTGTTTTGCAATGGCAGCCATTGCAGTAGTTGATGCAACATGGATGTGCAATCACACTCGCATGTCAAATGCCCCTGTGAAATATGTTAATTGCATTTTGGTGCTTTTCTTCGGAGGACACACACTCTATAATAGATATCAACTGCGAAGCTTCTTCTGTGATCGAAGGAATGGTGAAACTCAATTAAGTGCCTGAAACATTGGTGATACTAAATTAAAATGTGCGTTAACGCCTTCAATGCTGTGGTAGTACTAACAGGGACTTACTTAATTTGCACTTATCGGTGGAAGATGTGTGGTTTAATTTGAGTAAGATTGAAGGGGTCTCCGGAGAGTATAGCATTTGTTCGATTTGTGCATAGTTTATGGGTATAAGTACCGAAGGTTCGATACAAATGTTCCATTCAATTCCATACAGAATCAGCTACTGGACAGATGTGGACATATGACTAGGAAGTGCTCTGCCTTGTCCAGAATTTAGTCAAGCGCTAAGTAGCAAAGTAAGATGTCAGCAACTGTCTAAATGCTTTCACAAATGCTAGCACAAATGTTAGTTCAATTCGAGTACAGGAATGAACCAGATCCAAGAGAGTATTTACCCAAACCACTCGAAATCCGCTACTTCAATGAACCGTTTAATATGTAATCTCATTAAATTGCCATAATTGCGTACTATTAAAGTAAAACAATTCAAGATCCGGTTGCTGCGTCACTAACTAACCTCGAAACTTAACATTTCACAAAGCGAATGCACATCAGCCGCATTCGTCTTAAACGAATGACGTAGCAGAGGCAAGGTCGTTGGAGCAGGCCAAAACAATATGCAGCAAGTTGAAAGGCGGCAATAATTCGCAGCTCAATCTTTCTGTTCTGTGGAATTTCCTCTCTTTATATCAGATGTTGGCAACATTTTTTCGCCACTCACTTGGAAACTATTTTATTTTTTAAGTGGGATGGGCAAAACAAAACAACAAAATCACACAAGAAAAAGAACATTTCGAAGGCAATTTCATCTGGAGTGACGCAAATAAACCAAACCACAAAAATGTCAGGCCCCAACAAAGAATTGAGTATGGTAAATTTAAATTTATTTTAATATAATTTATGTATAATACCAGCCGCTTGTGATATAAATTCTAAATTATTTTATGGCTCTTTGCCATATTAAAAAAAGCATCAATAATAAACTTAAAAACCCAACCAACTGGTAATACGGGTTTTTGACACTTTTTTTTCGAAATCAATTAGTAACTGTAAATCTAATAAAATTCTGCGAATGACACCTAAAATCTAATTGTATGCCTTATGGCAACCGCAAACCTGTTGAGCAAAAATTAAAATTCAGAAATTCACTAAAGTCTTTCGCAAGTCTCCAAAAAAATAATTATTAATTAGTTGCACATTTTATACAAAAGGTGACATTTTGTGATTCTTCTACAAAGAAGTTATTATTCGAACATTTTGTCGAGAAGAGTTTATCAAATTATTGAAAAAACCAGAATAAAGAATGAAGCCTCAATTAAATTTGATTGATATATTGACAGCCTAACCCCTATCGAATGCGGCAATCATTTCAATTAAAATTTTGCCAAATTATAATTTTCGACACAACCATCAACATCATCATCATCATCGATCGATTTCACTTTCATGTGCTGATGAGCTCTGGCTCGCCTCATCGTTTTAGAAGTTCTTAACTTCTTCAACTGCGATTTGAACTTTTCCGGTCTGACTAGAAACGCTTCTTAGCTAAAATCTTCTTAAAAAATAGAATTGATTAATGTTCGCCAGCAACTTTTTTTCTCCAAATGCTGGTCATCGTTTCTTTTAATTGTTTAATTGTGGCTATTTTGAATAATGTCTTGTGATTAAATTTTTCAATCGAATTCATTAATAAAAATCAGAAATGTTGCCCGTAAATATTCCATTTTGTATAGAATAACAGAATGGTGGTACACATGGCATGGGGGTAGTTTTGTCTTAAGTTCTATTGTCTTATAATTAAGAATACACAATAATCTTCTCTCACAACAACCACAAAAAAAAAGTGAAAACGTATCTGCGTATTTTGAAAAGTGAAAACATCAAGTATTTTTGGAGATATTTGCTTACTTGTTTAAGGAGTGATAGATGGTTTTTTAATTATGATGGTGATTATTTTGTAACTTTTTTTTTAAATTACTCTTTATTTATGGGTTTTAGCTCATTTTGTTCCAAAAAAAAATTTTAATTTAATTAGATTAGCCCTTAGGCTGGTTCAAAGCTATAGGCTGGCTGAAACGAAATATGTAGCAGATTAAGTCGAAGATGAAGTTAAAATTAAAGCTGAGAGTTAAATATTGCCGAAAAGGATTCATCACAATTTTTACAAATTAAATTATGGCCAGTATTTCATTCTAAGTAGGAGTAGACGGAATTTCAGAGACTCGAATTCATGATGTTTCCACCCGCCTTAATGTACATACGTTTTTCTCTCTCTCAGAATTCTAAATTAAAACTAATTAATCAATTTCCACATCAACAGTTCAGTTGCAAAGACAAGCAAAAACACAAAACCCAAAAACGAAAATTGTGAAAAAGTGAATATACGTAGTTGTCAAAAATGGAAATTGCCCCGTCTACAATCGGCGGCCCCATTTCGATGGCAAAGTGTGAATTACGGTGTTTATGCATATTTTATAGACACGCAGCGAGGCGCATGCGCACATCATGCTGTGCCGAACACCACACACGACTGAAGCAGGGCACCACTCAGCATGTCGCTACTCTATAGTTGTTGTTGTTGTTGGTAATTTTCAGGCCCTTTGCCTCAGAAAGCGAATGTGATTTTAATTTGCATTGCAAGGGCCCCAAGAGCGTAGGATTCTTGTGAGTTGTTTGCTTTTCAGATTTTTTCTGTGTACTTTTGCAGCCGACTACCCGCTGTCATGGCGCACCACAATCATCTATTTTCTTTGATTTATGTTCTAGTAGCAAAGAACACTAAAATACTGAATGCGATAAGATGTGAGGCCATATATTAATTTTATAGAAATTTTTGTTTTGATATTGAAAATGCAATTTGAAAAAATTCAATTTCTCATAAAAATGTCATACAATTTGTGACAATTATTCGATGTGTGTGCGGTGTGTGTGCGATAAATAATGCATTTACCCAAATACAATAAGAAAAAGTTGCGAATTGAAAAATGTTCTTTGCTTAGTGTATGGATCGGTGCGACATTTCAAGGCTACTTACCGCCTGCTTTTGCACTTTAATATATCAAAACAGTTCTCCAAATAGCCACACAGAAAGGCAGAAATTCGTAAGGAATATGGTCTTCTTTGGCGAATTTGCAAAGCTGAACTTAGTTGGCAGTATGGGCATTGTAATCGTTACTTGGCTAAATTGGTTAGCGGTGGTCGCAGCGTTCAAATTGCTGCGGATTATTCATTCTTCACTTGCATTTTTCATTTTTCTCCGATTGCTTAAAAGGCATTAAAGTGGTCAAAGATTATTCGATACACTTTTGAGTTATTGAAAGTGAAATTGGTTTGAAGTTGGCACACAATGGATGGTGGATACTCAATGAAAATGTAAGTTGAAATGCTTCGAAGAATTTTATAATTTTTGCATTAAAGGCAAATATGCTAATATTCATAAAATCATAGCAATTGACAGTCTGACAGGCTGTACTGGCATTTGCGTCTTGGCTAATGTCATAATATAAATTTTAAAAACAATTAAATTCTGACATTTCTAATATTTAATTCGCTGACGTTGATGAAAAATTATAATAAAAAATATATAAAATCTAGAATTAATTAGTAAATTCACCGTTTAAAAGCCATTAAATAAGCAAATTTTCACATTTATCTTCAGACTCGTCGAGTTCATCGCCTCAAATTGCTATCAAATCAAATGTCACGTCATATCATTATGGGCCAATTTGTCATTCGCTGTTGTGTTTCGTTCCTTCATTTTGTATACATCAAATTGCACAATTTTTAGCTATTATAAATTCGTTTGGCCAAAAATGTCAAAAAATCCAGATATTCCTGTCAAAAATATCGACGAAAAATAATCAAACAAGCGTTGAAACGCGCAAATAATAGAACACGCGCATTCCGCATGCTAAGCGGCCAGCACGCGATCCAAGCTTGTTCTGATTAGAATTCAAATAGAAATCAGTATCAGAAATATTTTGAGTTGTTTTTTTTTATATTAAATTTTCTTCTTTGTATAAAATTTACTACAATATTAAATTAAAAATCGCTTTTGTAAAAGAAAAAAATATCTAGTATGCAAATTCTCCAACGTAAGCCAATCGGTGTCTCTGTTTCAACTAAACTGGCCTCAAAAACATTTCTGCTGTCCGAACTAACCAACTCTTCCAACTGAGCGCTGTGTTGTTGTGCGCGAACCACAAACCGACCCGGATGACCTTGAATATATTAAATAAATTTCTTATTCTTATTTTAATACCAGCCATTTTTGAAACAAAAAATGTTAATTTTATCGCTCGCACACTCAGAGAATGGATTTGTGGTAGAGATGCTATTCTAACTTGCTTTTGGATTACTGAAATTTGAAATTTGTGTGTTAATTAATTTAAATTATTTTAAAAATTAAAAAAAATTAATTTTATAATTTACAATTTTGTTCAATAAACATTTTTTTTTTAATTAAAAAAAATTATTAATATTTAATAAAAATTAATATAAATTACTAAAAATTAATTTAAAAAAAAAAAAATTTACTAAATGTGTTCTTTTATTAAACATTTTTTTTAAAGTAGTTTAATATTTTATAAATTAAATTATTTTCATACAATATTATAAATTAAAAAAAAAATTCATGATTTTTTAATTTAATTTACAAATTTTGTATTCGAAAAAAAAACTAATTTAAAATGTACAACACAGAAAAAGTTCTAGAAGACTAGCAAACTTTTAGCAAATTTAGCAAATTAATTTTATTGTGTATTCTTGTGTAAATATACACACAATGTTAAAAGTGATATTCTTTGCTTATAATCGACTTAAACTAGTTTTAGCAACACAACAACAATTCAGCCTAGTCAGCAATAAAATTAAAAAAGAACATTTTTCAAACATGCCACTCGGCCTCTACAGCTACCACCTATTTTTAGTGAATTTTCAAATCTCTTCAACGCTGTCACCTTTTTCTCAAGCATATCATAAACACACACACAACACACACTTGGGTTCTCCAAATCGATGCTACTCTTTTGGTAACACAAATTTAATGGGCTAAAATGCCATAAACCGATGTTCTGGCTATTATTGCCCCCCCAAACGAAACCAAAAGGTGTACCTCATCGGCGGCATCGATCACTGACACTAGACTTTAAAAATAGCGACAAGGAAGTTTTGTATATGATTTTTAACTTTTGTTTTCAGTTAGTACGTACGTATAAGTTTGAGTAAAAAAAAATGGAAAACAAAAAAATTTGAAATAAAAAATGTAAATTTGAATCGTTTGATACACGCGCGGAATGTATAGTTGAATTTTTATACTTTATACTTAACAAATTATGTTTTATGTGTTAGTTAAGACTAATCGATTTTTTCGGTGCTTTAAGAACCCTTTAATTTTAAGGTAGGAAATACTTAGTCTGTTGGTCATTCACTTTAGCGTATCACTTTTTGATTCGCTAGGTACATTTTTTTTATTTAAAAAAAATAGTTTTTAGTAAGAGAGATTATACCCTAAACAGAGGTTCCCAAGACAAAACTGTGAAATATTCAGAAGAAAATATTTTAAAATATTTTTTTACAATTGTTAAGTTGTGTTTCTTCTTTTTAAATGTCCACATTTTTAATTACCCCGTCCAATGCCAATACTTTTTGACTGAATCTCTAAACCAACTTTTAATTAAATTAAATTCTGCTTAATAAATTTAACAATTTTAATGTTTTTAATCTTTATTTGCGGATCTTGACAAAAAAAATCATGTTTCTCTCAAACGGGTTTCAAACCATAATTTTACTTTCAAATTTTGTGTCTTTTTGTTAGCTTTTGTTTGTAAATTTTTTGACTAGTTCTTTGGCGGGTAAAATACATTCTTCACAAGTGTATTGTGAGTCACAATAAGACTAACAATTTCGGATTAATATACTTTGACTAAAAGAAGTTAATGGAAACTTGGTGGCAATTATACAACAAAGAACCACTAAATGCAAAATAAAGGAAAATCTCGAAACAAGTTCGTAGCCAGAGTCTTTTGTGTGACTAAACACTAATAAGTGTGAATTCAATTTAAAAAAAATTGAATTTATTTTAAAATATTTCTTAAAATTAGAATTGCAACAATTAAATTCCAACGAATAAAACGTTTCTCTGCAGATTTATAAATAACTCTTTTCAAATGGCCTGTCTAATCATTGTACACTTTAAAATTCATCTCTGTCGTGTTGAACAAATGCACTTGTCAATTTATTTTTTCCGTACCACCTGACGTATGGTTAACATTAATTCAATTTTGCTTACATTCTTAACAATTTTCATTCAAATCAAAGCCACTCGAGTGTATAAGCCTTCAATTCGATTTAAATGCAATCAATTCTATAAACAGCTATAAATGAATGAATTAATTTGAAAACTTCAACAGCCGAGCTGAAAAAGGTGGTGAAGAAACAATTGAATTTGAGTGAAATCATTTCAAAATATAAAGAAACAATTCGTCCAAATTTAACCCATTGCTGAATGAACACATATTGCCATAAATGAGCAAAAGACTCACACGTTCTTTCGTCTTACTCATTGATCTGAGACCCTCAACAGGATAGCCAAGTGAATGACACCCTTAATCATCATTTCACTATATCCATGTGACACGCTCAGAATAAAAAAGGGATAAAATGAATGGAGCGTCAGTACATTTCATCGCTCTTTTCCTCTGAGCATGTCATATATACAATTCCATTTGTCCGGATGTCTTGATGACTCTCCTCTCCTTCCAGAAGTAAGGACACGCCCGTGGACCTAGAGAGCTGAAATTTCAAATATATGTCCTACGTAGCCAAGGTTGAAGACACTCGAGCCGGATTTTTGATTCTCATAAAGGGGACGTGGTAGATAAAATTGGCTCTCCTAAAGCAGTGGACTAAAGCAAGCAGGAAATCGCAATTCCATAATTTTAAGTTATGAAAAGGGGCATGACAGTTTATGATATTGACGCGGAAAGAAAAGGATTCAAAAAGAGCCCAAGAGAGATCCAAGGGTATACAGTACAGATGTATACGTGCGAGGTCGAAGGCAGTTTACAAGTTTCAAGCTAGCATTCAACCACAAAACAAAAGCCATTCTTATTGAATTAAATATTGTATCCAACAGTCTGAAATGGGTTAATACTAAAAGCGCTAATAATCCATTTAATTTACTTAAGCATAAAAGCGCTGGTAGTTGCCTCACGTGGGCGTCAGGTTGTTTCTTTCTTCTTGTTATTTCATTTGTAATTTTTAAACCAATTAATCAAAATTCCAAAACCGAAATCAAAATAACAACAATACGACAAAAACAATTAGCACCGTTTCCTATTCGACCGATTTGCAGACAAATTAAAACGGGAGTGTTTTTTTCGCTGTTGTTGTTGTCCGTATTGTATCAAAACTAGTTACTCTACACATTTAAAATTGGAATTCTAGAGCCAAATTTAGCTGGCATCAGAAGATAAATTAAATTGATTTGACTGTAGTAAGCCAACCCACCCATGCCGAGTGAATTGTGTGCAAATTTCAAAGTTTTTTCACTTCCGCAAATTGTGGATGTTTTTTCTATGAATAATGAAATTTTAAATTTAAATCATAATTTTAATATATTTTTGCGTTCACGTCTATTTTTTATGTGCCATTTCAGCAAGTGTGAATCATCTGTTACGATGATTGTTTTCATTATTGTTGTTGGTGTTCTTGGGGCCATTGTTTTTTCGCACAATTGCCGCACTGATTGCGGACAGAGTGACGGACAGAGAAAATAATTGGTCGTAGGCCTGCTCAAGTAGCAGTTTTTGTTAAATTTTTTTTTCTTTCGTTCACTGTATTTTTGTTTTTGAGTGACTTGGAGGCATCTTGTCCACTTGTTGTTAGACACTGATGCTGTTTTTGATATGTTTACTTTAGGGTATTCAAGATCTCATTATTGTTGACCAATTATTATCAATTGTTGTTGATGCTTTTGAAGTGGTTATAGAATTTGCCTCATTGATTGAATTAAAAGATGGACTTTGGTGATTTTTGACTTCCTCGAATGCAATAAAACCACTCCATACTTTCATCCACGATTCAAAGGTTCCTCTAACGTAAAAAACCTTCAGAAAATATGTCATCATGATTGTCTCAAGTCAATATAAAAGATTTTAATTTGATAACATTTTGTTTTGGAAATATAATTAAAATTTTAATAGCTAAAAAATGTTGGTCACAGCATTACCCAAAAACCACCAAAAATGTGTATCAAATCGATTTCAATCAAATAAAATTTTGAAAAAATTCCAAACCTTCAAGCTGCAGTCTAACGCTTATAAATCAACCAAGTATTGCTGCTTAGAGACGCTACCACATCAGCTACCGACGACGACGGCGACAACTGAAAAGATTTCTATCGCACTGGCACTGGGGCAGCAATTAGCCCAATCTGCACATTTATCTGTGACACTCGATGGCAACGCGACGGCTGCGTTCCCTGCAACCGCAGTCAGTTTTCTGAGTCGTGGCTTGCGGTGGCCACAAGCGCAGCTAATTGATATGTTGAGCTGCTGTTGCTGACATGAGCGGTGCGCTAGGCTAGGCTTGTGCATTCGCTTTGTTTCTGGGTTTTATTAATCTTTTGCGCTGTAATTATTTTGATTTAATTACATTTATTATACGCACTAATTTATGTATTTATATTTTCTTCGGCCAAAAGATTTGCACTACTTGTAATTCCCCATTTCAATGAATAATGCAAGCCTTTGCCGGGGGAGTTGTGGTCTTTTTGCATATTGGAAAAATTAATATATATAAAATTTAAAGATTCTTAAGGCGTGGACAGAGATATGATTATTACATCAGCAGCTTGAAGAAATGAATTCTCGAATGGACAAATTAATGGCTGAAGAAATAAATCAAGGAATGGATGAATTGATAAATAAGTCTAAGGGTGAATAGATAAATGAATGGACGAGGGAGTAAATGGGAAAATATAGAAATTTATGACGTAAGTGAATACGATGAAAAAAGAATAAATGCAAAACTATGTAATATAAGAGCATTTTCTGATGTAAAAATTTCTTCCAGTGTTCCATTGCAACATAAAACCATCTTTACTTATCCAGCGCGAATCTTCGGTACCTCACACAATACCACCGACATAAGCCTCTGCTAGAACATCATTCATTTTCTCAGCAACCGACCGAGGTGACAATTTACAACTTCTTGGACAGAAGCGCTGAGTTAAACAAGCGCAAAATCACATAAAAACATATTTCTTCTTCTTCTTCTCATTCTTCTTATATTTTATTACTACTTTCGAGCAAAACATGAAAAACATAGCCAGCGTCCGCATCCAAAGAAGTTGAAAAATTGTTCGTACCCATTTCTTGGCCTTGAGAATGAGTTATGCCCACAATTAGTGTTTGTTTTTTTTTTCTTTTCTTATTTGCCTATGTATGTTCTTTTTACGAAATAGCGTGAAATTAAGAAAAAATAATTTAGGATTAGAACATCTTAAGCCAGGTAAGTATGTGATAAGTTGCTGCTGCACTTAGAATCTATTTTTATGGTTTACCACTTCTTTACGTACCGCAGAACAGTACAGCTACAAATGCATGGGCCACAAACAAGTAAAAGTGTTTTATTCTAATGTCTCCCGATGTCGGGAGTCTGAGCTCCTTAATTACGCCTTGTTAAGCCGTCAGTTGAAGCAGCAATTGGTGTGCAATTTATCTGCAACGCCTGCAGCTTTACTGTTGAAAGCGAAATCTGTTGATGGCATTTGGAAATTTATGCCCTGTCAGTGGAGCACTTGCATTATAGATAAGAGATAGGAGATTGGAGTAGTTATCTATAATGTTTTTTTTTCTTGTGTGAATAAGCCAAGTTGTGTCATTTTATTAGACCATAAAGAGGTGTGTTATGGGTTTAATAGTGTACTTAAAGGAGTAAGGGACAACAAATTATTTATGCTACGAAAATATATGTACTACATATACAGAGGGAAAAAAAATCAGAACTGCATGGCTATGATTTGAAACGGCTATCGTTACGAAAAATTCAACACCGCACCGTTCTAAAACACAACTGAAACAGTTTCACTTTTTCAGGATGGTATGAGTTACTCGAGCGTGGGTTTGAATCTCAGTCGGACCAATTTTTTTTCGATTATTTTTTTTTATTATTTTTTTTTTTTTTGCAAAAAAACCGATTTGCCTTTGCCGATTTTAATTTTGTTGCATTTTTGAGGTACTATACGTTGATTTCACGAAATCTAGAGTTAGCGCAACAAAACAAACCCCAGATTCGTGACCAGCGACCCCTCAAAAAAAAAGAATAAAAAAAACTAATGTGTTAAAAAGGAAACAAAAAAATTGCTCCGACTGAGATTCGAACCCACGGTCCCAAAAAGTAAAACTGTTTTCAGTTATATTTCAGAACTGAAACGGTTTCAAATCCTTACCAAACAGTTTCATAGCTTACATAAAGCAGTTAAAACATTGCAAAATACACACAGCGGTAGGCAAGCGTGCTAAGGGGTGCGTTGATGAATCCGAATGGCCAGGGTTCAAATCTCGGTAAGTAAACCAAAATTTATACCATTTCTTTATTTCGCAAATAAAATATAACAATGAAATATCAACAATGTTGTTTAAAAAAATAATTTTTACTCTAACAAAAAATATAAATTGAAATTTTATTTGAAATTAAAATTTGTTTAGGTAATTCTAAAAATAGGCCTTTCTAATAACCTTTTTTTGTATTTTCAATTTATGAACTCATAAACATTTCAGTCGCAAAACAAAAATTTTCAGTCATGAAACAACAACATTTGCGTGTCAATTCATCAATGTGCCGTTTCAATTCATCAATGGGCAGTTTCAAAAAAATTAAAACGTTTTGTTGTCAAAATCAGAACATTCAGTTTTGGCTGGAAATTGACAACGGTTCGGAAAGTTTTGACAACGCTTAGTTTTGTTTTTTTTCTCAGTGTACTACATTTCAATATTTCACCAATAATAATCCTGTTTTGGGCAAAGTTTTTTTTTGTTCCTCGGCTAATTATGAGCATTTGGCATGAAACTAATTAGCAACTAATTAACTATTAAAATTTTGAATAATCATATAAATAATTTTATTTCAGTGGTGTGGGCGTAAATAAATAACTTTCAGAAATTTCTAATATATTCCCATAACATATGCTACTACTACGTAAAAGATTTCAAAAGGGGCTTCGAAATCGGGTTTCAAAATTAAACGCTAATTCAGAATGTTGGCACCGTTATTTCGAGGAATAAATTTAAATCACAAAAATCCACATGCGGTAAACATTATGCAGCGAATTTTATGGGCAAAATTATAATAGAACAACAACAACAACATATTGCCTAATGACTTAATTTCCAACAACGGTTTATGAAAAGCCATAAAAAAACTCTTCGTTTTTTCCAATAACCTGAACTAGAATATTGCAGGAAATAACAACAAATCAATTAATTGTTTACAAAAGAAGCACACAAGCAACAAAAACTAACAACAATTTCCCCACTCAAAATGTAGTATAACTACAACAACAAATCCAAGCTCATTGTTAGCTTGTAAAAATCGATTGTACAATTGATACCATACCAAGCCATCCATGCTCCCAAAGTGTCTATAAATACGATTACTACGCATGAATTGGTTGAAAAAATTGCGTGGATTGTTGTTGTAAATTGAAGCGTTCCGCCGAAAGGTCACTCGGAAAGGTGAATAACATTTGGACATAAGTGGCCGCTCTGGTAATGGTACACAAAAATACGTAACAGCAGTGGCAAATGTGGTAGTGATGGTAGTAAAACTGCAATTGTACACCACTGTGACATACTAATTTTTAAAACAGTGTGAAATTCATTCCAATTTTTCATTTATACTAACTAAAAGGTTTGCAAGTTTTGTGGTCAACTCGTTTTATAGCTTCATGTTTGATTGTTAACCAGCGAGTAGACAATTTTCAACTGACCTCCGGCAAGGTTCTTTCGGTATTGACAAAGTCGTTGACATTTTTTCGGTTTTCGTTTGTTTATTATTGAACCAAAAGTGTCTTTTAACTATTTTGATTAAACTTAAAGAATTCGGTTGCGTCATTGTTGCTTTAAGTCGAAATCATTGTGAATCATTAGGCCTTCTCTGTGTGGCTCTGAAGCCGAAATCAATACCAATTTGAAAACGATTAAAATTGTTGCTACTTAATAACAACTTACTTGTTGTGGTGTGTTTTCTTTGGTTGCTTTAGAAATTGTTTATTGGGCTTGGAAATACATACCAGTAAAATACAATCTTTTTGTTACTTGATAAATTTACTTCCGTTTGCTAGGTCTCTCAGCGTTGCGGAATTTATGAAGGGTCATTTAAGGTTTTTTAATTTCGTTCGAATTGACTTGACCAAAGGACAAAAGTGAGTGTCTGCATGCCGACGTATGTGTGATTGTTTTGCAAATATATTGTGAAATTCGAATAACCTTGCTGAGCGTTGAAGGTTTTCGACTGGTCTGGTCTTTATTGAAGTAAATCATTTAGTAAACGTTTACAAATTGAAATGGTAAAGGCGATCGTGAGAAAATGTTTATAGACACGAAGCAGTTGAAGTTAGTGGATGAAGGCGGTATGAAATCGCATTTGTCCGAATACCCGGACGCCTTTCTGTCCTTACCTTCTAGAAGGCAGCAGTGGACCAGGACAGCTATTATTTCACATGTACGGCCTATCCACTCATGGCTTGAGACACTCGTCATAAAGGAGCAGTTCGAGAAATAAGCGTGACCGATGAAGTAAGTTCTCCTGAAGCAACCAGTGGACCAAGAAAGATGTAATTTCTACATATATATATTCTAAGAGATCATGGCTAGAGAATCTTTGGGGTGTGGCCAGTTCAATATATGAGCGTTTCAATAAATGTATGCTCTCCTGCAGCCACCAGTGGACCTAGGAAGCTGTAATTCCGCATTTAAATTCTGGGAAGTACGGCTAGAGATTCTCCATCAGGATTTTAAATTTTTTTCGTGATTGTAACCGGCTTAGCATATTTTCCAGTTAAAGAATATCACATTTCACAGAAATATTCGCTTATGCCTGAAACCATTTCCCGGTTCATAAGTATATTAATTTTGATTCATACCCAAATATTAATTCGATTAAACAGATGTTATTGTTGAGACTGTACTGTTAGAGGCAACAACAAGAAATCCGATTAATTAAAAAGATACAAGCAATTAATCTTATTTCGTGAATAATTTCAATAATAACTTAATTCCACTTAAAAGCAACACTCGACAAGCCAAAACACTTGTTCAAATTCATCAAAAATTCAGACAACGAAAAAATTGTTGCACTTGAAGACAACGGCAGCAACATGAACAAGTAACAACAAGAAGTGGCCGAAGAGAAAAAAAAACCAGCCCAAACGCACGATTTACATCTACAACAAAACGAAGTCTTCGTAAAAAAAAAATCATACGCAAGCACAAAAGAACCAAATCAAAAGTGGAATTTGCAGAAGATATGCGGAAATTTTTCAAACTTTGCCAAATATAAAAATCGTGTTCAAATCGTGTGGAAAAAAATCGTTAGAAACAATAAAAATTACTACAACAAATGTCCAAATACCCTAGACCAAAGCAAAAGTATTTACCATAAATCGCGTGTTTAGAGCGCCCTGGGGGTGAATTTAATCAAATGCAGATTAAAATCTACAAAAATAATAACAACAATCAACTAATACAAGGTGCAAATAGACGATTTTGTTGCTTAAGTGTTTTCCAAAACACACTGAATGACGAATCTGAATTCTGCAGCTAGCACACGATTTTAATAAATTAATAAACATAATAAACTTAGCCATAAATTGAAGAAATAATAATAATAACACGAGACAACATGACAGCAAACAGCAACACCAGTTTGAATAGCAACATCAACAAACACCATCGCCAACATCTCTAAGAATAACAAAAACAACAGCTCTCTACTCTATCCTCCATTGTCTCTGCAGCGCTGCGCTTCAATTTGCCAGCACCGAAAATTTGTCATGCTCACCGAAATTGTGACCTTTGTCGCAGCGTTGCCGCCGTCAAATGTTAATTGGTTGGATTCTTGAAAAACTCGACATTCGATGTATCGATCGATTTGGATTTTTCAACGACTGCATCATCGAGTTTGAATGCTTCAAATACACTCAGGGGAATATGTTTGTAAGAAATAATTTAAATTTATTGAGTCTAATCATAGTATGAATAATGTACATAGACTATCCTTTCAAAGTTCGGTCCAAGCTGGATTTTCTCAATGAAGATGAACTCAAAAATCCACAATAATTCATTGAATGAAAAAACTACTTAATCGAATTAAATGGAATATATTTGATCAGATGGACTTGGGTGCATCAAATTTTCTTTTAAAAGTGAAAACATTTCTAAGATTTTTATTTTGTTGTAAACTTGTTTGTATACTTGTTGTTGTTGTTATTATTACTTTGTACTTTATTGCCACTGCAAACGTGCCATTCTGCACTTTTGCTAACTCAACCAACTTTTTACATTTTTTTTTTTGATTTTGTATTTCTCATAGCAGTTTTGGGTTTTTTGACCGATCGTTTACGTTAATTTTCGTAATTTGATGAAATTTTACGTTTTCGTACTTCTTTTCTTTTTCTTGCTCTTTTTACTTTAGTTTTGCATGTGAATTTCGTTGGTTTTCAGCTGTAGTGTTGTTGTAATTAATGACGCAATTTCTTTGCGCTTTCTGCCTTATTATTTTCTTTGTATTTTTTATTTTATTTTGTTGTTTTTTCAAAAATATAGCAAGGTCATTCCGTTTGTACGCTTAAGCCATTTTTAATCATTTTCTTTCAAGCGAATTTTCAAGAGCCAGTCACGACTGGACACACGAGTGCGTTGGGCCGCTTGAGAGCAATTAAGTTCAAACTTTAAAGTAAAGCAAAATGTTTTGGTTGAAATTTTTGGTTTATTTACTTGAATTCTTCCCAACTTCCGTTCAAATATCTTCAGTTCTTCACATTCCGCAAATATTTTTTTTGGATTTATGGAAAATTTAATTTTGATTTAATTTGGGTGGGAATTTTTTACGCCTTTATCAATTACACGAAAAATAATTAATTGTATTTCCTGAAGCACAGCATGAAGTGCGAAATTTGAGCACACTTTGGACAATACGTTTATGATCAGCCTTGTATGTCTTCGCCAATATTTTCATTACGATGACCAATTCCAATGATGTAGGATTTTGATTTATTTCTTGTTGTTGTTTAATTAACAGAACAAAATTGTTTGCGCCCAAAGCAAAAATTCTTTTCATTCTCTCTTTTTTTCATATTTGCCAACTTCTACTTGTTAACTTCATTAGTGCGGCTGTGCGTCATCGTTGTAGTTCTGCACGAGTATTAGGTGGCCGCGGTGTATAGCATTGTGGGAATATCGTTCCGCTCTCGCTTCGATGTGCTTTTAATGTTGTCTAATTTGGTGGAAAATTTGTCAGTTGGCAAGAATTTAGCTCAGATTTGATTTCATTTGAATTAATTTGCATAGTTTTGCATTGTTTTTGTTGGCCTTTTTTTAGAAACTTATACACACACTACAAATGTAGGCTTCTGTTGTCCCACTAAATGTCCCACTTCTTCACAAAAAACATTCTCAAAAATTTTACACTTATCAGAAATTTTTATAAATTAATAAAAATAAATTAAAATTCATTAAATAAACTTTTAAAATTACGGCTCTCTCGAACCGCGATTTCATAACCGGAACCATACCTCTAAAAAAAATGTATTTTATGTTAATTCCATTAAAAACTAAAGAAACCCTCTATAATTAAATAGAACTCAGTATTAAGGCTAATCAATGCAAACTTCTCCGGCAAATGCACCCAAATAGCTGTGAAGTCAAGTTGTGCCGTATGCCTAGAATACAAAAACAAACAAATTGCGAATATTTTGTTTATTGATTTTTCTAATCTGGCCCAAAAATCTCTCAAACCAATGCGAATTAAATATGCAAATGAGGCACTGCCACCACTACTATATATCCTCATATTTGGCCAATGCTTCCGCTGATGGTGGTGTGAAGAAAATTATTTAAAACAGTTCAGCTAAATCAGAACAAAAATTAACAGATTTCTGATTAGGGTTTTTTTTTGATTCCTATTAATAATTTTGCCTTTTAGCTAATTTATTTGGCATTCAGAACGCCTTCATTAGAAAGGAATTTCATTTAACTTATTTAATATGTATTGATAAAATTAATTAGGTGAATGTTGTCTGATTTCACTTATAATTTTTTGAGTTCCTTAAAATTAAAATTTTCGTTTCCAACCCTACATCGTCATAAGTGGATAATACGAGGTTGAACTGAAAGGTAATCTTGTTGCATCATTTGACAATGTTGCCCTATTTTTAAATCAGATCGTTTTACACTTGTTTTCTCTGTACTCTGCAGTTAACATCTTAAATCTCAGTGAAATTTCCCTTTTAAACCACAGAAAAATTTAGATTACTCATGGAAAAAACCTCAAAACCTAAATATCATGGTGTTTCATTTACATCCATTCCATGTTCTCGTTTGGAATATTTGTATCGATTGGTTGTTTGGAAGACATCTTTATTTTTATTCTATTACAATTTTAATTCAATTGAAGACTTTCGAATCAAAAAAAAAGAGTACCACGAACATAAACAAATCAACCTTCCAGCAATGACCGCACAAAAAATGCACACACACTATCCACAAAAATACTTATTCCAAAAAATGTATTTTGTGTGTGAGCTATATACACCCCCTGTCGAAGGCAATAAATATAACCAACTCATTCGAGGGAAAACCCGCATCAAGAAATCAAAAAATCCGCAACGGAATCGAAAAGAAACCAACCGAAAAAAAAGCATTTCAGAAGTTCACACACAAAACTTTTCAAAGACAAAATTCGCCAAGCAATCAGAAACGAAACAATTAGAACGAACGAGCTAAAACGGCGAATGATGTAAGATCGACAGACAGACACCATTTAACGCAAAAAGTACAGCTTTAAAGGTGGGGAACTGACGAAACAAGTGCGTCATCATATTTTCAAAGCGAAATTTTAAATATTTCGTTTTTTTGTATTATTCTAAAATTTTATTATTTTTTTTTTTAAATAAAATGTACGAGTATATGGTCAAAAAGCTTAGGCAACGGGCCTTAACTCTACTAGCCAGCCAACCAGCCACTGAATAAAAAAAATCAAATGAAACGTTCTTAGTATGACGGTGAGGTATGATGATGCCTGAAGATGAGAGAATCCGTAAAGCTTTCTTCTGCAAAAGCCCAACATGCTGCGTGCACGTTCACTCGATTGATCGTTTCAATTCGTTTTATCCACGGTTCGTGCGCGAAAACTCAAAGCTTGAAAGACTTGGGTTGTTTCTTGGCGCACGTTCGTGTCGTTCGGCTCAAGAAGCCACCACAGCCATAGCAGCCACTCGTAGCCAGCTTTTGTAACATTCTTGTCACTGCTGCTGGCAGTCGTTCAGTTCAGTTGAGTTTCAGTGATTTTTTTGTGTGGTATCTTGGACCCCAGCGCACCGTTACTTCGTTAGTTCACTTTTGTAGCTGTTGGCGAGCGAATGCGCGCGCTCCTCAGACGCCATTCGTATACAGACGGTTTAAATTTGAAAATTTTAATTAATTTCAAAAAACTTAATTGTTTATAAACAAATTAAAACCACACAACTAACAAGTGCAATAAAAATACTAAAAAGAAAAATTTCGTTCAACCCACAATAAAATTGCTGAAATAAATAAACGACATACGAACGTAATTGATTGTGGGCGTGATTCTTGAAGATGTTTTGAAAACTAAAAGTGTAATTGAAAAATATAACTGTAAAAATTGTGTGGAAATTTCAAAACATTTGAATTGTAACAATTTTTCAACAATAAACAATAAAAAAATATATATTTTTTTATTTTAAAACAAAACAACGGAAAACTAAATACTCACTTGCCTTGTATTTCGAATCTGTAAAACTTGGATATTTCTTTGACTCCTCTTCATATAAACTTAAACGAAGAAGAAGAGCGACATTGCCCCATACAGCAGAAGAAGTAAGTGCAAAATTTACAATTTCCACATTTGAATTCAAAAGTTTATTAATGTAGATTTTTCAGGCTTGTTAATTTGACCAATTGGTTAAACTTGTGTTAACGCATTTCCAAAAAAAAAACAATTTTTAAGACAAAATTCAAAGTAAATATTAATTAAAAATTTAGTAAAATCTTGACATAGTTTTTTTTTGTTGTTGTTGATATATCTTATGGCTTAGCGAATTTAACAATCAATTAGAAAAGACACAGAAAAATATTAATACATTTTGGCAAATAAAATAAAGATTTGTTATCCTAAGCGACATGAAGATAAAAGTAAAAAATCACCTTCTCCTGTACAATTTACTTTATGGCATTTACATTCATTTTGCGGTTAGGGCTCGACATAATGATTCCATATATTTTGTCTAATATATTTCTTTGGGTGTACACGCCTTACTCTCCGCATTGACTTGCACTTTGTCAGTTGATATTTTCTGTGCATTTATTCTCTGTCTTTTTTTTTTAAATTAGTACTTACTTTTTTTTAATATTTATAAGCCAATATAAAAACTGTTGCAACGATATCCCGTGTTGTTATTATTAGTGTCTTATGTGCTATAGTAATTGCTGGCGTCGACCTTGACTTTTAACTGAATTTGTTTTGTGTTTTTTAATTAAAAATTCTTAAGCGATGAGCGCAGAATTACGAATTCGATTGGCAGCAATTTTTTGTATTCTGGGCTTTTTTTTTTGTAAAAGTTGAGCTGCAATTTGTGTTGGAATTTAAGTCGTTTTAGAATTGTAGAACTTAATCATTAGCACCTGAAGTTGTGTTCGCGCATGATTTCATGTGTTTCATTCGGAAGATCAAGTTCGTTGTGTTGAAGTCTTTTGTTTCTCAAGGCGATTTGTTTGACTGGAAGAACAAAAACAAGATACGTCTTTGAGATTCCTTTTGAACATTTTAATTAATTGTAATTAATCTACGAATGGGTTAAGAATAGGAAAAATGAAGTAACTCACTCTTAATATAATCATGACGTGTAAGACTTTTTACGCATAAAAAGGCATTGAATGGTTGTACTGTGTTTCAGTCAGTGTTTTAGTCTTGTCTTTTTTATTTTACAGCATTTCAAAATTTAACATTGAACCAACAATTGACCAAGTTTTATATAAAATCTGAAAATCCAAGTTAAAGAACATTCCAATCAAAGACATTAAACCAAAAATAGTATTTACAAGTTGAGACTTGTTTCATCATAACGAACAAAAATATCTCTTCGTGCCAACTTTTAGTTCAAGCTTACAGCGGGCAATATAGCAAAAGAAGTACAAGTAGAATCGAAAAAGCTACAGGTTGTTAATTAAATTACAAAAACTTGATTTGTCTGAATTCAGGGTGAACCTGATTGAAGTAAACCAGCTCAGCTTTAATTTATGTAAATTATCAATAAATTGTAATATTTTTAACTGGAAATTAACAGACTTACAGACAATTTTATCAATACAAATGAGATAAAATAAATTTAATTAAATAAAAATCAAATAATAGAGACAGACACGTGTTAGGAGATTAAAGAAAAACAAAAGACTGAAGCGAAAAACTTGTTAGGTAATAGACTTTAATATCAATCTATGATTAATTCAACTTTTATTTGCAAATTTAATTTATAATTAATTTTTTTGCTTTTTACATGACTCAACAATCTTTTACAAGAAAGTAAGAAGCGAAATAAGTAAATTTCCTAAAAGAACAAATTTCAATTTGTCTTCACAGTCACGTTTCTCGGTCGGATCTTTTACTGTCAACAAATACATGTAAATTTACTCAGCACAAACATCAAATAAATTAATCTACCAACAAAATATTTAACGACTTTGTCTCACAATCGCAAAATCACAGATAACATTAATATCAACAAAAAAAAGAAACCATAGAGCAAGATCAGCACAAAATACATTTCAGCACTGACAGGGGAAAAGGCAACGGTTCAGTATGGTTTGGTCTAAGGTCTTTGGCCTACGTTTTTGCTTTACATTTCACAGCAGCAGACGCTAGCCAATAATGGCTCAACAGAGAGAAGGAAAAAAGTTATATGTGCCAAAAGCACATAATCCAAATCGTAGGGGAAACAAAAATATGCAAAAGAAAATAAGGTTTCAAAAAAAATTCAAACAAGTCAACAGTTTGCGGGTATATCACCAGTCGAGTCACATTCATCGATTTGTCTTAAGGCAAAACAACAACTTCATAATTTGACAATTCAAGTTTTAGCCAGCAAGGTCTTACCACAAAATTTTTAAAATTTCTGTTAGAACTTCTTGGTAAAACTTAATTAACATATTGACGTTTTAATTTATTTATTTTTGTCATAAATTTTCTGAACACTTCTTTGAATACATTTCGATTGGATATTTACATTGATTTGAATATTGACCTTAATTTCTTGATTGACTTAAATACATGCCAAAGAATGTAGAACGGAAGAAAGGGTAAATAAAATAAAGTTGATACAAAAAAATGGATTCCATTCATAGATTGAGTTTTTTTTGAGGTGTTTCAGCACTTACTTGTATTTAAAATAATGTCAACATACACCCACTTCTGCTGCCTGCAGATTGAATTTTATTTAATTAATAAAACGAACAGAAATACACAAAGAAACAAAAAATTAATGAAAGCCAAATAAGATCACAGCAAACCACAAGCGAGTAGCCACACATTGTGGTTGTTGTTTGCTTAATCAGTTAGTTTTTTTTCTAATTACGCTCATATTTGATTTTTAACTATTTTTTGTTTGTTGTTACTTTCGAGCTTATTATAAATGCAGCTTCCTCTTCAGCTCCAAATACCACTTTTTTCTATTTTCTTTTTATTTATTTCTAATTTTTAATTTTTTTTATTATTGTTTTTTTTTTATAGCATATTTTTGTTGATTTTTCACACAAAACTTTTTTTGTTTTGTTGTGTTTGGTGGCACCTAATTATTTTCATTACAAAAACCACAATGTGAGCTACTCTGTTGCTGTATAACGTGTATACTGTGTAATGTGCTCAAACAATTTTTTCCTTACACTTACACTTTCGTGCTGAGTCGAAAGCGAGGAAGCGACCGACTTCGAGACGAGACATCGAATCGTTGTGTAACTTTGTATTTAATATATTTTTAATTAGTTGCAGTTGGTGTAAACAATTTTACTTTACGCTCATATTACAGTGAATCAGTAAGATAAAACAGTTTACATTTTTCTTTAAATAAAAAATTATTTTACACAAATTACTAGATGCTTTAAAGGTGAATAATACTGGCCTAAATGTAATTTATATTAATTATATCGAAACATTTCATTTTCCATTTAAATACTATTTTAATTATTTTTAATTAGTCAAAAAAATATTTTAATTTATTTTTTAAAGTTTTTCAAAACTCATACTAAAAAATCTCCGTTAATTTATTATTTAAAGTACAAGTACTTCAAAACTCCCACTGCGGCAACGTCATTCATTAATTTGCCCATAACTGACACAAAACAAATAAATATAATAAAAAAAATATAAAATAAAAACCCATACAAATAAAATTTTTATATGTTTTGCAAGCACACATAAAATCACACACACAAGAGCAGAACTCATCGATAAACAAATATGTTGAGTAACAATTAAAATTGTGCTAAACAAACTCACAACGCGATTCAGCAAACAACCGAGCGAACATTGCTCATACGACATGTTGAACAGAAATTAATCATCATCATCATCTCTGCTGAGCAAATCATCAACAGCATGAACCCCCAACAGACCATTGACAACCAAAAGTCAAACAAGCCATAAATGCGTGCAAATGCGAATGCAGTAAAAAAAAACAAAGCAAAAGCGGAAGTGTTCGTTCAAGATGTGCTCACAAGTTGTTTGGTTTAATTTTCTTTTTGCAATTTCTTGTATTTTTGTTGTTTTGTAGTTTGGTTGTTTCTTTCTTTGGGGTTTCTGCTGGAGTTTCCTGAAGTGTGTGAGAATTTTTGCTGGTACAACTTACCACAAAGTTGCCGCAAGTGGTAACTAGTACCTCAAAAATGTATGACAATCCGTACAATTGATTTACCGCAAATCTAATTGTGTATGTAAGTACTAACTAATAAATAAACTTGACTGTAGTTTGACTCCAATTTCCCCAAATGGGGAAAACATCTTAAATAGGTTAACCAAAGACTCAAACCAAACTCCAGTTTGTGACCATTTTTTTTGTCGCCTGGTACCCAAAAGAGACTAATCTCGGCCACCTTAAGCTATTTTCAAACTAAAACTATATACGAAATGAAGAAACGAAGAAAATTTGTAAAAACAAAATATATAACAAAAATGGTTCCGCTTTGGAAAATAAAGAAAGTCAGGCTCCTGTTTATGGCATTTGAACATTCTTCAATTCAATTTATGTAATTTGGTGTTATTTATTATGCAACTTTTGACTGTAAATAAATGAAACTAAACTTCATTTGGGTCTTGGCTGGTTGTACAGCATTTTCTTTAGAGAAAAGATTTATTTTTGGAATATTCAGTTGAATTAGCAACTCATTGAGATCGATTTCGAAACGATCGATCAAAAATATTCGGAGTGTGTTTTGATGATATTGATCTACTACTTAAAAGAGCTTCTGGGTATCACTTACTTAAATGCATTATCATAATAATACATCTTGACTTTATTCGACTTAGAATACTTTAAAAAAATTCTTTTCATTCAGATTTTAATTGAATTTTGTCCCTGAAGTTACTCTAATCACAATCAATCACTTAATTCCGCTCAATTCGATTCGATCCATTCTTCTTTTTTTCAATTTAAATGAGAATTTTACACTCCTTTTCATACCGCCATTGATTCACATTAAATTCAAAGTAATTAATAAATTGAACCACAATCAACAAAAAAAACCCAAAACTTCCTCAACAAATTGTAACTCTTAATGCTTTCAAAAATATTTATATTTTCATGGTCACATAGAAAGACACGCCCTAATCACATATTCCAACCAAAACCCAAGCGAAAAAAAAGAGTCGCGTTTTAACGAATTTCGAATACAAATTAAATGTTAATATAACAAGATTAGCTTTTAAGCCAAGACACAGACACACACACAAACCAATTTCAACCATAAATCAAAAAATTCCCCAAAAAAAAATACATTTGAACTAACAATTTCCCAACCAAGTGAGTGGTGGTGGTGCAGGCCACTTCACTATTGTTAATAAAGTCATAAATAATTGTTCAAAAATATACTAAGCAAAAAAAAACGAAGAAACCAAGTAACCAAATTTAACCAATAACGCCTCTTGCTGCTGCTGCTGTTTCTTAAGTACGTATAGATTTAGTAATAATGCTTGGCATTAGATGCAATTTTATGGTTTTCAAAGCAGCCATTGTTTCATTCATTTTTTTTCTTCTTCTTGCCGCTGCTGTATTTTTTTGTTGTTGTTAATTTCCGTACAGAGGCAAGTGCTGCAGCAACCTTCAATCGGTCAGCCATTCTCCATTCAATAAGGTTCGATTTGAATCACTTCACTATAGGCGAACCACTTCTAAATTGGCAGGGCCACCTCAACCATATTAAATGTTAAATCGAAACTACTGCAATTATTACAAAATAATAATTAACAATTAAAAGTCTAAAGTGAACTTTATACATGATTATTGTTGGTAAATTGAAACAATTTCATGCTACTTAAGAAATCGTTTTTCAGAGGAATGCTTTTTTTTTCTTTTAAATTGACTGAGGTTGTTTGTGTCTTTCAAACGTTGCAATTGCAATTTCAATCAAATATATTTTCAAACGCAACAATGACTTAATTGCACTTTAAACTTCATCGCATAAAGTGGCAATTAAGTCTTAAAAGCATACAGCGCCTTTGTGGAGCTACAGTTGACCAAAGTGATTCATATCATTTTTGGGGGAGGCAGTGCTTTCAATTTGAATTGTTAATGAAGGCTTGATGAATCGTTAGGTTGCAAGCATGAATGAATGCATTTCAGCGTTGGTTATGTTAATTTTTTTGTTTGGTATTTAAATTGTGAAAAAGGTAAGTATACAAATGGATTCAAACAAGCATGATGAAAAGTATAAATCGATAATGATGAATGCAAACGACTCTCAGGCAAATGACTTGATTTGACTATTTGTTTTTATTTCTTTGTGTGCACTGGCAAGAAGCGAGACTTTAATTTCGTAAAATTAAACAAAAAAGCACTCATATCAGCATCTGGCCAGTGCAAAAAAAAAACATAAATTTACCTATTCTCCAGTTGAAAATTTCAACAAATTATACTCGAGCCAAATTACAAACAAGCTACAGCCAAATCAAAACAATAAAAGCCTCACCAACTTTACACCAACATTTTCACATTTTCAATTACAAGTAAGCTTCTAACCTAAATAAGCTAGTAGAGAAATGAACAAAAAACAACAACAACAAATAAATAAAGAAACATGCAGATTTCATCATAATCAGCGAATATAAAACAAGACAACAAAAGCAAGGCAGCAACCACACTAAATCAGTGTGCAACGTCATCTTCCACAGCCATTAAACAGAGGCAGAGAGCGGCAACATTATTACATTATTATTATGATATTTGCACTTCAGCTACAGTTTCAGATGAGCTGAAGCAACAACAAGTACAAAAGTAAAAATGAAAAATAAATTTTCAAAAAACATACCACCACCACCAACAAAAGCAGCAGCGCCACAACACCAGCGAAATGAAGAATGTCATAATAACGCACCTTCTGCCTATGACAATATAAAATGAAATGTTGAATATAAAGTAAAGTAACAACAACACCAACAACAACAAAAAATGAAGCAATTGTTTGAAAATATTGAGGCGCACTTGTCATGCGCATGCGCGACGATGAAGCTTGCGGCTCGCTCTTCTTCTTCTTCCTCCGGTTTTTCATGCTATCTTGCAGCACAATCTGCAAATAAAAATTGCTGATTTTGTTGCTTGCTCGGTTTGTGGCTCTGGTGATTAATTCCATGCGCTGTTATTCAATTACATGCGCATAAAGAGCAACACCACCAACAACAGCAACAACAACATCTATAAGAGCAACTACAAACCAAAAAGCGTTGCCAAACGCAATTGTGCGAATGTTTATGCTGTGTGTGTGTGTGTGTGGTATAAAAGAGGAGCAACGTTTTCGCTGTGGTGCAAAAAAAACACTTTAAAGTTCATCGCGGCATATTTAAAGCGTAATTGAAACGAATTAATTGGAAATTTGCTGAATGATGAAATTTTGTTAAATATAAAATGATTTTTTTGTATTTTGAATTTTTTCTTTACAATGTTGTGATAAATGCTGAAATGTTTGTGGTGTTGCTGGTTGTGGTTGGCATTTGAAAAGTGCACTTAAACAATAAATCACAAATTGACTTTGAAGTCGCATTTATTAAGTTTTTTTTTTATTTTGTGTACACGGCAAATGATTTAAAAGTCACTAGGATTTTTTCCACTTTGGTGCAACAAATACTGTATTTCCAAATCAAGTTACTGTTTTTCTTTGGTGAAATATACTGTATACGAGCATTATTCATGGGTGATCCGATATTTTTACACATTAAAAATATTTAAGAATTTGCATATATTTATTTTTCAAATATGAGATATTATATCAAGAAACGATCGCCATTGTTAATGATATCAATAAAATTTTATTTAATTTTTTTTATTATGATTGCTTGGCTTTCATATGCAAATAGTCACCGAAATGTAGAAAAAGAAGAATAAGAAAAGGTTAATTTGCAACAAGTTTTTAAATAACAATTTTTATTCTTTTAAAAATATGCTGCTTTAATTTGATTTTATAAAATCCATAAATTTTAAGAATAAATGTTTGCAATTCTAAAGACAGTTACACACACAACAAAAAAAGTTTTACTAGAAACACGTTCGCTTACGTTTAACATTTAATAACATGCCAATTACACAGTTAGCTTTTATTTTTCGTCCGAAAAAAAAACAATATTTAATTTATAGCTTGATTTTTAAAAATAGCTTTAACCAATTCGGCCAAGCACAGACTCAGGCAGACACTCATACGAGTCGCACTATAGAATCAAAATGTATTTCGAAATTAAACTCGTTTCAATTTTAAGCACCCCCAGTCAAGCCTCAGACACACACGCGCACCCAGCATCCAGTCGCTGCCACTCAATTGTCACTCGTTTGTCAGACGGTTTCAGTTAGTTTTAGTAACTTTCAGTTGGCTTGGCGTTTAGTTGCTTTTCAACGGACTTTCAAGGTTGTTTCAGAACAACAACCGAAACACACACACACACACACACACAACATCAAAATAAACAACAACAATAAGTACGGTTTTACTACTAAGTAACAATTATTTCTGTTTTACAAACGGTTTTTTTCTTAATTTTTTTTTTTTTTTTGGTAGTAGAACAGAATTTATGTTGTGATTTTGGTGTTGCGTATTTATTCACTGAATCCGTGTATGAGTGTATGAGTTTGTATATTGTACACCGAGAGAAAAAACTGTTACAAAAACTGTTTAAAACCATCCGACAGTCGGAAAACTGTTTAATTTACAGCGAAAACTGTTACAATGGTCCGTTTTCGCTTTTATTTTAACAGTTTTCTCTGTCAATTTAACAATTTTTCGACTGTCGGATGGTTTTTAACAACGAAAATGTTATTTTTTTCTCTCGGTGTATAAGTATTCATAACAATGTTGACAAGTCATTCTAAGCATAAGACAAACAGTAAGCGGATCTAGTCAATTCAATCTCATGTTCAAAAATAAACTTTCAAGTTTATTTTGGAAAGGATTTGGTAGAATTCGTGGTAGCGCGGCGTTGGCTGTTTCGCCTCAAGCTTAGCGCCAGGAATTCGCAACTGGTTTGTGTTCAATTTGGCTTTTTATGCAATAAACAATCAAAGCAAATGGCATGTGCCATTTACATGAACTTACGAAAAACCATGATTCATAAATGTTTGCTTGCGCTTGAGGAGAATGTAATTGGTTTTAGTATAATTACATATTGCACTGCATTTCGGATGAGATAAAAATATGTAAAACGTTTCAATGCCTTTAAGTTCTCAAACCTACCTTGCCTACCCCGGTCTCTTTTAACTTGAAGTTGCTTCATCACTTGAACCTGAAAGTTCAAAAATTCTCACTTACCACAGTGCACTACGCACAATAACGGTAGCCGCAACAAAAACAAAAAACACTTTAAAGAAAAAAATAAAAGAAGTAAACTGCTTCAGCCGCTAAACGACCTTGCCAATACAAAGATTCTGTCGATCTTCTTCATGTACGGCAAAGGCGCTCGGCATCTTCGCTTTATTGCTTAAAGAGTTCTCAGCTGTAGCTTCTGAGTTGGTTTTCAGCTGAAATAAAATTTCAAAAAAGAAATCAAGTGGTTTCTTGCGATTTTTGCTTCATGGCTTCTTTCCTTCTTGTTGCTGAAATGCTACAACGAAAACTGTTGTTGAATATACTGTATAACGCCACCGGGGCTCTATGAGCAATTCACTTCGGCAAGTTAAAGTTAACTGCGTGCTGCGTATATGGCGGTGAGTGAGTGAATGTGTGTGTGCGCATGCGCCACCGTCGTTGCTGCTAACCTTGAAAGAACTTACATAATTAATTGCATTAAAAATTATTTCGCTTTTGTATGAAATTCAGTTTCGCTTTTTTGCGATGGGTTTTTTTTTCGTGTACAATTTTTTTTTCTTCATTATTATTATTTCATTGTAATTCTTCTGTTGTTATTAATGTCACGCTTGATTGCAACGGAATTCAGGAAATAACTCAGACACTCTGAACAGAGTGTGTGAGCCTTATTTGCAGTGAGCTGGGACTTGATTGTAACTACAAGGTCGTTTGCGCTAAGGAAGCTGAAGTTAAAAGTACCTAGTAATTTAAAAGTTTTTTTTCTAAAAGAAGAATTCTATTTAAAAGCTGAGAAAATTGAAGAATTCAATTTATTAACACAATTTAATGGTATTTCGTTTTAGATGGATTTGGGTTCCAGTAATTAATTATAAACGTTTGTGTTCAATTTGGCTTTTTATGCAATAAACAATCAAAGTAAATAGAACGGTTCCAGCTGCAATGAACCTATTTCAAAATAAAAATCAAACATGGCTTTAGTCAATAATGAACATTTTTGAATTTTTAATAGTTCTCAACCGATTTTCTCAAATTTTTGAAAAAATCTTAAAAAAATAAACAAAAAAGAAATCCAACTTTATTTGGAACATTTTCTAGCTAACAGTTAAGTCGGATTGGATTGTATTTGGAATATTTTGGAGGCTCGAAACTCATATTAAACCTATGGTTTACGGGCATTTTTAGTCAGAATCGCTAGCCACATTTTCTTAAAAAACAATCACTTTTATACTAACCCAGCAAACATTTAGGTTTGATATCGATTCGAGAACGACTCGGTATCAAAGGTTTTTCTCTAATGTCGAACATTTGAAACCGAGCGATACGGACTCGAGAATCAGAGCTTTCTCAATAAAAAGGGGAGTTAGTTCTCGAGTCGAGAAAGAGTTAGTTCTAGAGTCGGTTTCAAACGTTAATTCTCAAATCGACTTCAAATAAAAAGAGTGAAACGTGAATTAATTAATTTTAAAATTGTATTTTCGTTTTTATTGCATATTTGATAAGTAGAGATAATTTTTTTTACACTAAACAAATTAAATGGTACAGATATAATTTAAAAATGAAATTATTACTTCACTTTTTTATTAGTTGGAGTAACCTGTGAATACGAGTCGAGAATCACATTAGTTATCGACTCGGGAAATAGGGTTTTTCTCAAGCGTGTTTGCTGGGAAATCATTAAAATTTTAACTCCCATGCCTTCTTCAGTATCAGGCCCGCTCTTATCATTAAAAGTCATATATGCATCATGGCATATTTTCGCTCTTAAGTTTGAACTTCAAAACACATGAGCCGCCTTTGTTTGTAAATTTCATTTACTTAAACTCATTACCTCTTAAGCATTGTAAACTTGCACTGAACAGAAATGAAATGCAAATATTAACTTTAGACACTAGTTTATGCCCGCCTACTACAGTGTTGTCATTTGACAAACAACACTTTACTGTTTAACCACAAAACAACTTAATGAGCATATTTAGCATAATTTTAATACAAAAACAAAGCAAACGAAAAAAATATAAGCTTCAAGTCTTTTTAGCATCGATTAAGGCTTTATGTTTTGACCTGTGTCACTCGTGATGTTTATTGTGATGTCCAAATGATCAACACTTGACACTTTTGAGTGCACTTTCGTTTTTTTCTTCCATTTTTTTTTATTTTGTTTCTCCCAACAATAGCCAACAGCAATTAGATTATTTCGTTTTGTTTGAATTTGGAAAAACGAACAAAAGGTCATTTGTCAATAATGTGAGTGTGTGTAAATAGCTTAAACGCCAGCATTAAGTGTAAATATTTTGACAGCACACGTTTTCAAGTGGTAAAAAGTAGTAAAAAAAAAGTGAATGTAAAGAGTGATATGAACTTTAAAAATGTACTTCTTTTATGTGTTCAACTTGTGACTAGTGAAGCGAAGCGAAAGGAAAATCATCAGCCGGCACATGAAAATTTGAAAACCTTTGAAGCTCTTATTTCACTGCTATAAAGATTTTATGAACATAACTTGAACTTAACAAAATACATACTTGGGCCACAGTCTTCTGACTTTGTCTGAAATATGACGCAAAACTTTGTATATTAAGGGAAATATACCAAATAAATCTTTTAAAAAAATATTACCCAAGTTCATTAACCCAAAATTGGACTTAAGCTCAAGTTTAATGCGTTTTGGCCTTTTAAGGTAATAGACAAGTTTTTTTTATTATTTAAATTCACTGGCCCGAAGAAAAAACCCAACATGTAGACGAAACTTGGCATGTGGGTGGGTGTTTATTAATTGAATACTAACATCTGAATTGCAAAGATGTGTCCGTTGGGCACTTTAAACAAAAATAACAAACCAAACATACCAACGACCTCAATAACTTAAGAACAGAAATGAACTTTCCTTTGCCAAATAGCGGCATGTGAAATCAAAAGCGGAAATTAGGTTGATATTGTTTTTAAAGAATTTTTTTTGGGAAAAATTAACCGAAACATTTAAGGCGATTGTGTGTAATTTTTCCAATTGAGCACAAACCTAATTAACTGACAGCTGGCGAAAAAGTTCTTTGGGGTTTATTTGCTAAAACACAGCGAGAAGTCTAAAGCAAAATGTAATGTAGAAATGTAATTAATGGAATTGTGAGTGGTCCAAATATTTACATTAATGTATTAGCTGTGAATATGATAAAGGAAATTATTAATAGAAATGAATGTTAAAAATGTAAACAATTGAAGTGTGGGTAACAAAAATGTTAAAATTGGTTTCTATTTCAAAAATGAAGGTGTTAGGTTCACTTCTTGCCCAGAATTCCATTCGAAAATGGTTGTTTTCATCTCGTACTTGCTAAAAAGTCCTCCCTTGTGACCATTTTAAAAAACATACGTTCAAACTGCAAATGGAACATTGTTTAACAAAAGTGGTGATTGGTATGCACTGAGCCTTCTTCTTATTCAATCTACATTGTTCTAAATGCCAAATGATCTCTGAAATGTTCAAACTAAAGAAGACAGTGTTGTCAAGTGCTTCACAGAGACTTTCTCTTGAAACTTACACAAAAACAAAAAGAAAGTATTTCTGAAATGTTTTTCTACATGTAAGACTACGTACGTGATTTTTACAAAATCTTCTTGTTCCAAATTTAATTTTATCTGAAAACTTTTCAGATGTAGTAAGAAAAAACATAAAATAGCGCCTATCTGCCTTGCATTTCAAATCCAACTGAAGTTTTCATTTGCACATTTTTCTTTTTCAAATAAGAAGAAGGAGTACTTAACAGTCTCAACACCCGCCCGCAATTCTCGGTAATTTAGTCAAACTTAGTAGAGCACATTTTGTCAGGTTTCTAGTCAAGCTTTTGTTGTTATTTCCAAAAAATAAAATCACTAAAACTTTCAATACCTCACTGAAGATTGCATCAAAATTACATACGTTCATTGGTTTGTACACTGGCCACTCACTTGAGCCTCAAAAGACTTTGCCGTTTGCCCTTAATTCGTTACGTTTTATGTGTGTCATTAGCAGCGTTAAATGTACAAAAAGGTGTTAAAATCAAACCACTTTGAGATGGTTGAAAAAATTATTCAGCATACAAAATTCAGTTGATTGAATTGTTTGTTTAGGTCGGACTTTTTTTTTTTTGTTTAGATGAGATGGTGTATGCCAAAACATGCCAGAATAAATACTCAACAGAAAATGGTAAATTGTGAATTTCAATTGTGTTTGCTAAGCACGTATGTTAAGTGAAGTAGTGAAGTAGTGCACTGCCAATGGAGGGGGGTTGACTGTCGCTTAGAAATGACATTGAGATTCTTAAGTGCCTTCGGTACAATTAGTTGATGGAAGAATTTCCATTGAAAAGAAAATGTTGAGTAATTAGTTACACATTTTTTTTTGTGATTAAAGTGTTCGTTATTACTAATAATAACATTTTTTATTAAACAATTTAATAGACAATACAAATTGCAATGGAAACTGCAGTCCAGGAGGTACAGAAAATTCCAAGTGGAACACGGTTTCATACCGCAGTTGTGTCTGAAGTCGTTTTGTTTCGTTTGTTCATCTAAAAACATGTAATTTGTTGTAAGTGTTGTTAATAAGTTTTATTTTTTGTGGGCAATAAAAACTCGAACTCGCATGAAACGAAAATCTTTTTCAAAACCAATCATGATTAGGTAAAAACTGTGTTTACCAACAGCAAACTCGAATTAAGACTCACGTTTGCACGAGGCAATTAGTTGCCCTATTTTATGTTTTCGATTTCATGTTAAGAAACGTGTAGGAGTACCTACTACCTTTGCCTTTACCAAACTTGCATGTGTATAAGCTAGACAAGTCAAAAATCAACATAAAAGATCAGCTTTGAACGAATGAGGCAGACATTTTTTTATAATTAAAAATAGTCATCAAACAAAGTCAATACCAGACTGTAGTAGACAATCGCTTAAGGAGAAAAAAAACAAGAATTTTCACTCTTGACACATATTCTAGAACAGAAACGCAACAACAACAAATTGTCTTCTAGCCATATGCAAAGCACGCGCCTAATCAATAATGCACAAAATCGCTTTAATGTCATGTGGAATTTTGAGCCAGCAATTGTGGCTGCTCTTGGCAATTGCACATAACTTTTTGTGACTACATTGAATACGAAAAAAACTTGGTCATCTAAATTTGTATGCAGAGCATATCCATTTCACATTCGAAGAGCATGTCTGGTGGTGTGACATTGATTTTCGATTTTAAAGCACAATTTGGTTTGGGGTTTCTCCGCTTGCCGAACATTTTGTTCGGAAATTTCACAAAAGTACGTTTTTTATGTGAAACACAAGCTTTGAACGGCTGAAACTCGATGTTGTCAAAATATAAACACTAAGCGAACAATTGAGAGCGTTTTCAATTGTGACTTCGACAGCACTGGACTTCGGACTAATTCCTATTTTTGTAGTTGAAGTTCGACGTTGCCGTCGCAATTGTAAAAGTTAAGATTTGCAAAATTTGAACGAAAGACTTAAGACACGAACTTTGCTTAAGGTATCAAGCGTTGTTTGTTTTGAGAAAGGGGCTCATCTGACCTCGGTAGTAGTCGAAATTATGCCGAAAAATATAGTTCAGAGATGCCAACACATGCCATAACTAGTGTGTTTCCTTCCTTAAAAAACCAATACATTTTTCTGGTTCAATTAAAAAAATTTCAAAACTAAAAAGAAAAACCTTCCTTTGGGGGAAGGTAAGTACAGTTTTTTTTTATCAAATTAATTTTTTTAAATCTTACATAATTTTTTCAGTCTATTCTTCACTAAAATATTTACATAAAGTGTCCAAACACATGCCATAACTAGTGTGTTTCCTTCCTTAAAAAACCAATACATTTTTCTGGTTCAATTAAAAAAATTTCAAAACTAAAAAGAAAAACCTTCCTTTGGGGGAAGGTAAGTACAGTTTTTTTTTATCAAATTAATTTTTTTAAATCTTACATAATTTTTTCAGTCTATTCTTCACTAAAATATTTACATAAAGTGTCCAAACGATAACATCTTTCTCATCAACTCAAACCCCCTTTCTTTCTCAATGCACCGTTCACGAAACATGCGACAAACAGAATAAATTCTCACGTTTTTCGAACTTTCCACCTTCAGCCCACTATCGTCGCAACTATGTTGCCTTTATTAATTGAAGTACTTGTACGGTAAATTTACAGCTAATCGATAAGTTCTAACAAGTATATTGGCAATATTTTTGTTCCCCGAAAAAAAAAAGACAGGCAAAATATAAATAGACATAACCACTCAGAGCCACAAGAGTCACAAGAACTTAATCATGCTGCTTTAAATAAAAACTTCAACATATAGAAAATAAATAGAAAAATAGAAGAGAAGAGAAGAGAGAAAAGTGTCCAGAAAGCAAAACGTCAACAGCTTTGCAAAAATTAAGAAAAAAACCACACAGCATGATTAAGAGCCAACATTTTGGCATGTATCATTTAAACAAATTTTTGAGTTGTTGTCGTTGTCGTTGATGTTGTTGATGTGTAAAATTTCTTCCAAAAAAAAAATGTTGTTAAAAAATCGTTTTAGAGCTGCTTGGTGATGTCTTTGGTGGCGGTGGTGGTGGTGGTAGTGCTTGGTGTTGGCTTCAACTCGTGTTTTTGGTGATGATCGCATCTCACATTAAATTTAATTAACTCGCTGGCCTTTCGTGTGTATCTGATTTTTTTTATTATTGTTACCATGCTATGAAGTTGTGGTTTTGTATGGTTTTGTAGATGATATGAAACATTTTTTATTTTAGTTAAAAGTTTTGAGAATTTTTCTTAAAACTTCATTCAAATGTGTACTTCATTGCTTTGACATTCAATTGATATTCTTCGATGAGGACAGAGGTCGAGTTTGGCACCTTCACAGTTGTTATTTTCGATTTTTTTCTTTGCATATTTTTCATCTTCTTTAAAATATAAATCATCTTTAGCCTTCACAGTCACATAATCATAAATCATTTGTTATTTGCTAATAAAGTCATACAGAAATTGACAAGCTTTAATCATCGTCATCGTCCTCATCATCTTAAGAATTTTATTAATTATTTTGGTTACTTATTTAAAATTAAAAAAATCCCAATAGTGTGGGTTAGGGGAGTTTTTATAATCTTCTTAAGATTTTTGTTTTTGTAACTTACGATGATTTTTTTATTTTTTGATTTTAATGCAATGATTGACTTATTATTTGCGGTGCAGCATTTGGTGTTTAAGTACATTTCTTAGCTTTGTTTTTGGTTCTTTTAGTGTACAAATTTGCTGTTATACATTTCGTTACCAAACTACATAAATTAACCATTCACAATCAAATTCTTATACACAAAGCGTACTCAGAGTCAATGCAGTCATTTCTCATGTTGCAAGAATTTTAATTTAATTGTTCAGCATATTTTCCAGCATTGTTGTGGTACGTTCGCACAGCCATTCATATCAATTCGAATTCGCTGAAGAACTGCAGGCAGTCAGTGACACCACAATTCATTCATTCAGCCATTCAGAAGCACCCAAGATAGGCTCTGGGTGGTGCTGGTTACGTGAACCGAATGCGGCTCAGGGCGCTTAACAATTCCGTGTACATAGCGTTGAATGTTGAAGAATGCATTTATATTCAAATTTGATATAAACGAAATTTCGGCAATAAATAATTTTTGGATTTCTTTGAGTTATGACATTTATTACTATCATATTTGGGCTTAAACAACTTTTTATCACTTGTTTACAATGCATTTTATGGTCAAATCGATCAAGAATTTCAATATTCCAAATGCTGTTGCTAGTTACTAAAGGATTGCAGTGGAATTAATATGCAGAGTGCACCAACCAAGCCGAAATTCCTTCACAGCTTAAGTGATAATAAACTTGGTTTCTGAAGAGTTCTGTCTTATTTTCAAAGAATGCCCAAGAAAATCTTTAAAACTCTTGCTGAATCCAAACTGAATGGCTCTTGAGAACATTTAATTTCCTTGAAATCCAAATGGAATAATAAATAAAACGAATAAAGGTTTTATTTTTAATTATTCATTTAACTTAAACGAAACCAGTTTCATTAAATTCTTTTCAATATTTATTGGAATTACCAACAAATTCTTCTACTGAATTAATTCCACAAAATAAAAGTTAAAGGTACTAATTAAATTGTCTTCATCTTTGATTTTACACTATTGCTCAAATACTAACAACTTTTCTTGTAAAAAAAAGGTTTAAAAATTCTATACAAAAAAAAAAAATTACACCCAAATTACGCCCGAGAAATAAACTCCGCTTCCAAGTCATTCGCCTTTCCGCAACGCAACTCAAATTAAAATCAAATACGCTGTTTAAGTGTCGGATCATAATTATTTATTTGCACATGCGAGCAGGCATAATTGGCGCACAAATTTGTTTGGCAAACGCTTACAAAACAAAATTAATAAAAACCAAAATTCCTCCAAAAAATACAACCAATTTTGTTCTCAAAAAAAAATACATGAAGTCAGCAACCCACGTCGTCGCCACAATTGTCCAAAGTTATTAAATTTGAAACAATTTTTGATTGCTCAAATGAATTATAGACAATAATTTACTAAGAAGAAACTAAGAATGAACTTTTGTATGAACAAAACATTTTAATTTATTGTAAAAAATTTGTTTTTCATTTTTGCAAATTTAAAAAAAATCTTTCTTTTTTTTACCTTATTAGTGCACTTACTTTGTTTGAAAATTCAATTAATTTCTTGGAAACTTTTATATATTATCCTTTTAGGAAGTGTTCAGAAAGCGCAATTAGGGAAGCAACATTGAAATTATGATTCAAGAGTTTAGAGGTTAGAGCACTCTCACTGAAATTGACAAGTGCTATGTTTTTTGACAATTCATGTGTTTTCATTTTTCATTCGCCATTGACATTTGCTGTGTTTGTTGAACATATGATCTTCTCCCGAAAGAGCGACTCGTTCAACCTTATTTCCTTGAATCATGATTGAATTATTTTTGATAGTTTAGTTAAGAGAATGATTCTTGTGGTTAACAAAAATCCTAAAAATAATGAAATAGTAAACTAGAAAACTAAAGAAAAAAAAAAATAAAGAAAAATTATCAATAAAACAAATATTTGAAATTTTGTTATTCCACTTACACTTAAGTTTATTTACTAATTAATAACTTCGAAAGAGTCTTTAATACTTACTACTTAATACTAATTTGTAAACGAAATCTTAATTTCTTTGCAGTTATTTTGCCACTCAACCAAAAAACAAGACTGAAAAGCTTTGATTTTACAACTTTAAAAACGTAAAGCACAAAAGAAACAAATCACAAAATGATTTCACGTCGCAAAATCATTTCGCGCTCTTTGGACAATTTGGATGCAATTGGGCCAATCACCGAAGAAGAAGAAGATGTTTGGCAAGACAAGGAGAAGCTATTTAGGGTGGGTCCAATAAACAATCGAAGCTCTCTTGATTATATTTTATTTTAAGATAAAGGCTTTTCAAATAAAACAAACTCTATTTTTCCTTTCCACAACAGGATCACATCAACGAAGTCTTGGCCAAGTGGGAACAAATCGACGATGAAATTTGGGCTAAAATTATTATTTTCGAGAAAAATCGTAGGGTAGCAAAGGCATATGCTCGATCATCAGTGATATCGATAAATGGCTCTAAAAATGGTTTCGACGGTGTGAGGTGAGTTTCAACTTTGGGGGGATGCACTTAAAACCAATATAAACACAGAAATATAACAACACAATGGTTTTTCACCCTCTCAGAATTGGTTTGAATGGCTTCGACAATCCGATGCGTGATTCGGAAACCAAAGTAGCCAAGAAATCCATTGGCGATGGTTTCAAAATCAAAATGGACGACATTGGTAACATTTTCGTGAAGCGTTACGGCAAGAGTGGCGTCTATGTGCACAATACAACGATGGCCAATGAGGAAACGGTTATCGGTGCGGATATAATGCAAATGCCAAATATGGCTCTAGCGGCGGGCACATCATCCAAGGTACAGTTTTTTCAAATAGGTTGTGTCATTTGGAAGTAACTAAATTCATACCTTGCCTTTTTTAACAGCTCTTCGATATGCGCAAATACACCACCAATATCAATCGTGAATTTGCACGCTCTTATCCGGAGAGCAGCCGTCTCGAACGTCAGTGCCTTTCGGCTGTTTCGCTGGTCAAGTCCAATAATAGTCTAATCAAAAGTCCTCTCTGGATTCTGGTCATCAATGTAGTCGCAATCGATATGTTGAAAAATCGCCTGCAAACATTGCCCAAGTCATTGGATGCGATGGGTATGCGCATACCGACATCGGGCAGTGAGGATCCCTATTCGACCATTGAGAGTCAGGTCGGTCTGATTTATCCCACTCCTGCCGCCTCCGATGATTCGAATAATTCGAACCATTCGAGCAAGGGCCGACGCAGCGTGTACAGCGGATTCCTCGATGACAGTCCATATGTGCCAAAGGTGAGGATTTTATAATTTTAAAGAAAATGGGAATTACTTTATTTGAATTTCGGAATACTTCCCGATTCAGCGTGGTACATTACAAAAATAGCAGTAATTTTTAAAGGGATTGCCATAATGAAAATTTCTCTACAATTGTCCCTCTTCCAGCCCGATTATGAAATCTACAATCAATCAGTGCCAATGCTCTCCGACAAAAAGAGCAAATGTGTGCAGCGCAAGAAACAAGACGATCCCTACTACTGTGGTCTACTAGCACGCATTCCTGCCTTCATCAAGTCGTCGAATAAACCCAGCAAACCCAAAAAGGAACCGAAAATCTCACGTAAAATTTCCGCTTCGCAGCAAATACTACAGCCCCAGCCAGCACAACCAATGCCCATTGCCACTTTCCATCAGTATCCGGCCTATTATCCGTACAAATTATATCCGCACCATCATCGTTTGTCACAATCGCAATTGTCGCTCTGGGACTCACGCAGTTTAATCAGCGCACATGGTAGGCATTTTTGAGTTGCTAATTTAGTTTAATTGCAAACATTATATTTTCATTTTTTTCCTTTCCAGAATGAAACTCAAAATAATGGATTAGAAACGTTTAGGTTTATTTTTAAGTCCGTTTTATGAAGAAATACTCTTTATTTTTCAACTAAATCCATCATAGTTTAAGTATATCATATTTATATATCGTAGAGTTCTCAATTCGCCAATGAAGTCATTTGTGATTCGTTTGTCGATTTTGAGAAATGCCTTCCCGATTCGCCACAAATTAAGGTAAAAAAAAACAAATACTCGTCATTAAATTTGTTACTGAGAAGCGCATGTGTGGGGAAAAATGTAAAATTTTGCCATAGTTTTTTTATTCTTTTTTTTTATTTAATCGCTAAAGACTGAAAATGTCCTAGAATTGTGAAAATTGTGAAAATGTTTGAGTTTTGAGTTGGAAAAAATATTATTCAAAATGAAAAAAAAACATTTGCCAGCCTTCATTTTACCGTCTTTTAGTTTCTATTAAAGCTAAAAATATGTTTTGTTAAATTTTTTTCTTTTCGAAATTATCTGTATTTCTGTGTAAATAGACATCTTATTGTAAATATTAAAAATGATATAACATTTTTTAACTTTAAATATATTATTATTTAAAATAATGTATTCATTTATATTAAAATTTTTCATAAAATAAAAATTTAAAAAACACATTGTTTAACATATTTTTTTTTACAAAATTAAAAGGGTTATCAGAAAATGCAACTCTGCGAAAATTATGACCTGCGTTGCCAACAATCGATGACAGTAGAGAGGAAATTTTAATACGGACAGTTGGCAACGCGACCAAGAGTTTCTAGCCGTGTTATTAATAAGTCGACGCCGCTATCGTAAGCTGAAACGGCGGTTCGGCTGTGTTTCAAATGGAATTATGTAGCGTATGAATCAAATAAATAAAACACACATTTATTACCATCTGGATCTCTTTTTTAATATAACTTTTTAAATTTTTGGTGTAACCCAACTATAGTACATTCACCAGACTTTCCGGTGAGTATTATGTTCTTGACGGAGGGTAATGACAAAGAGTGAAAACAAAATAACAAAATTTACTTCAAACTCCATATTTTTTTATTTATTATTTTTATTTCAAATAAAATTTGTGAATTATACAAAGAAATATTATTCACAAGTTGTCATATATAGAGTCGTAAACGGGAATTTGTCATTGAATTTTTCATACAATATTGAAAGTCAAATAGAGATTCATGATAAATTCCCATTTATGACATTAAATTTGACGACTTGTGAATATCAAATTGCAAATTGAAAAATAAATTTCACAAGACAAGTCGAGGCAAAAAACATGACTCGTGAGTAAGATTTAGATTTTATCTGAAAAAAAAAAAATTAAAATTCTAAAATATTTTGAATTTTTGTTATCCAGCCGATTGTATTTTCAAATTAAAGCCGGCTAAGCCTTTGGTCCACAGCCGATTAATTTCAAACGGCCTGGAATTCAGGAAATCATTTTGAAATTTACTGGAAATTGAAAAATTAGCGAAGTGATGGTGAAAAGTGAAATCCCAGTTTTTCTGTTCAATTTCTGTCATAGAAAATAACAAAAATTAACTGAGATCAGTTGAAATAGTAACTATAACAACTGAAGAAACCATTTACATAAACAATTTGTCTAAAAAGTAATAAGAATTCATGAAAAATGGATAAATTTGTAACGCGTGCTCCCACTTGGAAGACTTTAAACTACTCGTCGACTGTAGCGTCCCGGTCCCGAACGAGTTTGAGCAAGAAAGTGGATAAAAAAGACCAGCAGATTGCTAAGAAAATTAATTCCAATCCATTAGGATTTTCGGTGCTGAAGCAGAAAAGTGCTGAAAACGAAAGCCGCCATCCAGAAGCTGGCTCAGACAGTGTAGGGAGTAGCAGGAGTAGCAGTTCGGCAAGTTCGCAAGATAGTAGTTTTGCGCGTCTGACGATAAACGATGATGAAAATACTGCACCGCTGGCGAATACCAACAACCAAAACTACTTGAGTAGGTTCCATTATATTGTTTCTAATTTCACTACAATTCTACAAAAACTTGAACAAAGACCGAAAAGTATTGAATTTTTGACACAAAAAAACATTTTCAAAAGAGAAAGAAGCGGGCGAAAATTAAAAAAATGTATACAAATTTTATGAGTAGTACTAATAAATTAGGGCTTAAGTGAAGCGTTTAAGCCACGCCCCGATTTTCTTGTTTTTTTTTTTACGAGTAGTATTTGACCTCCTAAGACCGAATCTGCAAAAATTTTGGTGAGGAAACGTCTAGTTTCCGAGATATTTAATTTTAAAGTTTCGAATTTTCCCATACGAAATGCGCACTATTTTGGTTTTTTCTTCACTGACTTTTGTGATGGTGTCATTTTGAAAGGTGTGCTCATCGGTTTTTTTTTCCATAGTTCTTGTTATTCTAATGTTGTTGTAATGTTGCTGTTGTTGTTGTTGTTGTAGTAATGCTGGAACACTGAAACAAGTACGAATACCCTACAACCCATCTCTCTTAAATTAAAAATTTTGTTGTAATGTTGTTATTCTAATGTTGTTGTTGTAATGTTGCTGTTGTTGTTGTTGTTTTAGTAATGCTGGAACACTGAAACAAGTACGAATACCCTACAACACATCTCTCTTAAATTAAAAATTTTTCACAAAAAATCGCGCGATTTTTTGGGAAAAATTTTTGCCTGCGGCGCTTAACCGCCTTCTAACACCTCAAAACCTTAAAAGCTACAATAAATTCAATATTTCCATTTTTCAAAATTCAAATAAAATGAAAAGAGCATTTAATAAGACATCGCTTTCTTTATGAATTACCCATTTCCCTTCGAATAAGATAATACAATATGTAGATTTCTTTACTTTATTTGTCTATTTTCAACAATAACATTTCTCTAATTGATAAACTCAATTTACATACTATTTGCTAAGTGATGTTCAAGAATTACGTCACATAGTACAATCGTGTAGGTAATACTTGCACATAGTTTGGGAAAATTTCATTTGAACACACCTTTTCCAATGTTACCATTACAACAAAAAGTCAGTGAAGAAAAAACCAAAACAGTGCGCATTTCGTATGGGAAAATTCGAAACTTTAAAATTAAATATCTCGGAAACTAGACGTTTCCTCACCAAAATTTTTGCAGATTCGGTTTTAGGGTGTAAAAGCCTACTTTAGAAAAAAAAAAAAAAAAAATCGGGGCGTGGCTTAAGCGCTTCACTTGTTCCTAAATTAGAATTGTTAATAATCAATGGTAGGTAACACTTTTGGCTAAATGGTAACTCTGCGAAATTGCGCGCTGTCACTATGGACGTCAAAACAGTGACGGACAACAACAAAGAATTGCATTTTCGAAATTTCACAAATTTTCACTTTTCGGTTCTCCTGTGATTTTAATACATTCTTCATTCCAACTCTCGATCGCAGGCAATTTGAGTGATTATGTGATTGCCGCAGACAAGGAGGCGAATAAGACGCTCACAAGTTCACAGGCGCCCTACAAGACATCACAATTTCTGCCGTTCCCCAACAAACAGGTGCTTCTCATGAAAGAGCTCCCACAATATCAAGCCAAAAATAAACAACTACCGATGTCCCCGAAAAAGGGCCCGATGATACATCCACATACCTTGAAGGCATTGAAGTGAGTTTGTGATTCTTCGCTTGGTGGCACTTGGCGCATTGTATTTACTTACTACTTCTTTCATTTAGATTTCCTTCTTTCGATAACGCGGAACGACCAAACTCGGTTTCGGAAATGTTAGATGAATTTGACGAACGGCCTAGTACGCCAAAACTCAATCCCGTAATGGAGCGTATACAACGCGATCTCAGTAGTCCCTCTGCCACGGCGCGCTTGCGTGCATTGAAAGCAATGAAGTGGGTTTTGCTCTGTGTAGGTGCCTCTTTGTGTTACTAATTTTTTTTGAATTGTTTTCATATGAAGAAGTCCCACCAAGTCCGCCTACCAACACTTCGATGTACCTTACGACGAACAGAGCATAATCACCGAAGAGGAGCGACGTACCCCACCGCGTCCCCCCACAATCCAAGAGCTGATGCAGGATATTGTTGTGTACGTAGAGGTACGCAGTGGGGAAGACAATCGCTCGTCAGGTGTGAAAAAAGTCATTTCGGCGCTGGGCGCTCGTGTCAATGACAAGTTGTTGCGGTGAGAATATTAAAACCTACTTTCAATTTATTGTAATGCAATTTTATGTATTTGTTGTTTGTTGTTTTCTTTTTAGGAACACTACTCATGTTGTGTTCAAGGACGGCTTGCTATCCACTTACAAAAAGGCCAAGAACTGGCATATTCCAATTGTTTCGATTTTATGGATTGAAGCGTGCAAGAATTCTCGCAAAATATGCAATCCCGATGATTATCCCATTTCAAATGTGGATCGTTACGAAAACCCAGAATTGTATGACAAAATTAAGGTGAGTTTGTCTAATTTTTTCCTTGCCATCATTGAGTAGAAAATAACAAACAAAAGAGCTCCGCGAGCCGTTGATTTGTTGGGTGTAGTTTCCACATCTTTAACAGAACCAGAGATGGCCAAAATACCGAACAAAAATTACCAGTTTTTTTTTATCTGAGATGGAAAAGATTCACTAATACTAAATATTATTTGTCCTTAAATATACCATAACGAACAATCATACTATGTCCATTTTCTGAGAAGAATCTGCATCGAAAGGGCATTTGTGGTTCATGGAACTCGTAATGGAAGTAATTGAAAAACACGGAAATAAAAAACCACTGTCACGCCAATTTGAAAACTTGATTTTAATTTTCTACAATTTTGAACAAAATGGACATAGCCTGTTTGTGCTTTAAGGTATATCTATATAGTATATATATACTAATATATACTACACTACAAAAATTTATTATCTTCAAAAGATAAAGAAAGTCTAACAAGAGAGCGATTGGTTGTGATTGTAAACAAAACCCTCAAACAAAACAAATTAGTTTCTTTCTTTTTTTATAACCCTTATATTAACTTGCTTTGGGCGGACTATATATATATATATATATATATATATATCCTCAAATCTGCGGCGAGCTTTTTCATACACTTCTACTTGAGCTAGAGAGCTGAAATTCGGAACACTGATAGAATTCCGGTGAGATGAAGGGTTCTTATTGACAAAATGATTTTTTATACCCTTTGGAAAGGGGAGTGTAGGGGCAAGGGGAGCGGTGTAGAGCCAATTTAAAGTTCTAACTTTCGTATTTTTTAAGCTACAGGACTGAAATTTTTTACTTAGGTTAGCATTGGGAAAAAAAAGTAAAAAAGGGGAAAAAAGAGAGACCCTTTAACCGACTAAAAAGCAGAAAATAAATTTCCTTTAAATTATTTTCCGCAATTTCGATTTAAAATGAAGGGTTTTTGGCGACTTCAAAATCTGCAATGATATTTGGAAAGAAGTAACCAAAATTTAATAAACTTAAAGGAAATTTATTTACTGCTTTTCAGTCGGTTAAAGGGTTATATTTTAAAAAACTTTTTTTTTACTCTTTTTTATTTCTCATTCTAAAAGAAATTTTAATTTTTTGTTGTACATTTTTTTTTGTATCTTTAATATTGAAGATTTCTATAGCCATTTCAAAAGCAAAATAACCCAACCTAGAAAAACGGATAATGCCAATACAATCAGTGTCTGCTCTATTTTTCAACTAGCACAATGTAATCGAACGTTCGGTTAACCTGTTTTTCAAGAACCCTAGTTATTATAAAATATTTTTTAAAAATGGAAATAATTTTGTTAAAACCAATAAAAATTGGATATGAAAAAAAAATGACTTCAATATAAAGATAAAAGTATTACTTCATACTTGAAATAAAATCAAGAAAAAGCTTCTTTTTTACATTTCGTGTAAAAGAATTTAGTGAGAAGAACGAATGTAAATTAAAGTGTTATACACCGATAAAAAGTAATTTTTATTACCTTTTTCATGAGCGTATATCTATAATGGATGGGCTAGAAGTAATTCGCTGATAACAAAAATGTTGCACTTCAAAAAAATTGGCCAATTTTGTTGCAAATGATGATTTAGAACGAAATTGGAATGGAGCGGAACAAAATGAAAATGGGAACTTATCGAGAAACTGTCGAACATTTTCCTACAATTCTTACTAGTTTTTTTCCTTTTGGCACCCATCAAAATTTTACCAAGAAATGCTCAAACTAATTTCACCATTGTTGCCGCCAATGAAAGAATTCTGGCAGCTCTAAAACTTCTCTGCAACAGCCAAATTTTTCACACTGTAAAAAGTAATCAAATCCTCAAAATTTTTGTAGTTTTCCCCTCAAATTAAAATTGTTGCCGCTAGGTGATAAGCAGTAATTGAAGTTGACTTTGCTTGAAATTCGAACGATTGAGCACCACACTTCAGATAAATGGGTGTATGTAATCAAGCCTGTTTGTACTTGAAAAGTCATAGAGCAAACAGAAAACTCTGAAGAGCCAACGATTTGTTTTTTTTTTTTTGCATTAAAATGTTGATAAAAATGTCAACGAAATATGAAAACGATATCGTGCTTAAAATCGTAGGTTAAATGTGGATTAAGATATTTGTTATGGCGAAGCCATTTTTGCAGACGACCTTTTGAAATTTAGTCACAGAGATTCCACACGTCACTGCGTTATCTATCCTAGCTGCTGTAGTTGTAGACTCTTCCGTCAACACCGGCTTTCATTTCAAATTGCGCGCAGAATATTTTCTTCATAGCGTACGTGCACCTTGTACGTTTCGCTTATCATCATTTAATTAAGTTATCTAGTTTGGGTAACCATTGTGTCCATACACACCGACAGAAGACATAGATATCTTGCCTTGTAACCAAAAGCAAACAAGCTCTGCTTCTGATTGATTCATAACTACGTTTTTCTATTCGAAAACTGCGACTACCAAGTTACGCCAAAATAACAATTAAATTACGTTTGATTGTTAATTTAATTTGAAAATATTTTCTCATTTATTTTTTTAAATTAACGTTTTTAAAATTTTAAATCAAATAAATGTTAATTAAGTAGCTTTTAGTAAACAGTAAAAATATTTCGTATAGTAACGCATCAACGTACTGAGATTGTAATTGTTTTTTTTTTCTTGTTAAAAGTAGTTGTTGTAGTAGTACATCTATTTACACACAATGTAGGAAACGATAAGTCGAAAATGTTGGATAAAATTTGAATTCACGTTGAACAAATAGATCGTTGGTTTAAAACTATCAATGAATCCACCAGGCAAAGCCATCATATCATAAAATCCCTTGACAGTACAAATACAACACTTGACAAGGAGCATTTCGCTAAGGTTTCTAGTTTACATTAAATTATTTGAGATTTTGCATGCGGCAAGCTTTCTTTTTTTTTTTTGGAACGAACGGCAAACAAAAAGCTTATGGAATTGTGCAAGAAGCGATTCAACGACAATGGTTAGGACGCGGCTGTGTCTCCTCAATCACGACAGGGTCACCTCTAGACACATCATTATCAAGAAGCCAGCAATCGTGCCCCATGTTGCAATGGTTCCATTACCACTGGCATGCGCCTCGGGCAAAATATCATCGGCCACGATATAGATCATGGCGCCCGCAGCAAATGACAAGGCATAGGGCAGAATCAAGCTGGCAAAGGTGACAGCCACGGCACCCAAGATACCGAAAATCGGTTCGACCATGCCCGACAGCTGGCCATACCACAGAGCACGCGTCACACTAAAGCCCGCCGCATGCAGCGGCAGACTGACCGCCAAACCTTCGGGGAAGTTCTGTATACCAATGCCAATTGCCAGATTGCGTGCACTTTCAAATGTTGACGATTCCGTTGTGCCCACCGCACCGAAGCTAACACCAACGGCCAAACCCTCTGGGATATTGTGCACGGTAATGGCCACCACCAGCAGCATAATGCGCTTCCACTGTGACAAGGCGGCCGCATTCTCAGCATCGATTCTCTGCTCTTCGGCCGTATAAGTGCGCTGTTCCACATCGGCCGCATTGCTGGTCTTCTTGCGACGTCGCGGCTCGCCACTGTGTGCCACACTCAAGCAGTCGGAGAAACTATTCATGCCATTCTCAGCGGTGCCTCGTTCCAATCCCGTTTGGCTTTGTTTCATTTCATCGATGGCGATTTCTGCCTTGTCTTTGTTCGATTGCGTCATGGCAATCATCATGTTCGAACTGTTCAAGCCCAAGAACGACATCAGCTTGTCGCAGCCATACACGAAAATGGCGCCCAAGAGAAAGCCTCCTGACACCGGCAAAAATGCATATATGCCATACAAATGCGACTTCTCAGCCATTTCAATAGCCGGACCCAGCAGTGACCAGAAGGAGGCGGCAATCATGACGCCTGCGGCAAAGCCCAAAGCAGCATCCAATGATTTGCGCTGATTGCCGCGCACAAAGATGACGCATGCAGCCCCGGCCGCCGTCAGACCCCATGTCAGTAGTGTGCCCAGAAGGGCTTGTGTTACTGGACCATAGCCCGCAATCATTTCGAAGAAATGTCTTGGTGATGTCTGCGTGTGTGCGTGTGTGGAATGTGTTTGTCACTTTTCGCAACGAAGAAATGGCAATTGTACAATTCCTTATCTGAAACAAATAGAAAAATACAAAAACAATTTCTTTAATTGCAATTCCTAAATGCATTGGCATGCGGGTACAATACACAATATTTATTTATTTACATAATTCCGTCGGAAACTGCCACGTTCCCAGCTTATTGGACAGTCGTCTCGCCACTCAACCACTCACAGTTCTCGAAGACGAATCTTTGACGCACAAATCTTGGCTTTGCTTTATTTGACACCTTTACTTTATTTTGTTTATTTTTCCTTCTTTTGTATGCAATTTGTTTCTGTCTTTTCTTCAGAGATTCTTTTGAGCGTATTTGTTTATCTTTTTTAATTAAAACAATTGACCTTTTTTTTTTGTTTTTGAAACAAAAAAAATAATTTTTTATTGCCGAGCTCACTTTACTGCGGTGTCAATTGTTGCTTGCTCAAGCTGCGGCAATGGAATGAGCCACAAAGCGAAACGAGAAACACTTTTTGAACTGTCAGAACTAGACTTGTTCTCGCCGCTCTTTTTTATTGCCGCTTTTCGTGCCTTCTTTCTGCTTCATATCAACGGATGGCGCATAGTTGCTTCCGGATTGTAGTCAAAATGGTGGTGGTTGCTATTGTGCGGGTTGCTCTAATCAGCTGAAGTGAATGGGACACAATAGTGGAATTACAGCAAAATAATTACTTTGCTTCGCTGTTTCGGGTGCTTTTTTGGATAGGTTTTGGATGCAACTTTTGGCACATTTTTCGATTTTAGAACAAACTTTATAATTTCCGAGGCAGACATTTCTTCCAATCGGAAAAACACTAAAAACTTGTACCGTGTATATTTATTTCACTACAGTATGAAGAAGTTGAGAAAGGAGACAACATTTTTCAGGTACAGTCCTTTTCAATGGAGGGTCTTCTGTTCACCTTACATTACATAGTTATCTTGAGCGAAAATCCATCCACATTTTAAACTTAAAATCCCATTTCCCATTGAGTTTTCCAAACAAAAAATATTTCGACCCAGGCAACCCACTTTCTTCATTGACGAATGAATGCAGCAGAAACGAAGAAAATAAATCTACGCGGTACACGCATAAACAATTCAAATCCCAAGAAACGATCACAGCAGCACGTAGTTTATAAACAAATAAAACCAGAGTTTGGCTAAAAAAAATCCAGTTAATACAGCATCAGTTTCAAACTACAATCGGTCAAATGAACGTTGACTTATCTGAAAGTTAGGATTCTCATTTTTAGATGTTTTATGACATCCGACGAAGAGATGTTAAAAGTTTTTAACGGTGAAATGAAATTGTTTTGGAGAGATCTCAAATTATTTGAATCAGGAAAATTGTTGAAAAGTTTAGGAATTTATTGGTGGCCGTTTAACAAAACATAACCTAACTCAACATTTTTTTTTTTTCAAAATAAAAAATTTTGTTTGGAAAAAATAAAAGGGGCAGGTAAAAAGAACGGTATGTGACAATATTTTTTAAAATTGTTTTTTTTTTGTATTCAAAAATTAAGTAATTAAATTTTGGAAATTTTGATAATGGAGTAGGAGATTCCGAAGAGATAAAGATTTGTATTAAAAAAAAGCCAAAATAATTTTCTAGAATAAATTTGTTTGTTACATATCCCCTTCATTCTTTCGCCCCTTAAATTCATAACAAATTTTAGGTATTTTTAAATTTTTTTTAAAACTCTTATTAAATGTTGTGAAAATTCGCATGGTTTTCTTTTTTCAGCGCCATAAATCCATGCAACCCGATTCCGAATGCAATAAACGTGTACGCGCCAAACATGGCACACCTAAGGAATCCACACCGAAGACTGCCACGGGAACACTCAAAAAGACTTCAACGCTGATCGATGGCACACCCTCGTCATCGGCCAGTAACAAAAAGGTAATTTGAATTGATATTTGTCACATTTGGTTACCTAACGCTATTTTTCGTTTATACTTCCAGACTGATATTAGTCAATTTTTCAAACAATTGGGCAGCCAGCGTGAAAAGGGTGGAGTAGAGACTCCGGTGGTCGTAGAGTCACCAGCCACACGTTTGGTTAATAGGTAAGTTGTGTAGTGATCAAGGAAATATATATTTAACACTGAACAAAATGTATCCACTTTAGAATGAATTCAAATCAATATACGCCCGTGGTGAGCGTTAGCATTAAGAAAAAGCCTTTCACAAAACCATTAGCTGAGGAAAACAACGATGGCGATGCCGCCAGTGGATCAACTCCAACGCCACAGAATGCTAAAAAGACAATACATTTTCTTGGTGACCAAGAAGCTGATGCGCAAACATCGTCGCCCAGTCCGCGGCCTGTTCGACAAAGACGCCGCAGCTGTGCTGTGCAATCGACCACACAATCAATTACAGAGATGTCGCTGAGCCAAACACCAACCCTCGGTCCTACAACGCGACGTCGCAGCTCTATACATGTCACCACAAATATGAGTATTAGCTCCAACTATCCTGACACACCGCGACCGAAGGTGGTGCCCAACGATTTTATGACAATTGCCGAAGAGGAAAATTGTGGCAATGAAGCGGCGGCCAAGATGAAAGTTTCACCCGAGAAAAGTAAACGTGCCAACCCACGTAGACGCACCACATACACTAGTAAACCGCTGGACATTTCCGCATTTAATACGGCAGAGAAAGTTGACCAGCCTAAGCAACCCGTGGGGGTCAATCGTCGACGCACTCTGTTTACACCACAAAAACTCGAGCAGTCACTGGTAAATGTGGCTACTGTCGTACAGTCGACGTCGTCATCGACTCTCGTGGGCACCCTTAACACCTCCCTAACGCTGATTGAGGAAACTCCGCCTATACCGCTGACTTTCAGTTCCTCGCGCCAACCGGGTCGCAGGCGCACACTGTTTGACGTCTCAATGGACATCATAACGCAACGCTTGCAGAATATCAATCAATCGGCCAGACGTTCCATAGCACCCACTGGCACTGACAACTCGCAGGAATTGCGCCGCACTTCGCAGGATCTGGACTCGTCGCCCATGGTGCACAAATCTCAAACTGATCACACCAATACTAACGCTGTAGGTGAAACGAAATCAAATGAAAACTTAAGTAAAACTGCAGACGTTGTGAGCACACCGCCGCCAAAGAAACGCAAACTCTTCATGCCCAACATCGACAGTCCACTGCTGACATCGACCTTGCTGGGCATACCCAGCAGCACCTCAACTGCAGCGGCCGCAAAGGCCAAGCGTCGAAAAACTCTAATGCCCGTCACCACACAGCCACAGTCGGAAACAAAATTGACCGTGAACTCCACCATAGACAAGCTGAAGCGTGCTCCACGCCGCAGCACACTAGACTTTGAACAAGTGCAAACGCTCAAGTCGACGATTGCTAAAAAAAATTCGGCAAATACCCTAACACAAAGTGCAATTACCGGTGTCGGCGGCGAAGTGACCGCCAAAGAAGTCAATTCATCACAAACGAACGCCAGTGGTGCTGCTGTCAAGCCAAATACGAAACCACTCCCTTTTCTAGTCTACACGAACATGCACTCGGAACAGATCGAAGTCATACGCGAGGTTGGTACTCAGCGTTAGTTACGTGACCTCTGTAGCTTTCTAGTAACGCCCCCCTTGCTAAAGGCATTAAACCTTTTAATTATATTTGTTTACTTTCGTTTTCAGTTGGCTTGTCCGTTTTTCCATTTTTTTGAGTTTTTAAAGTATTATTATTTGCGTTTCATGAATTCAACTGAAATTATTTATAATTGAATAGATTTGGTTAAACATAGTTTGTTTTAATTTTCTTTTTAAATTTTCTGTTTATTTTTTGAAATTTGCTGCTTCTGAAGTATCAATAACAAATGTTTATCAGTAGCTTTCTGTTGAAATATAACCTTCTAGTGGCTGGATAACTAGTACAAAAAAATAAAATTTATGAAGTCTAGTTTCCGTTACCTATTTAACATTTATAAATTTAAAAAAAAATAATAATTATGTAATGTAAAAAAAGCTTATTTCAATTTTTTGTCTATCTTTTTTTTGAATTCCCTTGTTCAGTAATAAGAGTTTGTATTAATAGTTTTGCAAAATATCAACTGTAAAAAAAAATCAAATTGCTTCAAAAATAAAAAAAATTTAATTGAAAAGTTTGGTTATGTTCTGTGTCGGTAACTGTATGTAGTGTGCCCAATTGTGATTTTAAAATTTTTCAATTTTACCTAAAAGCAAAGTAGCTTCTACTGCCACACCCTTATTATGAACTGCCACGCCCTCTTTCAAAATCAAAAACCCTGATCAAGAATCACAGAAATATATATTGAATTACAGTTTCTTAGGCCCACTTGTGACTTCAGGAGAGCATACTAATTGGCACAAAAATATTTAATGTTATTTTAACATGAATCTCTGATTATTGCATCATACATTTTTGAAATTATTGTTGTTCTGTGTGCAATATTATTTTATGTGAATATGACTCCATGGTGTCGAAAAAAAAGTGAAGGGTGTACAAGGTGTTACAGGTTTTGAAATTTCCAAATCAACAAAAATGTTGTATGGACCAAGGGTTAGGTTAGATTAAAGTTTTGGAGATTTGCCGCACATAGACCGTATTTTGTGATTATCCAGTCCTTCATTCGTAATTCGGAAAATGTTGGGTCTTCCTGACACGTCAATAGCATTGTCTACCATAGTAACAAATTGAGGGTTTATTGGCAACAGGGTTTTGACAAAAACATAATTTTATCACATTTTTGGACGAAGGGGTCATTAATACCTTTTAAAACTTGTATTTATTGAATATAAAATATAAAATGCTGACAGAAAATTTTATTAAATGCAATTTGTGATTTATATTATTTGAAATTGTATGTTCCCAAAATAGATGAAAACTTGTGAAACCCGGATAAAATTCTGTTAAACCCGGAGCCCGGAGATTGACTTCCAAACCGGAGTCTTCAGGTCAAAATGACCCTGTTGCCAAGCCTGGCTGCCACCCCCCTTTTGGAAAAACTGTAAAATCCAGCTCTGGTCTCACAAAATATGTACATATGTGCAAATTGCACCTTCCAGGTCCACTGGTGGCTTCAGGAGAGCTACTATGTATATTACATACAAATATGAGAAATCTCCGCTCTCTAGGTCCACTGGATGTTTCTGGAAGGTGGGGACAGACAAACAATGGGATTTCATATATAGTGATGCAAGAAGTTTCCACAGTAACACTTGCGCTGATCATCAAGCCAATTCAACACTCTTGGGCGTTAATTCTGTTGAACCCATCACCCAACGCTTGTAGCATATTAAAGAAATGTTGGGAAAATGTATGCCATTCTTCGGTGCAAACATTGGAAGCACCGAACATATTGAGTTTCTTCGTCTATTAATGTGAAGGAAAATGACTAATTTAAATGGTCTACAAGCTCTACATCCCTAAGCTTACTACCCCGTCGTCGTCGGGGTAGTAAGCTTAAACTGAAATTACACTGATATTATGACGCATCAAATTTTAAACGCCGCTATCGTCTATCGTTTTTCCCTGAAATTAAAGATGTAAAAATTAGTTAATTAACAAAATCCTTGTGGCATGTGAAAATACAAATTCTGTGGCAAACTAGACAACTAGGCAATGCAAATGGTTCGAAAATATAGATTTAATTTTAGCTGGTAATTGATTAATTACGAAACATTATAAATCATTTTGGTAAAAGTTGTCGCATGATTTGCCAATTAGTTGCGTGCACTATCTCCCACACCCTCACCCGCCCTCGCCACAGTCGGTTATTAATGCGTCCAATAGTTTGCGATTTGTTCGAACTGTTCATTCAGTGACAGCCACAAACAAAAGCCATAAATTTATTGAAAGAAAAAAAAACGTTTCATAGCCGTTCCTAGCCAATATTCCCGTACACGATATTCTAACCATCATCCTTCCAATTTAGGTACTGAAAAAACTAGGCAGCTTTCAACTAGGTACAACCGTCAGCGATAGCACAACACACGTTATTAGCCTCGAGTCGCGTCGTACATTGAATATGTTGCGCGCTCTGGTACGCGGTCTGTGGATACTCGATTACAGATGGATCGCGGATTCGATGGGTGCGGGCAAGTGGCTGAGTGAAGAGGAGTACGAGCTGAGGGATTTCTCGCGTGCGGTACAGGTAATTTCGCAACTCATCCAATTAATATAAAAGTATTTATCTTTTGTTTACTATTTCCCTACTTTTCTGCTTTCGATTAGATTTGTCGCGCTGAACGTCAGGCCTTTGGCAGTGCCTACAAATGTGAGCTGCTCTCGGATGTAGGCACGTTTTACATATCGTCTAACGCTACTCCCATGCCACGTTACAATATGAAAGAGCTTATCGAGTTGTGCTGCGGCAAGGTTGTGGACCACCGTAAGCATGCCAAATACATACTCGGCGATGCCACTAAAACTTTAAAAGATAAGATTTATGCTTCGCCTTTCTGGATATTGGATAGCATCACCCAAATGCAGATGCTCAAGCGTAGCAAATACGAAAGCCTTGACGAGGTGTCGAAATCGGAATCGCAAGCGCAAACGCAATGAGACGTTACGAAAGATATTTTAGACAATTACTTATTTTTCTATTGTGCTGAAAAATTCTGAAATTGAAATAATGTTTGTGTTACTGGCCGCCTTCATCGACGGCCAGTAAAAGGGTGATTCAATTATAATATGAAAATGTTGTATTGGTACATTGATGGGCAAACTTTGCTGCCTGGTTGGAGAGCTTACGAAAAAATGTCAGCATACGTGCTGCTGCTTTTCTTACAAATACATTCAAGCTGGGAGCAAAGCTTGTCCATCAATGTATTGTTTAAAATATTTTATTTTAATATTTGTTGTAAAAACCGAATGAAATCATATGCTAAAAGAAACTTTAAAATAAAAATGCATCAAGTTGTGATTAAAATCAAAACAGAAAAATATATTCAACTTAACTAACTTTTCGGAACAGCGTTTTTAAAATCAAAAACTCCAAAATTTTCCGAATAATTAAAACTTTTTTTACTTGCATACTTTTTTTCAGCACTTTCTATGAAATCTATATTTTATCTTAAAAGCCGCGTAAAATCTCCCTTTCGCAGCCCAGATATTAAAACAGACGTCGATGCGATATAGGTCCATTCAATCTGAACAAATGTGTCATACATCACTAGGATAAACAGGATAAATTCTTGGACCTTTTGTTGATAATTTTATCGACATTTTATTGATAATTTTTCGATACATTGGGCCCTTGCACAGCTCGCAACTCTACTCAGTTCGGTTGCCATATTGCCCCTTTGTCATTTCGATGCATTTCAAAATTTTGTTCCAATTTGGTCCGCTCACATTCGTGTTTGTTCCAGTTCTATTCCCATTTCATTTCCAATCAAATACAAAGAACGGCGTCCAAATCGGTTAAGTAGCTCTCAAGATAAAGGAAAATAAAGACATTTTACGGCTATTTTGTACGGTTGATTTTTCGATAATTAATGGATAATTTTTCGAAAACTTATCGATTTTTTTCGATAAGATTTAGATATCTATCGATTGTTAATCTGCATTTTTTCGATATTTTATCAATAATTTTTCAATATTTATCGATAATTTAAATTTCTCGATCCATTTCAAAATGTTGTACCAATTCCATTTCGTTCCCGGCACCATTTTTAAACAAATAAGCGGTTTTTTTTATTTGGTTAAAAATGGTGAAGGGAACGAAATGGAATTGGTACAACATTTTGAAATGGATCGAAAATTCCAAATCGGTCCAGTATTTCTCAAGATAAACGAAAATAAATGGTAATATGTATAAATTTCTACTTTATGATTTGTAAAACGAAAATATAGAATCAAATTGCCTTGACTTTTAAGTTTGATGTGAAAATTTTGTGTGAAAATATTTTCATTTCACATTTTAGTTTTTCAACACACATCAAACCGACAGGACGGAAAGGAAAAATTGAATTGGAATTTTTCAAAGCAAAAATACAGAAAGCAAGCAATATTGAAATGGGAAACTTTTTATGTGGTTGCGCCGGTTTGAACAAAAAAAATAGTAAGACCTCGGCTTTTGTTGCTAATTACCATGAAATAATTTAAACATTTGGAACCAGCTTTTTCATGGAATAAATTTTTTTCCTTTTTTCCAGAGAAACAAGCCGACGATGATGAAGACATGTACGGCATTGGAATGATTGTAGAGCATGACATTAATGAAGACCTCACTGAAACGTCTAACACCGAAACGTCTAAAGAAATAGTTGAGGAAATGATGAAAGCAGACGGGGAAGAGGATTTAATGCTAAACACAATCCCAAGTGAAGGAGAGATAATTGTCATGGCCCTTATCGAAATCCTAATCGGAGAAGCCACCTCATCCTCCTCCATTGTATTCAATGAGTTGCAGGAACAAGAAGGACAATTAAATTACTGAAATAATTTAAAAAAAATTTTTTTTTTTTACTTTTTATTTTACCTTTTTTTTATTTCAGATACAATTAACAAAATTTGAAGGCGATGTACTATTTGAAGGCGATGTACCAATGAACATTTCAGTGCGGTTTTTCCTTTAATTATGATTATAATTAAAGGAAACATTTTTTTTAAACTTTTTTCTTTTACTTTTTATTTTACCTTTTTTTTATTTCAGATGCAATGAACTAAATTTGAAAGCGATGTACTATTTAAAGCCGATGTACTATTTTAAAAAGCTTTTCAGTGCGGTTTTTCTTTAATTTTGTTCAATACAATTGTTTTTCAAATGTTTATTACGTAATTTTTTGTACAAAAAAAAATTGTTTCTTAAAAATTTCTCGATTTTTAAAAATAAATTTTAACAATTAAATAAATAAAACCAATTATTCAATTTGTAATGTTTAAAGAAATTGTTTGAATGTAACGGAAATAGGCACCACGGCCACAAAATCATAAATTCGCAACACGTTAAACCCCTTTTCATTTCGTTCCGGTCCAGTTCCAATCCCATTTCGTTCCCGGCACCATTTCCAACCAAATAAAATAAACCGCGTCCAAATCGGTCCAGTATTTCTCAAGGTAAACGAAAATAAATGGTAATATGTATAAATTTCTACTTTATGTTTTATAAAATGAAAATATAAAATCAAATTGCCTTGACTTTTAAGTTTGATGTGAAAATTTTGTGTGAAAATATTTTCATTTCACATTTTAGTTTTTCAATACACATCAAACCGACAGGACGGAAAGGAAAAATTGAATTGGATTTTTCAAAACATATATACAAAGCAAGAAATATATATATACAGAACGCAAGCAATATATATATATATAGACAGCAAGGATCTTCAAAAGCAATTATTGTATCGCCCCGATAACATCGCGAAAAGAATCAATTTTTTCTGAAATGGGAAACTATTTGTGTGGGTGCGCCGGTTTGAAGAAAAAAAATAGTAAGACCTCGGCTTTTGTTTTGCTAATTACCAAGAAATAATTTAAACATTTTAACCAGCCTTTCCATGGAATAAAATTTTTCCTTTCTTCCAGACAAACAAGCCGACGATGATGAAGACATGTACGGCATTGGTATGTTTGAAGAGCATGCAATAATTGAAGACCCCACTGATTTTGTAAAGACAATGAGAAAGGAAGAGTCTGTTGGTGAAATGAAAACCGAAAAGTCTGAAGAAATTATGAAAACGGACGGGGAAGAGGATTTTATGCTTATCAGAATGGCTACAGCAGATCTTCCAAGTGAAAGAGAGATAATTGTCATGGCCCTAATCGAAGTCCTAATCGCAGATGCCACCTCATCATCCATTGTATTCAATGAATTGAAGGAACAAGAGGGACAATTAAATGACTGAAATCATTTTTTTTTAATTTTTTCTTTTACATTTTATTTAACTTTTTTTTTATTTCAGATGCAATTAACTAAATTTGAATTCGATGTACTATTTGAAGGCGATGTACTATTTTATTGAATTTTTCTGTGCGATTTTTCCTTGAATTATGTTCAATAAAATTTTTTTTCAAATGTTTTTTACGTAATTTTTTGTACAAAATAAACTGTTTCTAAAAATTTTTCGATTTCAAAAAATAAATTTTAAAAATTAAATAAATAAAAACAATTATTCAATTTGAAATGTATAAAGAAATGGTTTGAATGTAACGGAAATAGGTACCACGGCTAAATATTTCAGTTGTGCAAAGCTGGACACAAAATCAATAATTCGCTACAAGTTAAATCCCTTTCGTTTAGCCACTCCGGTGCTACATCCGGTGGTACAATAATACACTTTCATCCAAACATGGCATACGTTTTGGAAATTGCGATTTCAACGTGAGTCACTTTGGTGAGGCGTTCTCGCAATATTATGAAATACAAATTGGATAGGTGCGTCACAACAATACTCAGACGATAAACTTTAATAATCACTTTCCTATTTCACAATTAATTTGTATTTTAATATCAATGCAAAAAGTAAAACTAAAATCAATTTATTTAATTTTTTTGGTGGTTCAAATTCTAATTCCAAAATGCATGCAATTTTGAAAGAGTTTCTTTATATTATTTAGTAAATTGAATTGTATATCTTACGGAAAAACATCATTCATCATACTATTTGCAAAGCCTTCATTTATATTCATACCCATTTTATATGAATTCTTTGTCCGTAGCGCCACTCTGAGGCCAGCTATCTAGGCAAGTGCCGTCTGTGAAGAATGGAACCAAGCTGAAAATTCATCTGTGAATTATTCCATTCACTCGACATTGCAAACAAAAAAAAAAAAGCATAAAATGTTCTACGTCATTATTGCACTCGATTCATTGCATACAGCAACAGGTTACATCATCACGGCAGCAGAAGTTCGTTGACACCTTTTTCGTTTCCGTGGCATGTACGTACATTCAAAGCGGAGGAAGAGTGGAATAGAAAAGCTTTTTTATCTTGATGCGAGTGCATTGTGTTGAGTTACCGCGTGCAGTTATGTGGCCTCATTTTCCCAAACTAGAAAGACAATCGTACATTCAATTCGCTCAACTCTTGAAGCTCTGTTCCCTGTACCGCACAAATGACTTTCAAATATGTTCCAATTTAGACCGTCTTGTGCACTCTTTCAGCAACACAAAAAAGCTCAACAAATGAATAAATGTGCAGTATATTTGCCATAAGACATCACCTTGGTCTCCTTTCGAAGAAGCGACGCGCTCAAGAAGACAATTTCCAAGAAAACTTCAGCTCAACACAAGAAAAGCCAGTTTTCTTTGTGTCTATCCTCTACCCACTTATCTCCGCAATGCAGGTAGTTTGAAAGGAAAAAATTCAACTGATGAATACCTTGGCCACAGCCAATCCATTTCAGCCCCCCACATAGAGTAAAACCATCCCAGTGCAGTTTATTTTTTCACGCTTCCAAAACGCATTTATTTTTTAAAATTTACGTAGAATTCCAGTAATACAATAAAAGTTGTCAGTTAAATGTCGGCGGCTGTGTTGTTTGCTAGCGGAAGTAGTCTCAAGTTCCGTCTGCTTTTCTTGTTTTTCGTATAAATTCTTCAGATTTTTGTACTTTTTTAGTTACTGTAGAGTAGTGGAAAATGCAGTTGATGGTTGGTGGTGGTACGAAACAAAAACAAAATTACAAACTCAGAAGAAAAAAAAACTAAAATTTCAGCCTAACGATTGATGGATGAGGCGAAATGCTCAAATGATTCTCCCAACTAAGAAAATGATGAACTTTCTTCCGGGGCCATATTCTGCAATGCATTGATCAAATATGAATAATTTAATCTCCTCATATTTGGCCAAGTTTCTCATCATCCGAGAATATAGCCCCCATTCCATCGCCCATAGTTTTTTCATGGTTAAATGCAACACAATCCAATTTTTGTTCAAGTTTTATATAAAAAGAATAAAAAATTATAGTTTTATTTTTTTAAATAAAAGTATTTTTTATATATTATGTAGTAACTGCGTGTGTTTTCGTAAGAGTAGTTCTTGTTATTGTTTGTGCTTTAAACGCATCAGAGAAGAGATACAGATGGAATGACTTCCAACAAAATAATAATTAAAAATAATAATTAAATAAAAAGATACAAATGCTGTTTTGTTGTGCTTAAGAGATGTTCCAGAGGCCGTGGCGGTGTTGGGGTACACACTTTAGGCGGCGTCAATGGCGGCGAGACACATTCGTTTCCTGCGAAACTCTTTGCGATGGAAGCAATTAAACTTTTCTTTAACCATTAAAGTTAATTTCAGCTGGAACATCTTATCATTGTTGTTCTTATTGTTGGTGGTGGTGGTGGCTCTACTGCTACTGCTACTACTGCTGTTGTTGTTGTTGGAATTGATGTTGTTTTGTTGTAGTTGGTCTTCGTTATCAAAGCAAAGCAGCTACTTCTTGCCCTTGGCGACCTTTTCGGCGGCCTTGGTGACCTTGCCACCGGAGAGGTCCTTGAAGTTGACGCTCTTGATGACGCCGACAGCGACGGTCTGTCTCATGTCACGGACAGCGAAACGACCCAGAGGGGGGAACTCCTGGAAAGATTCGACGCACAGGGGCTTGGATGGCACCAAGTTGACGATGGCAGCATCACCCGACTTGATGAACTTGGGGTTCTCCTCGGTGGTCTTGCCGGAACGACGATCAACCTTCTCCTTAATCTCGGCGAACTTGCAGGCAATGTGAGCGGTGTGGCAATCCAACACGGGCGTATAGCCGTTGGCGATCTGACCGGGATGGTTCAACACGATGACCTGAGCGGTGAAGTCGGAGGCGCCCTTGGGTGGGTTGGCCTTGGAGTCGCCGGCCACATAGCCGCGACGCAATTCCTTGACGGAGACGTTCTTGACGTTGAAGCCAACATTGTCGCCGGGAACGGCCTCGACGAGGGCTTCGTGATGCATCTCCACGGACTTAACTTCAGTGGTGATGTTAGCGGGGGCGAACACAACCAGACAGCCGGGCTTCAGAATACCGGTCTCAACACGACCGACGGGTACTGTTCCGATACCGCCAATTTTGTACACATCCTGGAGGGGAAGACGCAGGGCCTTATCGGTGGGACGAGATGGGGGCAGGATGGCGTCCAAAGCTTCGATCAAAGTCTTGCCTTCAGCGTTGCCTTCCTTGCGCTCGACCTTCCATCCCTTGAACCAGGTCATGTTGGCAGAGGGTTCCAACATGTTGTCGCCGTGCCAGCCAGAGATGGGCACGAATGCAACGCAAGCGGGATTGTAACCGATCTTCTTGATGTACGAAGAGACTTCCTTCTTGATTTCCTCATAACGGGACTCGCTGTAGGGTGGCTCAGACGAATCGATCTTGTTGACACCGACGATCAGCTGCTTGACACCCAAGGTGAAGGCGAGCAGAGCGTGTTCGCGGGTCTGGCCGTTCTTGGAGATACCGGCTTCGAATTCGCCGACACCGGCGGCAACGATCAATACAGCGCAATCGGCCTGCGAAGTGCCAGTGATCATGTTCTTGATGAAATCTCTGTGACCGGGAGCGTCGATGATGGTGACGTAGAACTTGGCGGTCTCGAACTTCCACAAGGCAATATCAATGGTGATACCACGCTCACGTTCGGCCTTCAGTTTGTCCAAAACCCATGCGTACTTGAACGAGCCTTTGCCCATTTCCTGGGCCTCCTTCTCGAACTTCTCGATGGTACGCTTGTCGATACCGCCGCACTTGTAGATCAAGTGACCGGTGGTGGTCGACTTGCCGGAATCGACGTGTCCGATAACGACAATGTTAATATGAACCTTTTCCTTACCCATGTCGAATTAGCTGTAGATTGTTTGTGTGTGTGGTGATGGTGTGTATGCAGTTGGTGGGTTGAGTAGCAGGAGTTGAGGGGGAAGAGAAAAAGGGAAACAAATTTTTTGTTGGTTAGCATACTCAAGGTGTACAGGCAATTGGAAGGTAAAATACTTAACAATAACAAGGGGCAACAATTTAGAGAGCAATACACGGATACAAAGCTCAATTTGCAAACAAAGGGGAATTGTTTTTTTTTTTTAAGTGGAAAGTTTTAATCTAATCTTGGAAATGGAATTTTTTGTTTAATTAATTGTATTTTTTTTTTAGTCAACTTTAATTTTTGCAATCTTGAATCGCTTTTGCGCAGAAATACAACATAACCTCAAAATAACTCAATGGGAGAGAAAACGTGTTTCGCAGCACACTTTTTCACATTTTCAGGTTATGTATCTGTATCTACGAGAGCATGACATTCCAATTGGAAACTAATTTTTGTTTAACAAAAGGTTTAACGTAAATCATGCAAGTGTGGAAAAGAAAATAACAAAAGTAAAAAAGAAACATTAATAAAATTTTGCAAATTGTCTCTAAATGAAAACCGCCCACACAAATATTTTGAAGGCAAAATAAATTTTCTCAATAGTTTTCATCAGTAGATTTTGGTATTTTGTTTATCGTCAATGATTCTCAGTAGCAGAACTGAAAGTAGTCATCATTAAAAAGTATTGAGAAAATAAAATTCGCTAAAAAAATGTTCATGGGAATTACAAAAATTGTGAAATAATATAATGCAGTGTGTATAAAGAAACCAAAAATGTGCATAGGAAGTTTTCGTACACACAGAAAAACTTTCCAGAACAATGCCCAACATCGTGTGATGCGGCTTTGTAAGTAATTTGTGCAATTTGAAATAATTTAACAATTGTGCAACAAAAAAAAAACCATAAAATTAAATGACGCTCTCGCCCATTAGCCGGCTGCTAAAAGTCGATGGCTGGCAGACTTCGGCAAATGGTTCGGCCACATTTAATTGACCCCAACGAACAGGCGAAAGCAAGAAGAAGAAATGCGGCCATTTTGAAAATCTATTTAACGATTGAAAAATGTGGTTTTAGCGAATGCCACATGGCGAGGAAAAGTCCATGAAAATTCAACAAGGAAATGCATCGGGGAAGCCTTTATATTCTTCGAAATTGGTCACATTTGAATTTTACTTTATTCAATTCAAAATGCCGATTTGAACTCGTGTCATTGCCAACGCCGCCAACTGACGCCATTTTGAAATTCTATGGACGAGTACGAGTAGAGAATTTTTATATGGAAAAAACCACGTTTCCGCAAAAATTTCTAAATTTCACATTTGTTGCAATATTTGTTCAAATTGCTACAGAACTTTTCTGCCTTATTACTGTTACTACATTTCAAAGAAAAACTGTTTGATTCTGCCGATGCTGATGGTGATGCACAGGAAAAGGGCGTGGCAATTGTCAATGTGGGCGTAGAAACGAAATTACTAGCACAATTTAGGAAAAAATCATTATTTTTAATTTAATATTAATAGAATTAAACATTTTTTTCAGCCACGTGTCCAATTTCAATTTGGATCTTTTGACTTTGCCACACCACCTTTCACTTGGCCACGCACTTCGTTGCTATGCGGCTGCAGTTTTTCTTCAAATTTTTCACAATTTTATTGGTTTAGTTTTTCTAATTGCACAATTGTTGTCGTTTACTGTGAAATTTGTTCGAATTGCACTTGTTTAATTAAATATTATATGCACATTTTTTTTTAATATCTCAACTACACTTTATCACTATGCAAAGAAACTTACTTTCCAATAAATTGAAACGAGAAATCACAAAGTCTATGCTAATCCGGCAACAGACCTGAACAAAGTGAACGAGAGGTTGGTTGCTTCCAACCGAGCAACCTCGGTTTTTTCAGAGGTTCACCGAACGAGAGGTTGGATCAGTGCTGCCAGATTTTCTAGGTTTTACAGTAAAAAAAAATCAGTAAAATCCGTACAGAAAATTATTACAGACTTTTTTAAATTATTGTTTTGTTCAAAAGAAAATAGTTTCTGATGGATAAATTTTACGAAAAAATTCTTCAACAGAATTCACCGTCCAGATTTGTGAGATTTATCTCATATTGAGGTTTTTCAATGGCTCCCATAAGCCCACCTATGTAAAAAAAACGAATCCAAAAACAAACAAAATTTTCATTTCGGCTAGCATATGCAAAGAAAGCGAAAAAAGAATTGCTTTTTTGAGTACTTTGGAAAGATTTTTCGATTTTAGGCCTGCGCACACAGAGGCGATATTCGCTATCTAATTTCAGAACCATTTCGATATTTAAAAAATCTAGCTTCGAAAACGCAAAGTACCTCACACAGGCAGCGATTTCGCAGCAGTAGATTTTGTTTGTTATTTATTATATTGCTATGGAAACAACCAAAATGTCAGTTTGAAATGGTTCTGAAACTGACTATTTTGTTTGTTATTTATTTTTTACTATGGATACAGTAAAAAAGTTTATTTTCAAACTGGTTCTGAAACTGGCTTTTTGTGTTTGTTATTTATTGTATTGCTATGGAAACAGGCTGTATAAAAACGCTCTATTTTCGAAAAAACAATGATTTTTTACAAAATTTATTTCGAAACCGCCTGCGGCACGAATATCGACTCTGTGTGCGCAGGCCTTTTTTCACTTTTTCTTTAAACTTTATTTACAAAATTTAAAAATTGAAATGTCAAAAAACATTTCGCCTACACAAAACAAATATATGTCAGTAGTTTTGCGCAAAATTTCCTTCAACAAATAGAGTTATTTACAAGCGGTTTTAAGCGACAGATTTTGTTTAGAAAATCCGTTTTCAAGAAATTCGTATTTTTTTCTGAAAATTTTACAATTCCATATAAATACGGATTTTTCCGAAAGTATGGCAGCAACGGATGCTTCAAAACGTTTTTTTCAGGTGTTTTTCGTTTTTGTATTGCCATGTTGGTAGCAACTTCCGTTTGTACTGTGAAGGTGCACTTAGACCGCACGAACTCGCGAACAAAATGCCGTTCAATCGGTCGGTGTAAGCGCCCGGCTTGCGATCTTGGGTTCGTGATCTTTATGTGCATTTATGCATTATCCATTAAACATAATTGTAGCAGTTGACGGTTGGACGACTGCTATGGCACCGTTGTATCAAAATTTCAGTTATATTCAAACAATTTCTTTAAACATTTCAAATTGAATAATTGTTTTTATTTATTACATTTTAAAAATTTATTTTTTTAAATAGAAAAATTTTCAGAAATAATTTATTTTGTACAAAAAAATATATAATATAAATTTGTAAAACAATTGTATTGAACAGAACTAAAGGAAAATCCGCACTGAAAAGCTCATTAAAATAGTACATCGCCTTCAAATAGTTCATCTCTTTCAAATTTTGATAATTGCATCTGAAATAAAAAAAAGTAAAATAAAAAGTAAAAGAAAAATTAAAAAAAAATTATTTCAGTCATTGATTTGTTCCTTCAACTCATTGAATACAATGGAGGAGGATGAGGTGGCTTCTGTGATAAGGACTTCGATTAGGGCCATGACAATTATCTCTCCTTCACTTGGAAGACCCATTCTGATAGGCATAAAATCCTCTTCCCCGTCCGTTTCCATTAATTTCTCCACTATTTCTTTACACTTTTCGGTGTTCATTTCACCAACAGACTCTTCCTTTCTCATTGTCTTTACAAAATCAGTGGGGTCTTCAATTATTGCATGCTCTTCAAACATACCAATGCCGTACATGTCTTCATCATCGTCGGCTTGTTTGTCTGGAAGAAAGGAAAAATTTTATTCCATGGAAAGGCTGGTTACAAATGTTTAAATTATTTCGTTGTAATTAGCAAAACAAAAGCCGAGGTCTTACTATTTTTTTTCTTCAAACCGGCGCACCCACACAAATAGTTTCCCATTTCAGAAAAAATTGATTCTTTTCGCGATGTTATCGGGGCGATACAATAATTGCTTTTGAAGATCCTTGCTGTCTATATATATATATATATTGCTTGCGTTCTGTATATGTATATATATTGCTTGCTTTCTCTATTTTTTGAAAAATTCAATCCAATTTTTCCTATTAGTCCTGTCGGTTTGATGTGTGTTGGAAAACTAAAATGTGAAATGAAAATATTTTCACACAAAATTTTCACATCAAACTGAAAAGTCAAGGCAATTTGATTCTATATTTTCGTTTTACAAATCATAAAGTTGAAATTTATACATATTACCATTTATTTTCGTTTATCTTGAGAAATACTGGACCGATTTGGACGCGGTTTTTTTTATTTGGTTGGAAATGGTGCCGGGAACGAAATGGGATTGGAACTGGACCGGAACGAAATGAAAAGGGGTTTAACGTGTTGCGAATTAATGATTTTGTGGCCTGTTTTGCACAACTGAAATATTTACCCGTGGTGCCCATTTCCGTTACATTCAAACAATTTCTTTAAACATTACAAATTGAATAATTGGTTTTATTTATTTAATTGTTAAAATTTATTTTAAAAAATCGAGAAATTTTTAGAAACAATTTATTTTGTACAAAAAATTACGTAATAAACATTTGAAAAACAATTGTATTGAACAAAATTAAAGAAAAACCGCACTGAAAAGCTTTTTAAAATAGTACATCGGCTTTAAATAGTACATCGCTTTCAAATTTAGTTGATTCCATCTGAAATAAAAAAAAAGTTAAAATAAAAAGTAAAAGAAAAAAGTTTAAAAAAAATGTTTCCTTTAATTATAATCATAATTAAAGGAAAAACCGCACTGAAATGTTCATTGGTACATAGCCTTCAAATAGTACATCGCCTTCAAATAGTACATCGTCTTCAAATTTTGTTAATTGTATCTGAAATAAAAAAAAGGTAAAACAAAAAGTAAAATAAAAAATTTAAAAAAAAATTATTTCAGTCATTGGATTGTTCTCCTTGTTCCTGCAACTCATTGAATACAATGGAGGAGGATGAGGTGGCTTCTCCGATTAGGATTTCGATAAGGGCCATGACAATTATCTCTCCTTCACTTGGGATTGTGTTTAGCATTAAATCCTCTTCCCCGTCTGCTTTCATCATTTCCTCAACTATTTCTTTAGACGTTTCGGTGTTAGACGTTTCAGTGAGGTCTTCATTAATTTCATGCTCTACAATCATTCCAATGCCGTACATGTCTTCATCATCGTCGGCTTGTTTCTCTGGAAAAAAGGAAAAAAATTTATTCCATGAAAAAGCTGGTTCCAAATGTTTAAATTATTTCATGGTAATTAGCAACAAAAGCCGAGGTCTTACTATTTGTTTTGTTCAAACCGGCGCAACCACATAAAAAGTTTCCCATTTCAATATTGCTAGCTTTCTGTATTTTTGCTTTGAAAAATTCCAATTCAATTTTTCCTTTCCGTCCTGTCGGTTTGATGTGTGTTGAAAAACTAAAATGTGAAATGAAAATATTTTCACACAAAATTTTCACATCAAACTTAAAAGTCAAGGCAATTTGATTCTATATTTTCGTTTTACAAATCATAAAGTAGAAATTTATACATATTACCATTTATTTTCGTTTATCTTGAGAAATGCTGGACCGATTTGCATGCGGTTTTTTTTATTTGGTTGGAAATGGTGCCTGGAACGAAATGGGAATGGGAACTGGGCCGGAGCAAAATGGAATTGGTACAAAATTTTTAGATGGATCAAGAAATTTAAATGATCGAGAAATATTGAAAAATTATTGATAAAATATCGAAAAAATAAAGATCAAAAAGTGATCTCTTCGTTTTTAAGTGTTTACACTGCCCGAACATTGTGAGCGAGCATTCGGCAACGAACACAAGTTCGCGAACCGGATGTTTACAACGGCCGACTGAACGGCATTTTGCTCTTGTGGTCTAAATGCACCTTAACATTTCTTTGCTTGCGGACCGCAAGTTGCGGTATGTATTCACCACGGAAAGTAAAAGATTCACAACGAAAAGTAAAAGATTCACCATAGTGGTGAATCTACGATTCGACCGAAAAGGAACTGTCAAAATATTTTGAGGTTATAATCTTTGTTATGAAAAAGTAGAAGTGATTTTTTGCTTTAATTAAAATTATTAAAAATGTCAAATAGTCATTTATTTCTTAAATCAGGATTTCCCCGTGCACCACTGCAAAACGGCTTGGGGCGCTATGTCTGCCAATTGCAGCGAATCACGCTCAAGTTCTGCAAAAACAATGGTTCAAGTCAGGGAATGAGGTAACTAAATTTCGAGCCACTCGCAACTAAAATTGTAAAATGTTTCCATTTCATTCAGAGAATTTATTGAAAACCACTTGGTCGACTTTGCCAAAGAGAATCCCGGCATTGTGGTATACGTAAAGCCGCGGCGACATCGTACGGCCGTTATAGTGGGAGAATACTGTAAGTGGGGCTGCAGCCGGTATTGATTTTTTAAAATTATATTTTCAATCTTCCCAGTGAATGGCGAACGTGAGTGGCTCAATTGTCGCAACTCCTCCAAAGATGAAATCACCAAATGGATTGATCTGCTCAAGACCCAAAATGGCCCCTCCAGCTCGACGCGGTTGCGTAAAATGTGGCACACCGATATGCCCTCAATTCAGGGACCGTGGACTCCGTTTATGCTGCGCAGTCCCGATGCCAATTTGACGTCATACCCCAATGCGGAGGCCTCGCGGCCTTTGGATATTGAACAATCTGCAACGGCGAAGCTCATTGAATTGTTTAAACAGCAAAAACTGGCCGAGGAAGGCAAAGAGACGGACAAGGTGCTGGAGGAGAAGCGCGCAGAATAAATTAAGTTGTATGTTTTGCAATTAAAAATACTTTATTAAACGTTATTGTTGTTTTAAATCATATTCGAAATGATTTTTTATTTGCTGAAAAGTTTACAACTTCACAAAATTTCTTCTCTTATTTTAATTAAATTTAGGTGGTGGAGTAAGGTAGGGTGTCAAAAAATGTTTGTTAACTGTTTTTATTGAACAAATTTCCAATTGTGTACAAGGCAGTGCATCAAAAATATATTTTTTAATTACGGACTCCAAAATAAAAAATTAATTGGAATTGAAAAAATTATAATGTTTTCAAAATGTGAATGTGAACCCATTTAAATGATCTAAAAAGAAAAGTTGACCAACCAAACGGTGTTAAACGTACTAAAGATTTTAACTCCTTGATCCTGAATTTTTCAAAAACTTGTTCAGCAAATCAAATTTTATAAGAAATGCTACGTTTGGTTTAAACAGTATCAAAACGTTCAAATTGGAACAGCTTCTTCAAATAACCTTTGTTAATGGAAATACCCTTTTTTATTCAATGTTTATGGTTTATACATTTGCTAGTTCAAACCAATATAGAAAAATCTTGAGACACAGCCTTCCCTAAATGGCGTCACTGCTCTATTAGAGTCGTTTGCTGCACAAAAAATGTACGAAATTTGCTTCGTCTGGAGTGGGACTAAGAAACTAAGAATATTTATATTTAAATAAATGTAATATTTATTATACAATCAAGAAGTCAATTAAACCAAGAAAACATAAATAAAATGAAATCAAAACTTTATAAATACAACTACGAAATAGTAGATACAACTGGATTTTTAAAGGAAATAAGAATAATAATACTTCAATAATAATAATGAAAACAAACAAACGAAAAGTAAAATAAAATAAACAGTAAGTAAGTATTTTTTACAAATGCATTCGAATAAATGCATGGGGTAAAAGTACAATTAATTTACAACGAATAAACATTTGCTTGCCTTTTGAAATATGAATAAAATATTTCTTTGACTGTTGTATAGGAAAAATTACAATTTTACAAATTGCTGCCGAGAATCAAAAACAACACGAGTATCAAAGAAATTGTCAACTTATTGTCGTGAACATTTTCAAATTCATTGATTCGAATCAATTGCGTTAAAAAAACGATATGTTTGTTTCAAAAAATTTTGCGTTTGCTTATGCTTCAGGCGAGTGAAAGCCTTCGGGGGCGTGGCCAGAAAAATATGGGTTCTAAATTTGTAATATTTAAAATGAGTTACCAAAGAGTGTATTCTTTTTCAAAATAGTTTTTCACTCTACTGGCCATGTCCCTTTTTGCCTTGGTGGAATGCTAAATATGCTACATATAGAGTATATAATTTACGAAGAAAACAGTTAAGGACAAACAGTGGTACAACGGCTATTCAGAAATGGAACTTATTACTATGGTCAGATATGGGGGTGGTGCACTAGAAATAATTTTTGGTGGTATGTATTGGAATTTTACTCACTGAATTAAGGTGGTGGAATTTTTCCACTGAATTTTTGAATTTTTAATGTTTTTGTCACACCTTAGTCTTAAGGAAGTTTCAAAAAAAATGTTTGTTTGACAAATTCAATATTCATTTAATGTCGAAAATTTAGTGCATTACCCCCATGTCTGGCAATTACATTATTGGCAATTTTGTTTGCAGAAAAATATTCCTTACGGTGTTTATAAGTTAAGTATTAGTTATTGAGTGTTTTGAATGTGGTATATATGTGAGACATTGAATGAAAAAGTGAGTGTTTCAAATAAGTAAATATCACTTTTGAAACAAATTTAATTTTAATCTTTCACTTGTATCCCTTTCCCTTTCAACGTCACAATTTTTGTCCGTTTAATATCTTGATTTGTTTTAGATTTTATGAGTTTTTAGCTGAATCTGTTTCTGAGTTTAGCTTGTGGTAAAACGTTTTCGAGTTATTACTTCATTTAAGTTGAGTACATCATTTTGGTCCGTGTAAAAAAAGTTGATATATTTTTATAGTTCTGTAGTCTACAGTTTTCTTCAGTTAATAGAAATTTATAAATTACTTTGTATAATTTGTTGGATAGGTTGTGTATTGATATAGTTTAGATAGAATAGGAAAGTAGCCAGCTATTGATATTTTGATATTTGCTTTTTAATTTTCCAGTCTGATGACGATGCAACCGCCACCATCCTTTGACTGGCTACGCTCCTATCAATGGATAATGGTTAAAGTGATAGTAGTTTTGTAATAGCAAATAGTGTGAAGCAACAATTGTTGTTATAGCACTTTTTCAAAAAATACAAGTTTAGAGTCTAAAAGAAACTCGAGATCGAAATAGTGTAGGAAACTGTCTAAATATAGTAAATATATTAAGTACATTGCCATGATAATTTGTTAGTAAATCGTTTTCTCTTTTAAATTTAACTTTTTTGCTTTTAATTTTTCCATTTAGTATAAAATATTTTGTTTGGGAATGATAATTTTTTGAGCAACTTTGCTCTTGTCAATTGTTATTAATTTTGAGTATAAATATTTCTTGTCATAGATTTTCTCGATTAAGTTGAAAAAGTGGGTATATATAATTAATTGTTAAAGAATTTGACAAATTTTAATATCATACATTGAATGATGTTGTAAAGGCTTGTTTTTTTATAGCAAAATGTATAAAATTTCCTTAAGCATTTAGTAGTTATATGCTTTTGCTATAACAACATATGTTCTAGTATAAAATAGCATTTTGTGTGTGTTTTTGTTTGTTTTTTTTTTGTAGTAAGTTAACAAGTACAAATTTGATAGCTTATTTGATAATACTTCTAAGTGTATATAGTGTGAACCATTCTAAGTTACTCTTTAGCCTTACAGAAAGAAAGCGTTCTTTGTGAATATATCCTTTGAGTGAGTGAATGTATGTTTTGCTTAAAACTAAACACAAAATTCCCTTAATTTCAAATTGAAATATTCAAATTTTCACAGCACAACTTTTTATAATTTATCCAATTTAAATATGACGAATTTCTCGTTTTTTTTTGCTCTAAGTTGTGCTTTGCCACAATTCAAAATTGAATTTGCATTTAAATAAATTTTGATTACTTCTAAAAATACAATAATAATTGTAATAATAACAAACGATAATATGTAGGACGTTTCAATTTTGTTTCGAATATTGTTGTTGTCTCCAATTTGGTTGCTTAGTCAATATCACCTTCGAAAAGTACTAATCAAAAATTATTAATTGTTCTCTCATTTCAATAACATAATCATCGTCGGTATTAATATCGTCGTCATCATCATTATCCGTATCGTTTCACCGTCAAGCGTAATTAATTTAATTTTTGGTAATAGATTGGCTTAAATTCAATTTAGGCCTTTGTTTTGCTTTTTTGTTTGTTTGTTAATTTGTGTATGCTTAGTAAACATTGTTTACATATCCCCTGTGTCCATGGCAGTGTTTATATCGGCCACAATTTTCCCCATAACATCGCGATATGGCGAGTCCGGTTTAAAGGCCGTTTCCAGTAAAGTGGCATCGCCGAAAAACTCGAACACCTCATCGATGCGATTCAGTGATTTGTCGGTTAGATGCCTTTGGACAATTGACTTGAGAGCGGCATGTGATTCGTGAATGGATTTCTGCAGATATGGCAGGTCGAAGCTGTAGTCAACTTCATAGAAGGAAATCACCGACAGTTGAGTATTCTGAAAAAAAGAATAAAAAAGAAAAAATCGAATAAAAATTAAATGGTGGGTGGCACGTATAACAAACAGGGCTTTCAGCTTTGAGTACAAATACCCATAGGTGACGAAATTAGCATGTGGATCTGATGGGGAAAAATATCCTATATATATTTTTCTCGTTTTCTCGGTGCTACAAGCAACAAATGAACTAATCCCAATGCTTCCTCTGGCTCTGAATGCAGACCACGGAACATGTCAACCGCTGGGCGGGCTCCCTTACCTATTAACGAGGGAGAGACAGATACTTACTTGGAATTTTCTTTTGAACACTTCGGCGTTGCTCAACTCCTCCGCATTGAATTGATTATTTCGATGCAAAACGCCAATTTTGATGACAATCTTAATGATGTTCTTGATCAGTTTCTCGGCTTTCGCTTTATTGCCCGACTGAAAAAGGGAATTCAAATGGAATTTGTTGAAGTAAAAACGTTTTGGGTTTTTCGTTGTTGCTTTCAAAACTTACATGCATTTTACACAGGCGATATAAATTGTCTAGGAGCGATGCTGTGGTGCCGTCAATGAAGGTTTTTGCAATATTTTTGGTAGCCATGCGAGATAGAATTTTCTTCTGAGCACGCAAGCCAATATCACGTGACTTGAAAGCGCTGTCAGCCATAACTGAAGGAATGGCAAAAACAAAACCAAAATAATAATAAAAATAAAAAAGCACAGATTTCAATTAATATTTGTTTTATTTTCATTTGGAATTCGGATGATTGATGGGTGAGTGTATTTTTAGATTAACCAAAACGAGGAGAGAGAAAGCGTAAAATCATGACAATAATAAGAAATAGGAGGAATACCCAATGGAAAAAATATAATAATAAAATACAACACGAAAAAGATTATCTTCAACGTATCAAAAAAAAACAAATAAACGAAAGCAATCCGCAATCCTGTAGAAGCGAAGCCCAACTTATATAAACAAAATAATGTTGCGGTAACATGAAACCCAACAAATGCCCATAAAAAGAAGTAAGAACCAAAAAATAGGACAAAGCAAAAGTATTCAAATCAGTAACTAAGTGAGTATGCCAACCAAGGACGTGAGATATATTCATGTGGCATTCGATTTGGCACATGCCATCCATGCCGCATGTCGATTACCTTCCAAATTCCAATAATCGACGCTCCATAGCAGCAAACACTGACGTATACCTTCGGCAGCCATATTGTCCTGCTTGCATGCACAATTCGAAAATTCAAACGAAATAAATACGAGGAAATGTATTATTTGTTAAGAAATGGTTAGGTAGTTGGGGCAAATGGCAATTCAATAAAGGTAAAATAATTGTGCACTTGAACTTGAAGAAAAGGTAAAGTGAAATAAATATTAAAAAAGAAAATGGAAAAACGCAAAAAAGCCATTTCCATAGCAATAATGGATGGACTAGAATTCTTTTATACAGTTTCAATTGGATTTCTAGGACTAAAGTAGGAGAGGAGCAGGACAATCAGTTTGTTCCAAATAAAAAAAAATCAATTTACTCAATGACATTGTTTGTATTGAAGGACATACTTAAATGGGGGTAAGAGCGGCCAATATTAAAGAGGGTGCCTTGAATTGAAAGGCCACCAGTCAGTGGATTCACCTCAATGCTTATGAAATAGGGTCAAGTGAATGCGAGGTTCGCATTCACTCACCACCACAGCGAACCTACACTCTCTCATTCTATTTACTTCAAGTTTGTCGACCTTCTTTCGGGGACTATCTAGTCATAAGCCCAAAGTATCGAACCTGATGGTGAATGGTTGGTTTGACTAAATTATTCATATGTATTCATTTAATATATTAAGTTTTTGGTTTGAATTTCAATTAGACAAGAACGAATATTTAATGCAAGAAACCAAAATTCTTTCAAATGTTCCAAACTTCTTTCTAAACATAGATGCTGTGCTGTCTCTGACCTCTCTCCGCAGCACAAAGGCCACTATAAAAATAACAACCCAAAACCTGATATAAATCACATGGATGTGACGAGCCCAGCTACAGTTGAAAGACCAAAAGTTTTTTATTTCACAAAAATAAAAAGAAGAGAAAAAAAACAGTACAAAAAAATGCGCAACTACGCTAAACAGATGTTTACAGCTGCCGAGTAGTTAGGTACGTGCTTTGGTTCGAAGCCAAACAATGGATTGAGTAGAAACCACCTGTCGTTTGTCTGGGCATCATCCTGGAATTTCATTATTTATTTTCTTACTCTACACTCTACCACAAGACTGTAGACATACGAACCGGCTATGAATTCTTTTGTTGCACATGCATCTGCTGCAGAATGGGGCGAAAAAAAGAAAACCTGCCATTGACACGATGACGGCACACGTACATACTTGCGGATAAGATTACTTTGTTGTCAATTGCAGCAAACCAACCTTTGGAAACCTGAACGGCACACACATTCTTTGTCATCGCTTCTTTTCATGGAGAGTGTAATCACAGCAGTTTGTTTTCCCCATTTTAAATGCATTTCTGTGTACCTGCGCAGCCAACAATAGCACCCTTCGACTCTGCTCAAATAAGCCATATAAGTTTATTGCCCTGTAAGATTTTTGCAATTCGTGCAAACACAAAAAGACAACAAAGCAATTTCCTTTCTCTTTGACAGGAAGGAAGAATGACATTCTTAACCATTTTCATGCGGGTAAATTGAGCTGATCGATAATGTTGATGGAAAAGAAATTAAGTTAATAAAGAGAGTGGAAAATCTGCTACAATTATTAAGCGATATTCATACCTTTGACAAGAGATTTAGTGATGGATTGGCCTAGTAGTTGCGGCAATTTTAAACGGTTTTGGCCTTGTCTACTTTAAAGACGGCTCAAGATTTCCAATAATAAGAAAGTGCTAATAAAAACAAATGTGTTGGCATTTGAAAACTAAAATTCTTATCATACATATAAGGGTGTGTGTATGTCATAGAATTTATTCAGCTCAAGGCTTTTACAACTAAAAGCTATTTTATCTCAGAAAAATTGCTGCATGACTTGACAGAGATGAAAAAGAATAGTTTCGTATGGGAGCTCCGAACTCCCATAGATACTCCCTTATGTGACAAGCTTATTTACTTTAATGATATGTTATTTATAAGTGCTATATTTTAAAAACACTATGTTATTTTTGTAATTTATTATATAGAATAAAGAATGAGCCAATGGTAGGATGCAATTAAAAATGATTTAATTTGATTATATGAATCGAAGTGCTTTTTGCATGATTTGAAGAGGACAACTAAAAATTGTTGCTCTGTTTTGGTATTCTAACAGAACACTTAACGTTGAAAACCTAATAAATAACTAGTTCATATAAGTAACTGAATCTGAGTTAGTTGGCATAAATCAAAATTAATTATTTCCAATCAATTCCCAAAGCTAGACAACCTCCGGCAAGGCCGTATAACGAATAGTTGAAATGCCGTTTTTTTTGTGTGAAATGTGAAACAAACGAAACTACTTTTTTTTTATTGGAAAAACTGCTAATTCACACAAACATATTTATTAACAAATGTTGGCACAAAACTAGTTGAAAATTAAGCACATGATTTGTGTATACATGGAAAGTAACTCAATGAGCATGAGTCAGTTTATTTTTAGCTGGAAAACACTTGTGCAGCAAAGTAAAAAACTAAGAAATACGAAAAAACAATGGCAATTCATCTCAAGCATACAATTTACATTTCCTAACTGAATTAAATTTTGCTTGAGGTTTTCAAAGTGACGATTGCTCTCTCAATTTAATGGATGATAGTGAGAAAATATATATGAATTTTTTGTCTTCAATAATATAAACAAAGATTGAATTGATAAGAGCGATAACAGGTTGGTAAGCAACAGCTTTGTGTATCTGCCTGAGTGTAAGTGAAGTGAGTAATCAATTATAATCAAAGTGCTGAACTGTATAAAGACAAGCGAATATACGATAAACTCGTATTTCCACTTTTATAATTATTTTTTATCAATCATGTGGAGCAAGCTTTCATGAAAACAATTATAAAACCTTATTAGGCTTTACATGGAGAAGTCAATTGATTTATCAGCCTCAAATTGATAAATACATATATATATTTTTTTATTTGATTAAACTGTATGCAGCTTAAAATTTATGAGGTCTACGCTCGCTGTACATTTTTGATAAAATTGAAATTAAATGAAAAGAAACAAAAACGTTCTTTGTTCGGTTTTGTTTGTTTATTTCATTTGCTGTGCTTATCTAAAAATTACTTTGATGGAATTACTTAAAGTTAAGCATATAACTAACTACTTTGTTGGAAGCTAAAACTGAAATTAGGAAAATTAAGAATGGTTTTACGAAAAGTCCTTAAATACCTTATTAAAACCATAAGGGGGTGGGTATTTCGGTGAACCACAAATTCCAAGTATTCAAGCTTTTATTGGGTTTTTTCTTATTGTTTTCACATGTGAACCTGCCCAGACAAGGCCAGAAGGATGTCTTCTGTCGGCACAACTGAAGATATATTTCTCCCGGGAGTTGTCATTGGTGGCGCAAGAACGACGGCCTACTAGTTAGTGTGCAAACATTTGACGATTTCTTATGTCACCTGCCGCTGTCGTGAAATTAGAGACAATTCTATTTTCGAATTGACGGCTGACATGAATGCGAAGTAACACATTTCAAATGACCTTTCAGTTTACGAATTACGTCAGCAAGAAGTCTTTAAAACTTTCCAAAATCATGATAAAGACTTGCTAAAAAATAATTTAAGTAAAGGCATAAACTAATGATTTAGTAATGAAACAGCCGCAGTAAGAAATGTTGACATAACAATGCCATTATCATTAACAATGCCAATGACCTGACTGAATATTTTCCAATTAAATTTTATGTAAGAGTTCCAATTCTACTTAGGGCTATAGTGCCAAGCTGGCATAGGTATTTGACACTTCAGTTTTAAATTCCTGCAAGAAAATATTTCAATGAACAAAATTCAATTTCACAAAAGACTTCCCACAAAACTGAATGCCTTTGTCGAATTCTCGACATTCAATTAACAAAACATTAGCGAAAAAGGAAATGACTACCAAAACAAAATTTACAATTGACCATTCTCACCCATCTGCCGGTCTATTCTGTAGTTTATATCATAAACAATCATTATTGGCTCGATTTGTGTACGTTTTTACAATTTTGGCGCATGTTTACATTTTACGCCAACAATAGCAGCGTCTGCATGCATAATACATAATTAAATTGGAAATACCCAGCTAAAATGCAAATTTATATACAAGCAAAAAAAAAGCTGCAAAGTTTGGCAAGGAAGAGGAAAAATAGTCAGTAGCAACGAGTAAAGAAAATTTGTAGGCGGCCATGGAGACTATGAGAAGTTAATGGTGTTTGTTATGGAGAATCTCATTTTCCAATTTAGATCTATCAAAACCATTTTTTTTATAAATGTTTTTTTTTTAGTTTAATTAACGTACACTGGAAATAGTTAGAGACCTTCAAAGCGACAAATAAAAATTCCTCTATAGCCCAAATGTTGCCCTTAATTTTCTTCCATTGATTCAATTTGTCTACTGCCTCACCTCTTCCCATTTTCATCATTCAGAACACATAACTTTGATGGGATTTCGGTTGGTGTAGTGCATGAACATGATGAACCGTTCTTTAATGTAGGGGGTAACACAAAAAAGTAGCGAAAATTACTATGACTTATAGACATTATTGTTGTTTGAGAAGAAAAACACCAAAACAGCAAATCGATTTGTGGCAATTTCAACGCAGTAAAGTTGGGCCACAAAAAGTAACAAACGCAACCTAATAGTGAACACACGCCACAAGCCAAAAAGTAAAAGAAGAAACCATGATAGTAAAGTCTATGGAGGAGAAATGGTTAAGGAGGGAAGCGGAAATATACAATGCCACACACTTATGGTATAGAATTTACATGAAGGCTTCAAATATACGTAAAGGAAAAAACCGAGGACGGAAATGACCACGACCAAAAATAGTTAATGAAGAAATGATGAACTTGCGACGGTGCTGAGAGAAGAGATGCCATGCAGTTTATAAAAAAAAATCGAATTAAAAGTGGAAAATATTTTCCAAATTTTATCCATCATATCGATACCTTAAAGCATAACCATCCTATGTCCATTTTTTAAAACTCTAGAAAATCAAAAACAAGTTTTCAAATTGGTATGTTTTGTATAGAAATTAATTTTTATGTCCTCATTTTTCAATTACACAAACCACTATAGCCTAACTGATGCAGTTTCTTCTCAGGAATCCAAAAACTGGATTTTCATGAAAACGGACATAGGATGATTGTGCTTTAAGATATCGATATTTTTCTGTCTCTATATTGTTTTCTTTAAAAGTTGTGCGGTTTTTAGATTAAAAATCAAGTACGGTTGCGTATTAATCTTTCAATGGGAAGCATTTAAAAGTCTCATAGCTTTTATCGGGTTATTTCTATTAAAATGTATGAATTGCGAATAAACAATGTTAACTCAGTATTCATGACATAATTAACTTTGAAGTCCATCTATTTGATTTCCCGAGAATTGCATTTAAACAAAAATGTCTGCTTGTGGCAACTATCGCTGGCCATGGATTCAACACGCTTCAAGTGGACTACATATTCTTCAGCGCAGGACATGACAACTGTGCGAAGACGTAGTACCTTTCAAGGGTTAGAGTAAGGACGGTCACAGAATGGGCGGTTAGCCTGAAGGCCAAAGGGTGGAGTTGTTATGTTGAGGGTGGCCCGTGGCCTTTTGGGGGGAATCCGAATAATGTGGAAAGACAGCGCCAAATAATAGTGCGGAAGCGTCGTCATTTAGTAATTTTGTGTGTTGCCTGATTGACGATGTTTTATGATGATGACAAACATGTTGATGAATGTGCGTGCGGTTTCGCCTTTTTATTATTGATTAAAACGAAACTAAAACTACTTCTACTTGGATTTTTAGCATTTTCGATTTTAAATCAACTTACCTTTGTATCCTGTTTCTGGTTTTAAGTGTAATTCTTTTTTATTTGTTTTAGGTGTCACGCAGCACAATCCGCCACTCAAAACTTCACTACTTATTTTTGAAATTAATTAAATGAAATCTGACACATTTGTCTAATTTTTGAAATGGTTCAACTATTTCCTTTTGATTGCTTTTATTTTTTATTTATTTTTTTTTTTGCGCTTTCAATTAATTACACACTGCATTCATCCGACAAAAACCTCTCCAGCTGAAATTCTCAGCAATAATATGTAGTGATGGGTTAAAGGAAACTCATCGAATACTTTGTATTCGATACTTGACTTTGAAATACTCATCGAGTAGTACAGCGTTACCGTTGAAAATTTAGAAAAAGTTTATATCATGGAAAAATTGTACCTAATCCAGGAAATTGTACCTAACAAATTTAAAAAAATAAATGTATGAATTCAATATTGGTTTATGCTTTTTTATTTAAGCCTGGTACGCAAAATTCCATATAATTTCGCTGTCAAAAGATCTTTCCAAAGTAAAAGCCACTCTTTTTCGCTTTCTCTGCATCTGAGTACGTTCAAAAATACATTACTCACCGAATCCGTAGGCAATTGCAATATGCTTTGATTGGCTGCCCAACATAAAGGCAAAGTCCAAAAAAGGTTTATTTTTACATACTATCCACCAAATGGATAAAATATAATTTAGTTGTATTGAATAGTGTCCCCAATTACATCGGAATGGAATACATCATAAGTGATTTTTGAATTGGTAACAAATAAAATAGCTTTAATGAGCACAAAATATAAATCAACCCAGAATGCAAATCGCTATCGCCGTCCGTCGCGTCATCTCAATTCAGTTGGGACTGTACGGCTTGATTAGGTTAGCCGAGAATGAGTTGATATTATCCGCGCCGCGCACTTCCTTCTCGAGCAAGGGCAACTTTGTAACATGGAAGTCTTCATACAAATCAGCTATTTGCTCCAAATATTTCTCTTGGATCTGTAGATGGCACAACACACAAGAAATCAATGCTAAAAGTAATCGAATAAAAAGCCTTCCGCTGTCATACCTTGTATCTCGAAGCACACATGCCGCACGGTTGCTGGTCTTTCTTCATGAACAGCAACTGATTGACGATTATGTTGTGCGTGTCAATGCCACATTTGGTCAACTCCTGCACCAGTCGTTCCGTTTCATAGAGCGACAGGAACTCGGCAATGCACACACAAACGAATGTAGTTTGTTCCTGGGTAGAACAAAAAGAATACATTAATGAAAATTCCACTGTTTGCGGCTTCAAAAATTGTCCATACCGGGTCTCTAAATTGCTCATTAACTTGTCTAATGATTTTCAACATTTCGTCTAGTTTTTGGGTCAATGAATCCGCATTGAATTCGGCTATGCCCAGCATACTGCCGAATTGCGAGATGAAAGGAGCAATTTTCATTTTCAGACGCAATAGTTTTCCCAGTCCCTTTTCCACAACCTGTGGAAAAGAGAGTAGTCGCAATGTGTGCCCTGTCGGTGCCGTATCGAAAATAACGACGGAAAAATTCATCGCTTTCACTAATCTGAAAATTTAATTGTTTTTTTTGTTTCATTCAGTTTGTAGATAGGACCGCTTCTATGAGGCTACTTACTTCATGACTTCTGCGTAGCTCATAGCCTCATCGATTCCAGGCAAAGCTCCAATCACCTCATGTAAAACGCCTTTGCTTAAGCGAAGAGCCTCATTGTCGCCCTCGAAGTACTCCTCTGGCAGCTCGTTGAGACCGGCATTCGGATCAATTTCCATGGCGAACAAATTACTAAAACCCGACACCTTAGAAGAAAAATCCCAAAATTGCAATGAAAAAATAAACAAAATTGCTGAACAGTGACGCCCCCTCACCTTGGTTGGAACTTTTGCAAACTTTTGGTCGAACGCATCCGATATATTGTGGGCTGGATCTGTGGATATTATAAGGACCGATTCGCGCACTTTCGACATTTGCACAGCGAGACTGCAACTGCAAGTTGTCTTTCCCACGCCACCTTTTCCTCCAACAAAAATCCATTTTAGGGACGACTGTTCGACTATGTTTTTCAGGCTCGGCTCCAGTGGTTCGAATTCGTCACCCATTTTTCTTAAACGTTGTAGTTACCTTACCTATAATCTCTAAACTAGCAACAATAAATTGTCTAAATTTTCTAATGATTGAAAATTTAGCTTCGTCCGGCTGTGGGTTAGAGATGCTCGATATATCGGATACTATCGATATTTTTCAGCAAAATGTCGATAATTCCCTTTTGATATGTGACAACGTCATTTACAGTGTGACCCACAGTTGGCAGATTTTGTGAGATATATCTCATATTGAGATTTTTCATTGGCTTGTGAGAAGTGAGATTGTTTTCCCCATGCCACCTTTCCTTCCAACAAAAATCCATTTTAGGGACGACTGTTCGACTATGTTTTTCAGGCTCGGCTCCAGTAGTTCGAATTCGTCACCCATTTTTCTTAAATGTTGTAGTCACCTATAATTCTCAAGAACTAGCAACAATAAATTGTCTAAATTTTCTAATGATTGAAAATTTAGCTTCGTCCGGCTGTGAGTTAGGGATGCTCGATATATCGGATACTATCGACAGTGTGACCCACGGTTGGCAGATTTTGTGAGATATATCTCATATTGAGATTTTTTAATGGCTTGTGAGAAGTGAGATTGTTTAGCTAGTGCGAGATTTTTGTGAGAATTTTAACTCGTTTGAGATTTTGTAAGATTTTTTAATTGCTGCGAAATTTTTTCTTACATGGAATGTTTAGAGATTGTTTTGAGACTTTTAATTACTGTAAGATGTTGTCTCACGTGAGATTTTTTTCAACTTTGTGAGATATTTATCTGGCAACTGTGGTGTCACGAAAAAATATTCCGACTATTACAAATTTAATCAACTCAACACTAAATGGAGAACGCTGACTTGCAATCAATATTTTACAATGGGTCTGGTGGTCTATAGCTAGTGTGAGAACTCTGGACCGGACATGCGATATTTTTTTTGGTCTTTAAAGCCCGATTTGCAGATGCGATCAAATTCGGTTTTGGAGAATTGACATATATTTTGTTTTGCGTAGAGCGTAACATTTTTTGTCATTTCAATTTTTGAATTTGTTAAATAAAGTTTAATGAAAACGTGAAAAAATTATTGTGAGTGATTGTGCGGCTAATAAAAATGGTTTTCAAATAAAGTTCATTCCATTAATTTTGCTGTGCGGGTTGCCAAAAAATCTTTCCAAAGTACTCAAATAAGCATAGGTTTGCTTATAGGAGCGGAATTTTTTCCCATCTGCATACCGGGCTTAAGTATCAATTAAAACCAACCCAACTGGCAACATTGTCTTTTATATTAGGAATGGCCGATATATTGAAAAATATCGATATGAAAAATATCGATATGAAAAATATATTATTTTTCCAATTTTTCAAACAAAAGAGGAATATGTATAGTCTAATTAATTCTGTGTCCATAAACAATAATCACTTAAGTCGACTTAAGCATGAATTGAGTTAGACCCTTTATGGCATTATACTTAAAAATATGCAACATAAATTTGAAAAATATACAACATAATTAGAAAAAAATTTATGAAATTACACAAAATTTTAAAAAATGGTAAACATCTCGAAACTGTGTTTTTCGACTTAATACGTTATGCTTGTTGTCACAGAATTATGGTTCAGTACACAACCGCGAAACATACAACAAAATGAAATATATCAATTTCATGTATTTTTTTGGATATTTGATAATGGAGTCATTTGCATTAGTCATAAATTTAACGCCTTATCCGAATGAAAATTGAAGCATTCCTTGGTAAGAAAATTTACGTAAGAAGTTAGTATTAAAGTGGCGGCCGTGGTGCAGTTGGTTAAGGGTTCTGCTGTGTCACGATCGGAAGGGATGAGGTTCAATCTCTACCCGGGGCAGGTCAAGGAAAAGTAGGTGTGACATGTTTTTCTGGAAAGACCGTCACCGGAGGGGATGAGCTTCAATCCCTACCCGGGGCAAGATACAGAATTAATTTGTGTGACATGTTTTTCTGTGAAGACCGCCACCTCTCGTAAAACATTGGCAACACTTACGAGAGTATAACTTGCCTAGGAATGCTTCAATTTTTCCATCCGCCGTTCGCATCCGGCAAACTGTAGGTCAGTGCAATTATCATATACTTGCCCATGATAATTGCAGCAGGAAGCATGTGGTATCACAATGGACCTCATTTGGTCTAAGTGTGTCGGTGTTCCGGCAGCCACCTTAACCTAACCTAGTATTAAAGTACAGTCGAACTTATCTGTAGTGAACTTCTATATAATGAACTTTCTATATAATGAAGTGATTCTCTGGTACCGTCCGAATTCATTACAAGTTCGACTATATTTAAAAGCAAACATTTTCTTCAAATTTGTATTCCTTTTTTAATAAACTGAAGGACCCAAAAAAAACAGAAGAACCCATTATTTTTTTAAAATAAATAACCTTTTCGGAAACCTCATTACCGATAAAAATGTTATTGAAATTTTCTTCGTGCAGATAAAAGATAAAGAACACACATATCCTTATCCACAAAAATTCCCAAAGTGCAAAGAGAATTGTAAACAGTAAGCGCATGTCTGGCTTTTTAAGGATATTCAAAGGAAATACTAGTGTGCGTTTGTGTGGAGCGTAGGTAGGTACATTAAAAAGGAAAATAAGAGAAAATGCGACATTTTAATCAGATATTATTTTGATGAGTGAATTCCTACGCACACGGAGCGAGAAGTTGTGCAATGGAAAATATGAATGGAGAATAGTCCCGGTTCCCGGTACAGTGAGAGACTCAACTCAATATTGGGGATGGGCACCATTATGCCTTTGTTTTTCCTTTTTTCTCCTTTTGTGTGATATTAAGTGTTCAAAAGGAAATGAAAAGATAAGAAATGCCTAATGTAAGGTTTTTTATTGATGAAAAATAAAAAAATTCCCTCTATTTTGTTTTTAAATTGTATTTGAATGCGCAGTTAAGTAATAAAAAGAATTGTAACAAAAATATAACAAAGTTAATTTTAGATTTTACAGGAATTTGTAATTTAGAAAGAGAGATGGAAGTTTGAGGGATCAATAACATGGGCCACTTCTTCCGGGTGATGTATGGACTGACCTCCATGCCTTTCGTATTCAGCTGGAAATAGCGAAAATAAATTATTAAAAATCGTATTGACTGATAAGGATTTCTATGTCAATTACCAATAATTTGCTTCCTGACGGTTTCAACATTTTGACTGGCAACGAGCATCATCAGGCATGCCAGAACGACGAAAACAATCTGAAAGGGTTTTGAAGAATTAGTTTGGATATTTTTAGCATAATCTCTGAGTTTAAAGGAAAAGAAGGAACTTTAATTATATTTCAATCAATATTTGATTTGATAAATTATAGGAAATGTCTTTTAATTCTTTACTCACCAAAAACTTCTGCATATTGATACAAGAAAGACGACTTTAGAACCCTTTGCGTTTCCAACAAAGACTAACGAAATCTTCTTTCAATCCCCACGTATTTATATGTTTCAACAAAACGTAGTTGTTGCTAGTTCCCTAGACAAATTCCAGTGTTGTTTATCAAATTCTGGTTTAAATTAATAACAATTTTTTTTGCTCATATGTCCAAGAGGAATTTCCAAAGTTCTTAAACGCCGGCTAATTGCAAGTAGTTCGAAAACCACTTTCGCGCGCCCGAATATTATTAATAACTAAAGAATGAATTTTGCATAACAAGTACTTTTTTTACGAATATTATTTATGCTTGCTTTAATGGCGCCTTTGAATATTTATAATCTGCGGGCTGTTTATGAAAAGTATAAATTGTGGACGAAATAGAATATAGACTTCAAACTGGTTTGCACAGAACATTATATTTTTTTTAAACGGTACTTTGAAAGTTATTGTTGAAGATTTAATAATGACGTAGAGCTATGTTAAAAGACCTGTTCAGCAAAGTAGCGACTATCTAGCAAATCAATGCTTTTTGATGTTTTCTGAGTACTAATTAAGTTAATATGAGAAAGTACGTGGTACTTAGGTACAGATTTGTTTAATAAATTTCAAAACATATTTCGAACAAAACAAATATGAACAATGATAAAAGATCGATAATTTCACGGGATTATGCAAATATGAACTAGTTACCCATAAATATTCGAAACAAAGTAAATTTAATCTCATCAGAAATGTAAAAGAATAACAACTTCCAAAGAGATGCCAAAAATGTTTAGTTAATTTTGAGTTTACAAAAAATGTATGGAAAAACTGTCTTCGGTATGCCCGAAACTAAAATAACCTGCACGAGTATGATTTCTTCATCGATATTTTGTTTGAAAAATTGCATTTAATTCCCAACCTTTTTCAAAATTTTCGTCCATTTCCATTTCGTTTCTGTTTCACCTCCATTCCGATCCATTTCTGAGGTTGTTCCGGTCCATTTCGTTCCAGTTTCATTCCCATTTCTTTCCCATCATAGCTGTTTGGCTTCAGAAGTGGTTTTTATCCGATGTTGACCATTTTCAATGCCGTTAGTATAGAAGGAAAACGAAGAGGAATGCCATAATGATGTACAGACGGAGACTGCTACATCGATGCTGATCAAGAATATATATAAGAAATTATATATACCCAACATATTCGTTACAAACGGTGTGATAAAAACAATATACCCTTGGACAACTGCAGGGTATAAAAATTACAAACAAAAAACTTAACTTTCGAAGGTAATTTATTGCTGGCTATGTAAATTAAATTTGTATCCTACGTTAATGATACAACTTTAGACAGGCTATTTTCGTCCAAAATTGTATAAGAGGAATTGTTATTGTAATACATTTTTGTTATGCAAAACCTTAACAAACGAAATATTTGTACAAATTATTTAATTTTCAAAAGGTAACGAAAACATAACATTCTTATAGGAAATTAAGTACACTGTATTCACAGTTAACTAATAATTCTGCAGATAGAACACTTTATGTGAATCCTCCAAAACAACAACCAAATAGTTGTCTAATTTCCCAGCAAATTTCCCACTATTCCATCATCAAATACAATCATTAAGCCTATAGAAATCCATAGAATACTTCAACTTCAGCATATGAACATCAAGTTATAAACATTTTCCATCTATTTGTACGTTAAAGGTTTCGCAGTGACTTGCCAGCTGATTCGAAAATCGACATTTATCTCCGAACCTTCATACCAACACTAATTAATCTAAACGTTATTAGCCACCACTCACGCTCACCTTTTCCCAGTGCTGCCATATATACGGAAAAATCCGTACTTGGGGAAATTTCCCAAAAAAATACGGGTTTTCAAACGGTTTCTAGAAAATACTGATTCCCGAAAAAACCGCTGGCAGCACTGCGTTTTCCGCCCATTCGAAAATATTCCCATGTTCTACGCACTTTCCAACCACCACCCCTCAATATTACTCAACCGCCTCCGATGCTCTCCAGCATTTTCGGTCCATTTCCGAATGGAAAAGTAATTTTTCATCTCGGGCGGTGCAAGGGTGTTTTTACTACAGTCGAAATTTTCTCGTCGTTAATATTTAAGTGGTCCATAAAAAATGGTGTTTTGAACTGTAAAAACTTCACAAAATCCAATGAAACATTGAAAAATCACAAGTTTTTCGTTTCCAGTTGCGAAATTTTGCTTTTGTTGGTTGAGAAAATCGAAATATCAACGGTAAAAATGTGTGCGAAAATCTGAGGCGAAAATTTTATCGGCCAGTGAAAAAAAATAAAGAAACGAACGAAAAATCTGTGAAGAGCAAAAAGCATACAAAAGAAGCACGGAGCACCACCAACAGAATTCCATTAAAATTTTGTCGTGGGTAAACGCAGAATTGGTTATATTTTTTCGGCTCCCCTCCCCTTGTTCGTATCACAGGATGGCAAATAAAAATAAATGGAATTATGAGAAGAAGAAAAATATATCTAGTGCCAATGATTTGGATCTAAAAAATAGTTAATTTCTACTGCAAGAAGGTTTTTTTTCTAACAAATTATGCATGAAGGGAATTTCTGATCTTACTTCAACGTGGGTTGACACTAAAATATGAATTTCCATATCCACTAGGGAATTTTACGTGATGTGGTGGTGTCTGTAGCCTAAGTTGTCGCATAAACGCCTTCGAAGGAGCGGTATTTGCAGGAATATAGACGAACCAGTTTAATATAAACGATTTCAAAAAAGGCTAGCCGGTGGGAGTTTTATAGTGGAGACAATATTAGAATAATAACTCTAAAGTCTATGGGAATTTAAAAAAGAACAATTTTTAAAAAGAAAGTTTTTACTTGCTTAAATTTTATAAAATCTGATTTGAACTTGTATGGATGGGGCCTGTTATTATTCTGGTTCAGTTCCAAGAGCAATATAATCTTTGAATCTATGGAACAAAATTTGAATTTATATAAATAATTTCTCAATTGTGACGAATTGATTTCCATTATACATCTAAACTCAACACCAGGGGATTATTCGACTTTAAATCTTAGAATTTTGATTGGCTATTTATTGTTGTAACTATGTAGTCTGTGCTACAAGACCGGCCTGAGAGTTACGAGAAAAGTGACTCCACTAAATTGGAAAATGTTTGTAATGATTAGGAAAAGAAAAGTTTTTGTAATTCAAAACCCCATTTACAAAAACATTCCGTCCCAGCACTGGGCAAGAGTGGAATTCATAAGTATTCAATATACTCGAAAAAGAGTCTAGGGTAGAGCATCTCTTTCAAATTATCCACATAAAGCTGAATCCTTTTGTGTACGATTTTTATCCCTCATAAGCAGATTTTTCGGGAATTGGCAAAATTGTTGAACGGTAAATTTTTGCTAAAAAATTAATAGAATTTTTGTATTTGTAATGCTACAGAGAAAACAGATGTAAATACACACTAACACTGAAACACGCACACCATCGCACATCCAGAGTAAAGAAAGAAACACTCGCAACGACGAAAGGATATGAAAAAACGGGAAAAATAGAAAATGAACGTGTAGTAGAGAAATTTTACGTAGATTTTGCGAATTTCATGAGGAAAAAAGAAAACGAAATAAGCAAAAGATGTGAGAGAATGTGAAAAAAAGGGAAGCCAAAACTGTTGTGGCTAACTTCACGGTTGGTGGTGGTGGTGTAGTGTTACCGTTATCGTTGACGTACAAATACAATGTACTAGTGTGAGAAATGAGACAAAGAGAGAACAAAGTGCTGGCAGGAGTTTCTAAATTGTAATCTGATCAAAAAGGTGATAAGTCCTATAAAATAAAAATACATTTTTTTAGACTTTAACTTAGAAGGTTCACGCTGCCTGCAATGACAACAACAGCTACCGAGGCTTATTGATTTATTATAATATTGAAATATATAATATTATAGTCATTAATTAAAAGTAATAGTTAATATAGTTATAATTTATATACTTCATTATAATATAATTCCGTTATATTGAGACGAAATGTCGGTACTTTCTGGCCCACATTATCGGCGCTGATGGGAAATTTCCCTAGAATCGTGGGAAAATTTCCACGAATTCCACGACTTTATGTGACGATAATGCAGGTCAAAAAGTAATCATTCAAAAATAGCGTGTGTGGTTGCAAAGTGGCTGTTTCTAAATTGCTATTAAAATTCTACATGAAATGCCAGAGTATTAAGAAACTTGTGGACGTGCCTCGTTTCGGGAAATATTTTTTAAAGCAGAATCTTACCTCGATGGCCGAAAGATGGCCGAAAGCGTGAGAGTGATGAGACGGAAAGAAATGTGCAAAGTGAAGCCCACAACAACAAGAGCAAGTATAACCGCACACACAGACAAAACAAAGGCAGCGGAAATCGAAATAAGATAACGGAAAGAAAACCAACGAAACGTTTATGCCCATAACCATAGCTAATGTGACAGTTTATATTTACCCTTCAAAAAAATATAAGCATCAACGCACATACAAAAAATGTCTTCCTCTCGCAAATCGTTTTAAAGTGTTTAGGAACAGTGCAAAACAAAAATGAAATAAACTACCAAAAGCAATAATTGAATAAAGTGCTACGAATAAACGCAACCACTAAATAAGAATATAAAAATAAAGCAAATTGCAACGTTGGCGAAAAAAACTTCTGCAAAACGAAAATCATATTTTCTAGAATTAGATATTTATAATTGTTTCCATTACCTCCAAGGCGAATGTGCTACGAAAACCGTTAATCGAATTAAATGCTGACCATTCGAAATTCAAATTCGCCAGCCACAAAGTTGAGTTTTAATGCGGACAGTAGTGGTGGCAGCGTCAGCGGTGTTACGGCGTGGAGCCAGATGGCAGATGCAGACCCTCGACGCGGGCTCTGTTGAGGCATGTCGTAATGGCAAGAGAGGTGAGTCCAAATATATGTACAGTGTACACCACGTATCATAACTTCCAAGAATTATATTTTTTGGTTGGTATTACTTTTCTTTTTCTATCAACTTCCAAAACCCATGTATCGATTGTTCACACTGTATGCCCCCCTTTGCCTAATGAAGCACCAGCTACCTCCTTGTTTAACGTTGAAATCCTTTTGACTTTTAACATGCTTCAGCCATTAAAATAACAAGATAATCGTTTTTTGAGCCGTGCCGCATATATTTGACCTTTATCATTACTGCCAACTCGTTTTCCGTTAAATTTGGCACTTAATTGACATTTGAAATATGAGCTCAAAATATGTTAAATTCGTGGAGGGCGTAAACCATTTTGTGAAATCGGGAAAAAGTGAAAATTCCCATTTTTATGCATTTGAAAGTACATATACCGACAAATGTTGCAGTGTAGTTGTAGAACTACACTGCAGAGTGAACCTATCTTTTGGTGTGAAATTTTACACACAACACACATTTTGAAGTGTGTATTTATTTTGATAAATAAAAAACACACGTTCTAGATTTTGGCATGCTATATTAACACGCAAATTTGTGTGTAAAATGTGTCTACAAGTTTTAAACACTTTAGGTGTGTATGAACAACGTATTTCACTTTGCAGTGTATTTTTTTTTTATCCATTACAGATACACAGAGGGAATTATTTAATAAACATTTAAAAAAATATACTTTGCACTTTGAGCCATCTGCATTAAACACACGTGAGTGTTCTTCCGTTAAAAAACAAAATTTTTTAGTTTCCCCCCATCGCCCCACTACCGAGGCAATATGCCTTCTTCAAAAATAGCCATTTTTATAACCCTTATATTAACTTGCTTTGGGCGGACTATATATATATATATATATATATATATATATATATATATATATATATATATATATATATATATATATCCTCAAATCTGCGGCGAGCTTTTTTATACACTTCCACATGAGCTAGAGAGCTGAAATTTGGAACACTGATAGAACTCCGGTGACAATGCATTCTATCAAATTTTGGGGTCCATCAGAGGCGTAGGGGGCCGTGGGGGGACTCAAACTTTTTTTTTTTAAACATGACATAACTTCCGATTCCTTCAAGCTACAATGATGAAATTTGGTAGGTGGGTTCTTATTGAAAAAATGATTTTTTATACCCTTTGGAAAGGGGGGTGTGGGGGCAAAGGGGAGCGGAATGGAGCCAATTTAAAGTTCTAACTTTCGTATTTTTTAAGCTACAGGGCTGAAATTTTTCACTTAGGCTAGTATTGGGGAAAAAGAGTAAAAAAGGAAAAAAAAAAAAGGGGGGAAAAAGGGGGGAACAATTTTTTTTTTTTTTAGTTATAAAAAAATTTTTTAAATGTAAAAATTTAAGAAGAAAAACTATACGGGCAAAATATAAATGAAAAAGAAATATACCGAAAAAAAAAATTTTTTTTAAAAAAAAGGGGAAAATAAAAAAAGAGTAAAAAACAAGTTTTTTAAAATATAACCCTTTAACCGACTAAAAAGCAGAAAATAAATTTTCTTTAAATTAATTTCTGCAATTTCTATTTAAAATTAAGGGTTTTTGGCTACTTTGTTCCTAATATCATTGCAAATTTTGAAGTAGCCAAAAACCCTTAATTTTAAATAGAAATTGCAGAAATTAATTTAAAGAAAATTTATTTTCTGCTTTTTAGTCGGTTAAAGGGTTATATTTTAAAAAACTTGTTTTTTACTCTTTTTTTATTTATTTATTAATTCTTTTAAGCGACTGAATGTACCCCGAATTTTTTAAAATTGGGGCTTTACAGGCACGCACATGCTTATGGTTCCTAAAGTTTTACGAAACAATGGGCAAAATTGGAAATTTGCCGGGATTTTGCTGTATTTGCGAGTAGTATATTTGCAAGAAAATAAGAACACAATGAAGAGTACACTGCAAAGTGAACCTATCTTAAAAGCACTTACAGTGTTTATACACGCAAAGTTGTGTGTAAAATGTGTATACTCTGTATACACTGCAAAGTGTATACTGTGTACTTTTGTTTTTTAAAATTTTTTTTTAAATTGTTTTTGTTGGCTAAATAAAGCTCATAGGCGCACCCCCTAAACGTACCGTTTTTCACTCTTTATGCACCAAAAAAGGGAGGATTTTGACCTCTTAAGATAAATCTGTTAGTAGTATTTTACTATTAATACATTTAAGAAACAAATGAGAAATTACCCAGCAAACAATATTATGAGCGCTCAGAATTTAGAGTCCGAAAAGTGTCTAATTTTTGAGGATTTTTTGAGCCAAAATAAATTTTGAATTTCAAAATATGCTTTGTTTTTATCGGCATAAATGATAGAGGCACCGTAGGTCAGAGGGTTAAGCATTGAGTTACAAAACAGGAGGCCCCATGTTCGAACCCCGGAAAAGGTAAAAAGTTTTTCTTTAATATTTTAAATGTTAATAATTTGATATGATATTTGAAATAGGATTCCTGACATTTTATAGTCAGATTTCGGACTCCAATTAGAGTCATATCTCATACATTTCATCGTGCCCCTACGGGAAGGGAAACACGCCATATACGGCTCCAATTAGAGTCTTTTCTGAGCGAAATGAGAGCCTTAAATGAGTCAAAAAAGAGTCAAATTGTTTGCTGGGTAGGTGCGTTGCGAAATTCATTTCATAGTTATATATATTTTTTGAAACCAAATTCAATTTACGGACTCTTTTGAATTTGCCCCACTAAATTTGCCTCACTAAAACCCGGTCTCTGGGTCGCTTCTGGTCATAGCTTCATTTTTGTTTGACTTCACTTCAAAGTACGACTTTCGAACGCAGATTCGATTTAACAGTTGCCTTTTAACATTCTGTCAATGAGGTTTAACAGCTGCCTACGAGGTTTTAACAGAGGTGTAACAGTTCCCATCGCAGTGCCGCAACAGCTTGCCTTCAGCAGCTTCCGTTGAATGCACGCTTCGCTTACTGCCAGATGCCGCAGTCGTCGTCTTTGTTGTCGCTGCTGTACGGTTGCAAGATTCTGTTCAAGGAAAACCGTTGAGCATAACCCTTCTTAAAGAGACGGGGACAGGAATGGCGTGGGGTGAGGAGGGGTGGTGTGGGGTGGCGTTGGGAGGTATGGTGTACCGTGGTGGAGGGCAAAGCATATACGAGCATCCGCAGAGCTATGAGTGAGTGACTAGCTTTGACCTAAATATCTCGGGGGAAAAACTCACTTTTCTGTACAGATATGTGTGAGTGGATTTTTGTTGTTTTTTTCCAAACTATTTTGGCTGTTGCTGCCAACAAATTTGCTTTCTTTTAGTTGCAATATTTCTTTGCAATACAATATCCTTCGGTTTGACTGCCTTTACTATTTGTTGTTGTTGTTAGTCATCTTCTTTCCCTTCTTATTGATGTTGTTGGTGTCATACATACACTGTTTTAAGCTTCGAATTTTAATATTAGCCATTGAGTGTCCATGTGTGACTACCTCGGAAATCACAAGAGCACCTCTTCATACTGAAAAATGTTCGTGAAATATGAATTAAATTCCAAGTTGCTCTGGCGAATTTTGTAATCTTTTTCGTTCACAAAATTTGCTAAAGAGTGAAATACTTTATCAAATTTTTGAAGGGTGGTCCGAGTGTGTAACATGCAGCGGCATTGAGTCATATTTAACCAAGAAAAGCAGGCCCAGAAATCCATTTAAATCGATTTTACTAACAGAACGTTTTAGATTAGTGATAATCGAGAATTCATATGAATCAGGGACCAAACAATTTTTCTACTACCAAATGATTCAACTTTGCTTACATTTTTGCCACAATTTGAAGTCGACGGCTCAATAATAAAAAAGTTATACTGCTCACAAAAACATCCAAATTTATTCACTTAACGGTCCAACCGTATTGTCCTCAGACTATCCCCCAATCCTTCCACCATATTTAGAGTGCAAATCTATTCTCGACATAAAACATTCCAGCGCATAATTGGATTTAAGGCGCACACTTAATTAAATTCTGATTAAGTGAAAGTAGTGGATTAAATCGTGTATAAATAAAAAATCGCCACAAATTTATAACAAGTTGCGGATGATAAATGGTGAACTGCTGCCTGCTGCTGCTGCATATGATGTCCTTCTTGTTGTTGTAGAGCTTGCAACATATCACATCGTACATACAAGCAAAGCATTTCTGTGAAAAACTGAATACTGCTGGAATGCAGAAAAAAATGCGATTGCAGCGCGGAAAATTGGTACTTGAAAGCAGCAGAAAATTGACACTCCCCAATGCGTGAACAATGAAAAAAAGAAACAAAAAGAATGCAAACTAAAAGAAAACTGGAGAGTGAACTATCTTCGGCTATGCCGAAGCTGAAATACCCTCACATAATAAAACATTTTTATGCGGTTTTGGAACCTCGGACCATGTCCAAAATCCATTTCTAAAAATGTCCAAAACTTGGAAAAATTATACTTTTTTTTGTCGTTTTGTATGGGAGCCCCCCTTCATCCGATTGAGCTGATTCTCGTACTTGATCTCAGTTTGGAGGAGACAAACATGTACCCGATATGTCGATATCTACAAAACTGCGTTCGATGCTAATCAAGCAAAATATACTTCTCCATACCGGACACGCCTCCTTATGAGCGTTACAAACGTTGTGTCAAAGTTAATATACCCTGCCTCGGCAGTGTGTGGGGGTATATATGTATAAAAAATAAAAATTCACTTCGACTCTTTTATAACAGCGGAAAAATGTAGCCAACAGTACAGCAACAGCGAGTTAGCAGTGACTATATGCAATTTTCGTACTGAGTTCGCAATAATTCTGCACTTTTAGGAATTGGGTCACATCTAATACATAGCACAGCAGCAGCGCGTTAACAGTGGTGGATGCTGGCTGCTGCAATGAGAAAAATGCAAAATGCTCATTGCGCTGGAACGTTTCAGTTCCGTTCTGTCTATCGGTCATGAGATGAGGGCAGTGCACTTTGTGATTTTCATTTGAACTGAAAGGAACTCGCAACATCGTTTTACGGACTAAAATGAAATTGTTTTTTACACATAATTCTTCAAACATATAACTCACCATTCGTCGAAGTGTTAAGAAGTTGGCGTTTTGTTTTTCTAATCATTAAAACGGAAATAAAAAATACTCCTAAAAGTGTGCTGCAATTAGAACGAAAAAATGAATTTTGTTAAACCGTTCAACGAGCAGCTATGAAAAGACTTTAGCATATACACACACACACGCGAAAGTAAAAAGTAAAAGTGACACACTAACTTCGAGGCGTTAATGAGAAATCGATGAATATGCTGGAAAAATGAGAAATACTATACTAAAGAACACCTAAAAGTATGCTAATCGCTAGAACAAATAAAATGGACAAACGAAATTAGATATTCAATCTAATTACATGCAATTAAAAGTGTTCAATTCGGTTACTTGCGCCCCTTAAAGTATGCCACACACACACACATTGTTGAAAATGAACTCGCATAGTTCAGGGTTTCAGTAGCAAAGGAAAATCAGTGCGCTGCTGTATCTACTTTCTAATTCAAATATATACAAACACTACTCGCTTATAGTTCCACAAAACGCCTAAAATTGTGCAACAGTTTAACAACAATTTTTTGCAATCTCTCTCTCTCTCTCTCCAACTACGTTTCTATATATCTCTCTCTTTCTCTCTAAACAACTAACTCTTTGCAATTTTACAACTAAGAACTGTATTGTGTGTATTTTTGTACAAACAGAGTAAAATATTGCTAAAATAAAATAATTGCATCGTTCAACTGATAAAAGGCAATACAAAATTTGCCATATCAAAAATGTGCATGTTCGTAATTTGCATGCTCTGCACGGAAAAGCGAAAGGATGCTGGTGGTTATGCAAATAAAACAGTAACAACAATGCCAACAACAAAAAAGCGTACATCCGCTTCGTATTCATCGGCATCGTCCTGCACATCATCGTCGTCGTATTCAGCAGCCACGGTGCTACCAATTGGAACAGCACCAACATCGTCGTCCTGCACATCGAAGTCGTCGTCGCCGTCGGTTGTGTTCCAAGAGATTCCACGGTATAGGGCTTGGTTGTAGAAAAAATAAAAGACCAACAACAACAAAAAAAAAACAATAAAAAACCGTTCCCGAGTAGCCATAAAATTCGAATGATTTTCACAAAGGAACAAACGAGAAATTCAAAAAAAATCGAGTGCTTAGGTCTAAAAGTATGCAACAGTAAATGTTCCGTAATGCAGCTCCAATAATAAATTTTTTTCTGCACATTTCGTAAATTAAATGTGTAAAATGCGGGTGCTTGATGAACAGCAAATGCAGCACTAACAACAACAACAACAACAACAAAAGAGCACAGTAAAAAATTGCAACAACAAATCATTATCACTGCTACAACAAAAACAAAAGAGAACCTTGTACATCATCATCCGCAGCACCAATTTCTGTGTCCAATTTTTCTCTATATATATTTGTGAGTGTGTTCTATATATATATATATATATGTATATATATATATAAATGTACGTGTGTGTGTGTGTGTTTGTGTGTGTGTGCAATACCCTGATTATATCATTCGAATGTAGGCCACAGCAAATGTTAACAACTTACACCCATATTCGTGTGCATGGTGCACTAACAGCGAAATAATATAAAAAAGACGTAAAAAACGAAACATACTTACGGGCAACGCATTAAAAAGGACTACACTGAACATTGGATACAACAAATCACAAAGCCTATGTGTTCCATTTCAACAAATCAACACAAAGTTCAAGTAATTATCTCGTTAACCAAAAATAGAGGAAATTAATTCGATGCTTGGGCGCTGAAACTCCTCAAAGTATACTTTAACTCTAAACGCTTGTGTAATTCCGTTTAAATATACGTTTCCTAAAAGCAACAAGAACTACAAAAACTGTCATCACTCTCACTCATCACTCGAAATCGTGTAGACGGACGGTCCTCGGTCACTCTCTCTCTCGTTTAATGCTTTTCCGCCCTTCAACAGTCACTCTCGTCGCTCGTCGTATGCACTTTTTCACTTTTTTTTCGCTGTCGTATTTATACTTGCATTCGTGTGAGTGTTTTTGCATTGCTTTTTGTTTTTGCAACAAGAACATGCCTAAAAGTATGCAATGATGCTACTTGTGTACTTTACGTTTTATTCGCTGAAATATTAAATTTTAACTGGGTGTGACACTGAAGCGGACATCTATCAAACACAAAAAAAAAAAAATACTACAAAAATTAAAATATAAAAAATATACGATAAATCAAGAAAAAAGTAATTCAATGCAATTTGTGTGTGTGTGCAAAAAATATGTGGTTTCAACAATAAAAATTTCATTAAAAAAATAACTAAAAATTAAATATTGAATAATAATCTACAATGCTTCCGTTCGAACGACAAACTTCATAATTTTTTTTATTCAGCGAATTGTTGGTAATTGTTATTGTGGAATTTGAGTTTTCAAATGGTGTTTTATGCCATTGTCGCACCCGCACCATTTAGAAGTTAAAGACGTTTTTAATGCTTTTTAGATCGTCATACCAAACAACGCCCATTTTCTTGCTACAATTGTCAGGTTCATATTTTTTATAACTAAAAGAATCACAAAAGTGGTTTTTTTGTCAAATAGTTTACATTTCTTTAAATAACATTTTTTCTAATTGATAATCACTCATACGCCATGTATAACACAATCTGATAAATGGCATGTCGTGTATGAATTAGTGGGAAAATACTTAAATATTTTATGATATTTGGTCTTCAATTCAAGAAAAGTATTATTTTTAGTTAAGAAAAATATATTGGCATACAGTGCGTATGAGTAATAAAATAGCAGCACACAATTTTGCTATGAAAAAACGTAAACTATTTGATCTAGAAAAACTGACAACGAGCTATTCTGCTTATTCTGAGACCCATTGTGTCTTGTATAGAAAACAATAGCGTTAGATTGCCTCAGTAATTTCGTCTTATCTGAAATCAAGTTAGATTTTCTGTCATGTGCTTGGGATATCGGATCGCATCTATAGATAAAAGTGTGCACGAAAAGTGTTTTTTATTTGGACATACTGCATTCCAAGTGGGTATAGCTAATTCCAGTACACTGATTCTAACCGTTTTTCTGGGTTGGGTAATGTTGTCTTTAAAATGGCAAATAAAATGCTTAATACAGTCGAACTGCGCTATAGTCGAACTGCTGTATAATGATCTTTCTATACAATTCTTCATAGGGAAATTCAACTGTATTAAAAATGTAAAAAAAACAAAAATAACGAATTTGTATTTTCTCTAGCTAAAAAAGTTAAATCTTCGAATTTTCGAACATTTTTCGAAATTCAATGATTATGTATATTCGGGTTCAAGCTCAATTACAACTTAAATCAATTTAAGGTGCGAATTTTACAACAACAGCTTGAAATTCCAGTTGGTAGTCACTTTAAGGTATATTCTTGATCAGCATCGAAAACCGATGTAGCAGTATCCGTTTGTCTGCACGATAGCGCGTGCAATTTTTGAGATATATTTTAAACTAGAACTTGTTCTGTGAATTCGCTTCGAAATGTTCTAAAACCACCAAATTGGGGTCTTGAGACCAGCATTTTTCTATATTTGAGGGTATTTCTAAATGGGCCACATTGTGTGGTATTGCTCTTTTTATCCCTCTTTCTCCTTGCCGCTGTTTTTCACCCTTTTTCTTTTTCCATTTTTTCTATGGTTGTAGCATTCGCCTCAGACAGATAGAAGGGAAAAAAGACTGACAAATCCAGAAAGTATCATATTTACACACAATTTGGCTTCAAAAATAAACTAAATCTCTTTACTAAATTTAAAATTACCGATGACAATGGCATAAAACATCGCAATTGAAAAAACCAAATTTCAATGAGAATAATCTTTATTATTTTTTTTCAAATCATTTCCAGTAGACTCTAAGCTATGATAAAAACGCATTTAAAACGCCTAAATGTATACGTGAAATACAAACACCTACGAAATTGTGTTCTGAAAAACTACGGAAAAACTTTCGCGTAATTATTTGAACAAACTTTTGTAACTTTTAGTACTTTTGTAATGCAGCATTTTTGTATGACAACGTTTTTTTGATAAACGCCTTTTTTGTTATTTTTGTAACTACAAACATTTTCTACCGTAAAATGTGTTTTTGTATTCGATATCAAAAAAATAACAATTCATGAAGCTAATAATAAATATCAAGAGCGAGTGAAGCTTGAAGCTTAACAAGTAGCTGAAGTATAAGTGAATCCATTAAAGGGCAATCATATTTATTTAAAATCAAATAAAATAAAATAAAATAAAACAAAAACAAAACTAATAAAAAAATATTTAAAATAAAAAAAAATGTTAAAGTTTACTATAAATTTCAAAAATGAAATTATTTTTCTAATTTAATTGAAACAAATAAGAAAACACAGAACATAAAAACACTCAACTACTTCAGATTATTTCGAAATAAACAGCAAGAAATCATTAAACGTGGCTAGCAAAAGTGATACGATGTGGTCCAATGCTTTATGCACATTGGGCGTCACAAAACCCCTCTGTAATTGCCTCAGCATTAGGCAGGTGGCTGCGGCGGCGGCAGCAGCGGCTCAGGGCGCGGCCATCACCACTGGACCGACATCATCCAGCAACAATAGTGGGGTAAAGTTCAAGGCTTTATTGGGAGACTTCAAGATTTTTTCTTTGCATTTTATCATATTTCTATTAATATTTTCAATTCGCTTGTTGGTGTGTTTATCCGCAGTGGTCATAGGTGTCATGTGAGTGACATTGGAGATTTGCGCCTATTGCAGCCGAATTTCCTACTCAGGTCTATTGATTTAATCCACTATGGAACTGGGTGGGCGTCCCATATATTACCGATTATTGTATCTCGAAAAAAAGGTTCTACAGTCAATTATATTAGTAGCCAGGTGCAATAAAACAAAATTTTAGGGTCTCATTAAATCATGTTCAAAAATACTCGTAGGCTAGGTTATTCCGGGTAGATGACAAATTGCCATCATTACTTAGGTCGAGGACATTCTTACGAATTTTAAAATGAGAATCGATGAAAACAACGTACACATTTGCATCTTGGCCTTCTTCTACCTAACACGTCTCACAGACTTCTGTGAATTACAGGTGCCCTAGAGCTTAGTGCCGGTTCCAAACGGTGAATTTTAAACTGCAACGCGAGATTAGCTACAATGGTGAATAGGTTTGAAAAAGTTCCATAATAGTAGATTTTTCTTAGATTCTTGTGAGCAATCATTGGTTTAAAAAATTGTTGTTAGATGTACTTCTCACTGAGCTACGGTCAACACTTTTTGGACAATTTAAAAGATTGAAAACTAACAAATTTGCAATTTGAAATTAATAATATCAAATCTTTGAATTATTTAAGTATTGTTTGTTAGTCTATCCAAAAGAATTTAATAATGTTTCAAGACTACAACTTTTGGCATGGGCTATATTTTTCCTTTTTCGTGGGAATTGAGTTTTTGGTATTTATGGATTCCTGAAATCCTGCGGAGTGTGAACACGTAATGAAAGTAATAATGAATTTCAAATTAATTTCCATAGAAAACATATCAATTTGAATTGGCTGAAGAATGCACACCAGAATAACTGATTAATTGACTAATTGGTCAATTGAAAACCGAAATCAAAATTATAATTATAATTACGAACAATTAAAATTTAATTTCCTGTGTAACCGCAAAATCAACGCGTAGCTGTCGTCCGTTAAACCGCAGAGGCGCCGCAGATTTGCCTACCGCTTAGCCATAAGGCAATTGTCCAACTAGCTGCCAAACCAATACCACTGGGCGCCACTCTATGCCAGTCATGTTGATGAGAATGATGACGATGGACCCCAGCTACAGCACAGCTGATGACAAAAGTGAAATTGGGCAATTACCATATGGATGGGAGAAACAAAAAAAAAAAAAATACACCAATATTACCCAAAAAAAATATATAGCCCAAAAGACATGACCGATTCACATAACAGAGAAGAGATGCAGTGTAGAGGGGAGCTGGGAAAAAAAGTCGGGTTGCAAAAACGAGTGAAATGGGAAATGGGTTGGAAACTGGGTGGACCTAAACGAAAGAAACACGATGCAAAATGGAACGAACGAACGAACTTACAGGCGTTTGTTGTTTCGCTTTTTGTTTGTGTTTTTGTGATTTTCGCTTACTGGGTCACTAGGACTCTCACTCATGTCCTTGCAATGAGTTTTCAATTTCGATGTCGATGCAAAAGTATATGCGTACGAATATGTATGTGGAATGCATTTTTTTCCCAACTCTCAACACACACGTTTAAAACTAACAGTAGTCCAAGTAAATGCATTTCAACAGAATTTCAATCAGCCATAAATTCAACAGAGTATATAAGCATAACAGCGAACATCTCGCCGCAACAAAAATGTATGAGAGATTATAACCAGAGAATGTTAAATACTAAACATTATACTGTTCAGAGACATGTATGTTAACATTCACAGACTCTGTGATTAACATTTTGCATGTTAAAGCTGATAAGGTGTTTCCCGCGTTCGGAATCGGTTCGATATTTTCCTTGCCCCATGCTCCATCTGTTCTGTTCGGACAAAGCCACCCCCAACAACAATTGTCCTTTGGCTTTGTGCTCAGGGATGCCAACCCACTCAAATTTCAAACTGATAACGAAAAAAGCTCTTGCAATCAACAAATTATGAAGCTGAGCGAACGAGAATCCCCCAAAATAAGTAGTAGTAAGTTTTCGTAGTAGTGGGGTGCCTGCAATGGGCACTTACAACATTCGATTATAATATGACGATAAGCAGGTAGAGATGAAGGAAATTTAATATATGTGAATTGGATTCCATTGAAATGAGTAGTTTGTAGTTTTTTGTATTTGGCAATAGTCTTTTGGGCCAGTTATCTAGGGTAAAGGAACACAATGTAGGATAGTGTAGAGTATTGAGTGTTTTGGAATTTTTATTTTTTTAAAGAGTTTTTTTTCTTGAAAAATTGTTTTAAATATCGGATTGTATTTTATAATAGCTTAATAACCTACTGTTGGACTGACTTGTTAACAGGAATGGTAGTAGTTACCCTTACGAGGTTGAGTAAGACTTCATTCGATATGAAGTGTGTGGCTCTAATAGTGGTAAGTGACAATTTGTTCCACAACCAGATCATAGTAAGTGAGATATTACCTATAGGACGTTACTGCAAACTGGCTCTAGACAAATTTGCAACTCACACGTTATTTAGAGGTGCATGGTTTTACCCAGCAGTCATAATTATTGAATTAACAAATCTAGCCGTTTTTCTAGAGCCACACCTTCTTAAACAAATTTTTTGTTTGATAAAAAAATACAAGAACAACACAATTTTGCAATTAAAAACAGTAAACGATTTAATATAGAAAGACTCAACCCCACTACCAGAATATATAGAGATTTTCTTGGGACTGATCAACATATTTTATTTTTTTTGACGCTGTAAACTAACCGCGGTATTAACGACTTTTAAACTGTTTTTAATTGATTTGAAAGTTTTGTCTCCAAATAGTATGCAACAGGTTTTTAGATGAATATCTTAGTCTGTTCCGGTCATCAATTAGTTGTTAATCAGTAGGGTGCGGATTTGAGGTATACTTTTGAGGGTCAAAAAACTGAAAGTGTGATAGTTTCACATCAATAGTTCAATAATTCCATACATGGTTTATTGTTCCTGTCTGTTATTTCGCACAACATCTTCATGATAACGTCTGAATTGTTTCACTATTGACTTTGAATTTTTCTGGTTTTTTGACCCTCAAAAGTATGCTTCATATTTGTATTTGCATAAAAGTCTGCACCGTATGTAGTCAAACTTCACTTATCTTCAAAAAAAAAAATATTAAAAAATCTCCATTAAACCGAAATTATGCCCAAGTTTTCCTTCCCTTTAGAAATATACATTTTTGACTCATTGACAGCGTAAAAAAGAGTATTGAATTTACCTAATTGTATTGCATTTTTCTTATATTTTGCAGGAGTCTCGCGGCAAGAGACCCCTTAAAATTTGGGACAGTTGGCGAAATGTACGCAAAGGCGTAGTTGTTGGAACATTTGAGGAATTATTAGTAAGAGGTATGATGAGTAGTCCAGCGACTTGTATTGTATTCCTTAAGCAATGAATGACTCACACTTTCTCTCTCACATGTACATAGGCAAGGATAAATTGGGGGTTCCTGCCTCAGAACCGGTACGTGTTGTTCTGGAGTGCGATGGAACCCAAATCGAAGATGGCGAATATTTTCGTACATTGGCCAATAATACGGTGCTACTATTGTTAAGGCAGGGTGAACGTTGGTATCCAACTGGCGTTGATGTTATAAAAGCTGGTAAGTGTTAACAATTTATTCATTGATCCATTCCATTCCATTCGGACGAACCTTTCAATAAAACGTCTGTTTTCTTGCAAGCGATATCAGCTATACCAAAGATCGTCTGTGAGACGATTCATGCGCTTGACCTACATGATGAGACGCCATCCTGGAAGATTATGGATAATAAGGGTCGTGTTACCGTGGTCCTGCATTGGGACCAACGGCAGGGTGGTGGAGGAGGAGGCGGCGGCGGCGGAGGTTCAAGCGGTGCCGGCCTTGGAATGGGAGCGAGCAGTAGCGGTGCAAGCGGCAGTAATGGCCTCATGTCATCGGATAAATATTCACCATCGAAGAAGGGCCTATCGGCGCAAAGTTCGCTGGACAACAAATCGGTATCATCGCAATCGTCACAGCAGCGTTACGCCAGCCCACAAATAACCGTCATCAGTGACGAGGGACCCTCGAGTATATACCATCCGGGCGGTGTAGTGATACCGCCCGGCGTTATAATACCCGGCGCAAGTAGGCGACTCTCGAAACAGGGTGGCTCGTTCGACAGCGCTGTGGGCGCTGTGCATGTGCATACACCGGAATGTGCTCATCACGCCCACACGCCCAGCCGGGCGGGCAGTCCCAGCACCACAGAATGCGATTTCCATTGTTGTGCGCTGCACGAGGAGGGACGAAAGATAGCGGTACACAAGAGTGTGGCCACATCGCCCATTCAAGACGGTACCACGAGTCCTCAGCCGCAGCAACAGGCGACGCTCTCAATGGATCCTATGATGGGCGGCAGCGGCAGTATGCAGCGGCGTTCGTCCGGTGCTAAAGGGCATGTGCGCTTCCTCGATATCGCACCGGAGCGCGACAGTTCCGAGAGTGAAACGGAGAACACTGTCATGGAGGATGACAAGACAACGACGGAGAAATTCCTGTTGCTCATCGATCAGCTCTCCGTGGATCAGAAACGTCATCTGAGCATCAAAGACATTGGCATCATACTGGAGCGCCTCAATTCGAAGATACTGGACGTGGAGCGCCTGGATCGGGAGTCGGAATCGGACGATTGCTACAATTGGACGATAAAGGCGACAATACGCGGCGACGCTTTGCGTGAACTGGGCGTGATCTACAATGGAAATTACTATGCCATATCTGAACATCCTGGCTATAAGGAGGAGGTCGAAGAGAACGGCGAGGAAGTCGAAGAAGAGGATGAAGAGGATAGAATATAGAAATGCAATTAATTATATTTAATAAAAAATAAAAAACAATTTAAAAAATAGAATTTAAACAAGAGAAGAAAAGCTAAGGAAAACCAAAAAGAAAACAAAATGGAAAAAATACTAACTTTAAGGATAGTGAACAAAAATTTTAGTAAATGAGATTTAAAGGTAAACTGTAGCAAATAATGAATGAATTCAGTAAATAAAACTAAACACAGAACAAGAAAAAGAAAATAAGGAAAATTATAGAATCACACACAATCAAATAAACCATTAAAGATTATATTAAAAGAAAGAAACAAAAAAATCAATAACAAGTTTTCAAAAGAACTGCTCAATGTTGTTTAAAATAGAGAATTTATACACAACATATATAAAAAATAAAATCAAGTATGAAAAACCGCGTTCAAAACGTTCATTTCTCACATCCACACTAAGGCATTCAATCCCGGGATCCCGAATCCCGAAATCCCGGGATCCCGGAAGTTTTCTCAATCCCGGAAACCCGGGATTTTGAGTCCGGAATCCCGGGATTCAAAAATTCATTTTTTATGCATTGTTTAAGATATTTTTGACGTTTTTCCACAAAAATACTTCCGTGCATTTACTTTCAATCTAATTGGTAAATTTAAAAAACCCACTTTTGTGGATTTAGTGCTGCAAACACACAAAAATTTACAAGATTTTTGTCAATGACAAACAATTTTTATCGATCTGAATAAAATATTTTCAATTAAAACCATTTTTTTTTTCAAAAAAGATGTAAGTTAAAATTATTTTGTTGACCGTATATTGAAAACTTTACGAATTAGATAAATGGTTTTGTGTGTGTTTTACTTTTGAATGGACACCAATTTAAACAACAATTGGTGTATCCGTTCCCGCTATAATACTAAAACTACTGAAAGTAAGTTTTTCGTGTTTAGCATGAAATGGAACTGGCAGAATTTTATGATTATATTCGGATTCAGAGTGGCAAAAAAAATAATTTGTTCGATCAATCTAATTTAAAAAGAATTACTTTTTGTTTGACTATATTTATTTAAAAATTATTTGTTTTGTTTAACGTAATATTTATTAAATATGTTTTCTTTGTCGAATTAAACTTAAAATATTGTTGCAACATTTTTTTCTTTAATTTTATATTAACTATTGTATTTATTTGGAAAATCCCGAAAATCCCGAACAAATCCCGGGATCCCGGGATTGTGATTTCAAATCCCGAAATCCCGGGATTTTAAAAAACACTTCGGGATTGAATGCCTTAATCCACACACACACACACCCTCACTCAAAAAGTCACACACGCGCTTCAAATGGTTTTGCCGCTCATTTTAATAGAACAAATTTCGAATCACAAATCAATGGAATTATTTGTGAAAACAATCAGTTACTTCTTCATACACTTGCAATCTAATGTGATTTATTATGTTATTGTAGACACAAAATATATTATTAATAGTTATTGTAATATTATTATGGTAAAGAAAAAAAATCAATGCACTCACACAGCTACACACATGCAAACACAAATTGGAACTAACTCTTACTCAACTTTTGTAGCTACCACAAGTTGCATTTGACCAAACACGAAAATTGGAAAATTTCTTCCGTTTTAGTTAGTTGTTAAACCTTAATTAGCTGAATTGGTTATTCTTTGATTCGATTTATGTTACTAAAAGAAGTTATTCCAATCGAAAGTATGTCAGCCATGTAATGTCATGACCGTATAAGTTTCCTCCTCTATTAAATTAATTATTAACTTGACAAAAGGCTTAGACTCTCGCTATTATTTAACTTAAATTTAACAATATTTTCATGTTTCAATGTTATTGAGAATTTAGTTTTAAGTTAAATCCTTTAATGCTAGGAGAACTGCCCGTCGATTTCTTCCACAGTTAAACAACGTGTAGGCCAATTTGAGAATCTCTGTTAAATTAAAGCTAATTAAAGAACGAATGGCTGATCAATTTAAGGAGTCACCAAAATGGAATTGTCATAAAGGCAAACATTCTGTCAAAAAGTTTATAATTCTGCAACTGTTACTATATTTGAATTCCAAATATTAAGTTCTTAGTTTTCGTTTTTGACAATATTTAAGGAAGATACTTTAAAATCTATTGTGGAAATTGTTTCAGTGCCGTTTTCTCAAAGCTCGTTCAGTTTATTTGTCTTAGATATGAAAAACTTCAAACAGATATTGAGAAAATGGTCCTTAGTGTCTAAACATAGTCTAACTTCTAATCAAATTACTCAATTTAGATTTTAGGTAAGAGAAAAAACTGCCATAAAAATACTATTCGGTTAAGTGTTCGGTCAAACCAGGTTGCTTTGAATAGGTTCTGTGCAAGGAAAGGGGCTTTTTTTAAATTATTCTCTTGCGCTGCATTGTCAGATGTTGTCAGAGTATTGTCACCGAGAAGTTTGTTAGAACACAGAGAGACACATTTATCCTGTGCCATATACAAGAGGATTTGCTTGCCCAAAATCGAACAACTCTCGTATGAGAGCTAGTGTTGGTCCGATACCACTAAAGTATTGACGCTTTTATTCATTACTTGTATCGGATTCGGAAAATTCGATACTTGCAAAAATATCGAAAAAAGTATCGAGTATTTGGTATCGAGTACTTTTTCTTAAAAAGATTTAAAATCTTATAAATTTTTTGAAAAATAATTTTTATTAAACTTTTTTTATGATAAAAAATTTTTTGTTTTATTGAAAAATGTTTTTTTTATTGTTTCTGATAAAAAAAATTGTATTTTATAAAAAACAAGTAAAATAATTCGACCGAAACCCTTGAAGCAAAAAAAGGTATCGATACCAAATATTTGATCGATACCAAGTAAAATACTCGCTAGAGGTATCGAGGAAAAAATACCCGGAAAAAAATAAAAGTATCGAGTATGTACTTGTGAGTACTAGTATCGGAACAACACTAATGAGAGCTCACGCAAGAATATCTCAGCTGTTCAAATTAAGACACGACTCAGAGCGAAGTTTTAAAAATAAAGAGGTCTAAAACTGGAATCCTCCTCACTCAAAAAAATTATATTTAGTTGTGATTCTTTTTTTGCCTATTAACATAATGCAATGCCTAAATGCAAGACATCTTAAATCTTAAACCAGTTAATTATTTATTTTAGTAAACAGAACAAAACCGTTAGCAAAATATGTTTATGTCACTAAATCAAAGTTACTAATTGATACTGAATATTGATTTCCTTAACCAGATGAACACTTCCATTCAACTGTTTAAGTAATCTTAAGTTTAACCACAAACTCCTCATATGAATTTTAGTTTAAATTAAAAAAAACCAAATGAAACAAACATCACAACAACAAGTAATAAATTTTTGACAAAACTGCCATTGTATTAATAATAAAAACAAACAAACAAAACACGCATAATTTATAAATATCAGAATTAGTAGAATAAAATAATTACGAATTAAAAAGAAGAAGAAGAAGAATTAAACTTAATTAGCTTATTGTCAAAAACGTAGAGATTTTGTTTTAATACTTGGTACCAAGAGTATTGAAAAAATTGAAAAAAAAGTGAAAAACCAAAAATTTAACACTGCCAGAGTATAAAAAGCTTTTTCTTTACGACCATTATCCGAACACAATTGTAAAACATTCAGAATGGTTAAAAAAATTCCATATTTGTTCATTCATGTAATCAGTGAAAATCCTCATCATTCAACAAAGCATAGAGAGACAACTTTTTAGAAATCACAAACTTAACACTCACACACAGATACACTCACACACACATTAAGCAAAAGTAGTGCCAAAAATAGATTAATCGAACTCCCTCAACTCCTCCTCACGACACCAAAATAACAAAAATATTTATCAAACGAAATACCACACAACAACCGTACAGCAATGATAATACTTATACAAGCGAATTGTTCACAAACTTTACAAAATAACTAACAACAACAAAATATAATTGAATAACAACTAGTGTAATAGCAAAGAAAAGGAAAATTTTGAAAAACAACCACAAGCAACCAAGAAAATAAACTAACAACTAGTAATAATACTTGCAATTAGCGGATTAACAAAAGATTGAGCAAATGTTGGCATGAAACCAAACAACAACAACAACAGCAACAAACCGAAATAATCAAGTGAACGAAATTTTAATACATTTATTAATAAGGAAACATGTAATGTTTGTCCAAGGCACAAAACATAAACAACAAAAAATAAACTATATAATGAACTTAAAGAAAGAAAGAAGGAAGGAAGGAGGAAGGAAAGCAAGAAGGAAATCTCGTCATAAAATTATAAGTGAAATTGAAGATCACAATTAGTTTAAAATGGAAACCAACACAAGAAAGGAAAACATTAAAAATATTTAGATATACTAGCAATGTTTTAAATATTAATAAATAAAAATTACATTAAATAAAATCTCCCCCAAAGCCCCAACCAAAAAAAAAAGAAATAAAAAAAAAGGAAATAAAATAAAATAAAACAAACTATGTGGTCAAAATTGTGGTTAGAAATTTTCGACAAAAATTTAAATCATAATTTCATATTTCCTAAAGAAAGCAACAAGTTTTTAATTAGTTAACTTTTAAAACAGAAACTAGAACAACTATTTTATTTCCCATAGAAAATTTTTACTGAATTCCTTTATTTTCCTATCGACGTTTTGTATATGGGTAATTCCCTGCCTGCTTTCAGGCCATATTTTGGATTGTACAGTAAAACAAAGATAAAAGTGCATATCATTTATTCAATTTTAAAATATTTTAAAACGGATTCGAGTAAAAATTATGAAAAAATCGCACTTAAAATAATTTTTTTATAAGAAAACAATTTATTTTTTTTTAAAAGCTCTGATTTTTAAAAATTAAAAAAATTTTGTTTTAGCTGCAATTTCTGCGTAAACCATTTTTAAAATATTTAAAAATTAAGAAATGAAAGTTTTAGCTTTGTTTTAGCTTTGTTCAATCCAAAATTAGCTTTGATATAGAAGACATTGATCGCAAAAGTAGTTCAACTGCAAAAAGTGAGACAGAAATAGATTCGAAAGTATTCTTTCTGACTGGAACATACCTACATTTTTTATAACAATTTCGAAAAAAATCAATTGCAAATCGAACCATTTAATTTCTTTCGCTTGGAAAAAAACGGTGACTTCCAACACCGAGAGAAAAACATTATAGTTTCGCCATTAAAAACCCACAGTCGAAATGCTGTTAACTATCAGTTTTCGCATTTATTTGTCGACTATCGGATGGTTTTTAACAGTTTTCTCTCTCGGTATACCGGATCGTATAGGCTTTTCCACTCTTTAGTTGCTTTCATTGACCTTAATGTGCAATACAAAACATAAACATCATTTGAACAATTTAAATTGTTAAAATAATAATTATTAGAAAGGAAAAGATTTTTGGCTAAAGAAAACAAAACATTTAACCAATAAAACCGAAACGAAACGTTAAACGATTTTATGAAGATTTTAAAACAAAATGTACACTAAAAAATAAATAAACATTTACCCAATAAAGTAATACAGATAAAAGTTAGAAATTATAAAAAGCAAGAAAAAGATACACAATAAAACTAATCAAATTCAACAACTTAAATGAATGGGTAATAGACGAACACATACGATACCCTACACTCACAAACTACGCTGACGCTTGATTAGCCTTGTGTGTATGATCATTTAGACTGACAGTGGGTGTAGCACTAATTTAGCAACATTGCCTCAATACCAACCATTTTTCCACAAATAAAATCTCACTTGCCACAAGGACTTTCTTTTCGTTTTCACTCATGACATTTATTGTGTTTATATGGGCGTGGAGCGTCTTCAATGGTAATTATTCCCGGGATATACATTGCCCATGCTCTCTTTCACCTCACTTAGCTGTCAAACCAGCACATATTATTCTGTAGGGTATCAATACTAAAAAGAAATAATACTAATACTTAAAGAGAGATAACTTCACACTCACATGGTCTATCGCACATACACGCTCAAAATTATGTTAGAATTTAAGAGACATAAAAATGCATAAAATTTATAAATATAAAACTAAAATTTAAAAATTGAAACACTGAAATAAACAAAAACAAAAACAAAACAAACAATACACAATTTTTATTTCTCGCGGTGTAAATGCAATCAGTTAAACATAAAAAATATATTAGAGCAAAAGTTAATAAAAATTAAAAAAAAAACACAAAGTTGAGAAAACACTAAAACGTTAATGAAATTTTACTAAAAAAAAATAAAAATAAAAACTTAATAAATATTATAACATAATGAAATCATTTTTATTATCATCTCAAACATGATAAATACACACATACATTCAAGAAATAAAGATAAATTGTATTATTAGTTTAATGAAACTAAAACCAGAAAAAAATAAAGTTAAAAAACAAAAAAAAAACCAAACTAGTTTATTATTGTAATTATATAAAAAATTTTGATCAATTAAATTGTTTTTATTAATTTTGTTAATTCTTAAAACCGAAATAAAAAAACCCAAATAAAATTTAAATAAAATGAAAATAAAAGAAAAGAAAACGCAACCAAAATGTGTGAGGCGAAAGTGAAAATATTATATAGGCCTAAGCATAATATTAATGTATTAATTTCGATTGAATAAAGTAAAGAAAGAAGAAGAAAAAATAAGAACAGAAATATTACTAAACAACTCACAACAAATTACAAATTATAAAAATAATGTAATGCATTAATTACATAAATTAATATTGAGATAGTGAACGAAAAATGCAAACAAATAAATTCATAAAAATAATTTAAAAACAACAAAAAAAAACCAAAAACAAAAACAAACAAAACCAACAACAAAAGTTATTTATGATGAAAATAATAAAACACAAAAAAATAAAAAAAAAAATAAATTAGCCTTGTGTTATTTATTTGTCCAGTAGGTATTTTATGCCGATGATTCACATTACTTCGTTATAAATTTATCAGTAAGTAGCCCATAATATCGCAAAAGCAACCATTACTTAAAGCGCCCAACAGCAGATCTAATATTTAGTTGAGATTTGTCTCATCATTTAAAATTTCAACCTTCTAGCCAATCTCGACTACCAATTAAAGACACCGGATAAGAAGTCCAATCTATGTAAATACATACAGCTAGGTACTGCGCAGGAGTGAATTATGGTTCCAGTTACGAATATAAGAACTTGTCTTTACACATTTCATGATCTTATCCTAATAGGAAACGCAAGATTCAAAAACCTAGTACGATTCCGGTTTATATTGGGTTTTCATTCGACATATTTTTAAAATACTTTTTACACCCTACACCTCATGAGGTATGGGTATATTCACTTTGGTCTGATGTTTGTAACACCAAGAAGGAGACGTGTCCGGTATGGAAAAGTATATATTTTCTTGATCAGCGTCACCTCTTTTCTTGTAAACACGATTGCAGGAGCTAGAAGAAAGCTAGGGATCCCAAATTTTGGATTTATCCTTTTTAGGCCCTAGAAGGAGTTGGTGTTGCAAATGGGCGGAATCGGTCGACTGCCACGCCAACCTCCCATATAAGTGAAAATCGTATTTTTACCGTAATTTTAGGATTTCATCAGTGGGGTTTTCGGGGTCGCTGATTTCGAATTTGATGTCGGAATTTAAAAATTCAAGATGGCGGAACCAATATGGCCCAGTAAGTGTAGGGTATATATAAGTCGGCTTGCCCGACTGAAACTTACTGACTTGTTTTATAATAACATTAGTCGAAAAAAACGTGCTGCAGAAAAACTTAGGACGCCATCGCACGTGATTTGTCTCCATATAAGCTTGGGACAAAATTCGATTTCTAAAATGTAATCGGTTTTTCTATAACCCTTTTTATACCCTGCTCACCACCCTTAAGGAGGCGTGTCCGGTATGTAAAAGTATATATATTCTTGATCAGCATCCTCCAGAGTCAATATAGCGATATGTAACATTTCTTGGCAAAAGTGAAGTGGCTAGGAACTCCTCTTGCCCATTATTGATAGTTTCTAATCTTAAATTCCAGATATGTAGTTTGATTCTAATTTCATGTAATTCATGATCTGAACTTAAAACGGTTAATTACAGTGTTGGCAACCGAAACCGTAACCGAAACCGAAACCGAATGAAACCGATTCATTTTAGGGAGCGAAACCTAAATCGAAACCGATTCGTCGTAACCGATTGAATGGGTTCAACCAAAACCAATTGAAAAGGTTACGGGTTTTTAATCGGTTTTCAAAAGGTTTTCGTACACAAAATTGACTTGAAGTTTTTTTTTCCTAAGATATTATATATTTTTAAAATATAGCAAATATTTTTTTTAAATATTCAATAAATCTTTTTATAAGGCCGGCGCATACAGAGGCGATATTCGCTATATAATTTCAGAACCATTTCCATATTTAAAAAATCTAGCTTCGAAAACGCAAAGTGCCTCACACAGGCAGCGATTTCACCGCAGTAGATTTTGTTTGTTATTTATTATATTGCTATGGAAACAATAAAAAAGTCTGACTGAAATGGTTCTGAAAATTACTATTTTCTTTGTTATTTATTAGACTACTATGGAAACAGTCAAAAGGTTTATTTTCAAACTGATTCGAATTGGTTTTGAAACTGGCTTTTTGTGTTTGTTATTTATTGTATTGCTATGGAAACAGGCTGTATAAAAAACGCTATATTTTCAAAAACACAATTATTTGTGACAAAATTAATTTCGAAACCGCCTGCGGCACGAATAACGCCTCTGTGTGCGCAGGCATTTTTATAGTTTTTGAAAAGACTTGGAAAATTTTCGCTATTTTTTCGTAGTTTTATATGGCAGTCTTTTTCGTCCGATTTAGCTGATTCTCGAACTTGATCTCAATTCGGAGATAAAAACGTAAACCCAAAGTTTCACATCGATGTCTCAAAAAAAAAAACATTCCAGCCTGTATGGTGACTAAGGCATTCAATCCCGAAGTGTTTTTGAAAATCCCGGGATTTCGGGATTTGAAATCACAATCCCGGGATCCCGGGATTTGTTCGGGATTTTCCAATTAAATACAATAGTTAATATAAAATTAAAGAAAAAATTGTTGCAACAATATTTTAAGTTTAATTCGACAAAGAAAACATATTTAATAAATATTACAATAAACAAAACAAATAATATTTAAATAAATATAGTCAAACAAAAAGAAATTCTTTTTAAATTAGATTGATCGAACAAATTATTTTTTTTGCCACGCTGAATCCGAATATAATCATAAAATTCTGCCAGCTCCATTTCATACTAAACACGAAAAACTGACTTTCAGTAGTTTTAGTATTATAGCGGGAACGGATACACCAATTGTTGTTTAAATTGATGTCCATTCAAAAGTAAAACACACACAAAACTATTTATCCAATTCGTAAAGTTTTCAACATGCGGTCAACAAAATAGTTTTACCATATATCTTTTTTTTTAAACAAAAAATTTTTTAAATTGAACAAATTTTATTTAGATCTATAAAAATCTACAAAAGTGGGTTTTTTAAATTTACCAATTAGATTGAAAGTAAATGCACGAAATTATTTTTGTGGAAAAACGTCAAAAATATCTTAGGCAATGCATAAAAAATGCATTTTTGAATCCCGGGATTCCGGACTCAAAATCCCGTGTTTCCGGGATTAAGAAAACTTCCGGGATCCCGGGATTGAATGCCTTAATGGTGACAGACAGACGGGGATATGGCTAAATCTGTTTTCGATGCTGATCATGAATATATATACTTATCCATACCGGACATGCGTCCTTATGAACGTTTCAAACGTTGTGTAGGGTATAAAAACTAAAAATTTAAGCAGAAATTTGTTTGAAAATGCGATTAGATAAGGAAATTCGGTAAATGTAGTTAGATTCAGCACCCTTGATTTATATTGAATTGATATCAAATTTCCTAATATTGGGCCATCTAGAAACCTTTTAAAACCTAAACCGAAACCTTTTCAATCGCTCCAACCAACCGAAACCTTTTCAAAATCAAGGAGCGAAACCGATAACCAAAACCGATTGGCAAGTGGGAGTAAAACCGAAATCGATTCGGTTGCCAACCCTGGTTAATTATGTACTACTTTATAATATTTGTTCTGGTTTTTTTCTGTTTTGGTTTAATTTCGTTTTCGGCCGAAATTTTAAAATAATAATTTCGGCCATTTCGGTCTCGGCCGAAAACAAAAGCAAAAACAATTTTGGCGGTTTCTGTCGGTCTCTACTTTTAACCTTATACATATGTGATGCGATGATACTTACCATTCATGCCCTCACATATAGCAATAAATCAAAAGATGTTTGCCTTTAATTAATATATAGTATGTATTGTCTTTAATCGTTGTCTTACAATGTGTAAAAATTATTGCATATAAATATTTCATAAAGCACTTTGTCGTTTCGTTTACATTATTATCATTACATTCACAATTACAAATTTTACAAATTTTCAATGGTTTAGGAAATACGATTTCATCGGCCAAGAGTTAACAAAATGCAAGTATTAAGGAATGAGCTGGGCTTCGGAAATAAATCAAAGATAAGAAAAACACAATTTGGGCACTCCAGTGCCTTTATATCTCCAACAACAACATACAATGTGTGAAGAAGAATAACAAGAACAAAATTGGCACATTAAATCAAAAGTAAGCAATAAGCGCCTCAAATCGAAGCAAAGGAAAGGTATGGGCCAATGCTAGGCAGGCTCCTGCAGCTTTGAACTGCTGCGACTGAAGACTTTGTTAAACAGCTTCGAGGGCCATTTCTTCTTCTTCTTCGCCTCACAGTAGCCGGAAGTGGTTGATATGTCGGACATGCTAATATTGTTGTCGTGGTAAACACCATTGTTCAATTGACTTGTGGAATGGGCATTGCGCATGCCCAGATTATCGCTTATCAGCACTTGTTTGCCATTCTGACGCAATGAACCACGTTTCAGTTTGAATTTGGTGCGCTCCTTCTTTTTGGGTACATCGTCTTCGGGCACGAAAGCATGGCCGTTGATATTGATGCTGGGTATATCGGTAGGAGGTGTAGGTAGGTTTGTGAGACTGGACTTGAAAGAGTCTGTTTGACGAGAGGCTGATAGGCTGGAAGACAATTTTTTTTTAAATACTTGAAAAAAGATTTTTGTCTCTTAAAGTATTTACCTGTAAATGTCTTTTTTGTAAACAGCCACTGCCTCGACTGAGATATTAACGTTGCGTATGGATGAAGCCAATTTACTCCAGAAATCGAATAGGCTGCCCGAATTCGCGCTATACTTCAGATGAGTGTAGATCTTCAGAGTTCTCGGTATCACGACGCTATCCTCATAAATCAAGGGTATAATTTTGCGGGTTTTGTTCTCTGCGAAAAGGGGGGAACATTTAAATTTTGGTTAAAATTATTCGAGAGCGGCGAGAGTCACTCACGTATTTGCAATGCCTGTGTGTAATTGACTAAGAATTTATTTTCGGGACTTTTCATAAATTCCTCGGTTAAAATCACAATTAAATGCTTGCAGCGATCTTCGATTAATTCCGTTAAGGCCACATGGGCAAATGAGACGCCAGCCAACAGATCACGATCTTTCAAACAGAGCTGAAGAAACGAGGAAAATTAATTGAGAATCAAATGGAAATGGAAATAACCTCACCTTGAAATTAAATTCGGGATTTTCTTCTAGTTTCGTTAGCATTTCCACGGCATGATTGATATCGGCATCGGCGAATAGAACAAATGCGTCGTACTTTTGCGGCGGCAGGCCCTTCTGTGCGCGCAGCACGTCGTCTTTTGTCAAAATATTGACATCGGAACCGAGCCCAAAATCATCGCCGCCTGTATTATTATTGACGACCGCCGACGAGGTGTCTGGTTCATCGTCCAGCGCTAATGACTTGTGGTGCAATTTGAGATTATAGTTTCTCGCATCCTCAACTGGGGAAATTGCAGTGGAAGAAAAAAAAACAAATTAGGTATCGAGACGACGTTCTACTTTATTGAATAGATAAAATGTGTTACTAACACAATACTTGTCGAAATGTCTTAAGTGCTAGAGCAATCAACTGTGGCAACATTTTCAAATGGAAAATTTGTTAATTTAATTGAAGCAAATAGTAAGTATTTCCTAGACCTAATTGTGTTTAATCAAGTGTTTAAAGTATTTCTCATTAGCATGTCACTTAGTTGGGTAAATAGATACTTAACTTCCATGGAGACTGAGTGGGGATGTAAAGAATTTAAGAAGAAAATAACAAAATTACGAAAACAGTCGATGGAAAATTGCCGCACAAAAGTAATTTTGTAAACAATTTCTTGAAATAATAGGTTTCTATGGCTTGTGTGCATTCAACGAGAAAACACTACTTTCTTTGTATGTAGTTGAACATTTCTATTGTGAATATTTATGTAAAAAGCGTTTACTACTAAAAAATTTACTCAATTTCAGGCAGACCAAAAAAAAAAAACAAAATGGAAATTTTCCACAATTTTGCAACTTTATGCACCTTAACAACTGTGCGTATTTTTAGCTATTTTTTTTTTCGGGTGTGTTCTCAAATATTTTAAGGTGCTTAAATACTGTTTAACATGATGTGTGTGTGCTCGTTATTTTTTTAAGCGCCGCCAGCCATTCTATAGGAAAATTAATGGATCAAGCAAACAGTGCACAACTAACTTCATGCTATTTCCTACCGCTTCGCTCGGTTATATATTTCATATCAAAATGTAAACAAACACAATTCACTCAATGTCACGGTAGAGAGCGACATGTAGGTACAAAATGAAAAACTGTTTGTGAAAATAAAATTATTAAGCAAATATTAAATGATTTGCACGCGTCACAATAAATTAAGCAACAAATGAGTAGGCGTTCTTTTAGACCGTCTAGATGGACTTTAGAGCATTGTAGTTTCAGAAATCATCGATTTAAATACAAAAACACGATCACCATTTACACATTTGCACGTTCTTTCTTCTTTGGAACATATGTTTCCGAAAGAAGTGAAAATTTAACAACACCCAGAAACGTCGAGTCGTCTGCGGATAGGTTCTATCTCGATTTGGATTTATTTCATATCTTTAAGCGTTTAATAATGTTGTTATCAAATTAGATAATGGCCGTCCATTTGCAAAGTAAATTCAGACATTTTTAATCGACAAATAATAAAAAAATGAATGGAAATGTCTGACACATCCACAAATCGAGATAGCATAAGGTATCGATATAATATTGACTAATAGGGAAATCTTAGAAAGTTCACATCGACATTTTAAAACACAATCATGGTATGTACAGTTTTTTCAAGTAAATGAATTTTTATTTCCTTTTTTTTCAATTACATATAAAGTTTTCGCAATCCACGAAAACTTATTCAATGTAGCAGCTCCTTCTCAGGAATCCAAAAAATACCAACCAACTAGATTTTCATTGAAAAAAGCGATGAAATGTATAGAGCGTCAGTACATTTCAACGGGCATGGTGTAATGTGGGAAATCCTAATTTGATTCATATTTTGTAAAACGCACATCTGTCAAGTGTTGCTTAATTTTAATCTACGATTCGAACTAAATACACATGTTTCTTTGGGTGCTTGTTTTTGTTATAACAAAAGTGGTAATTTTTTACATTTTTAATCAGATTACATTGAAAGTGGTTACATTAATCAATGGAGGGTATTCCTATAGATTTTTGGACTTTCGTTTTTTTTACTCTACAAAAATCTTCATATATTAAAAGCAAAACAATTTGAGTAAAAGCTTGTTGTGAAGATGACATAAACAGATTTGAGTTAGTAAAACTCAATTCCTAGGAACATGTTTAAAGCCAGATCAAGGTGTGTCCCACGATACCCCCATCCCCCCTATTATGGTATCGAAATATAGCAATAACCGCCACGATTCCCGATTGATTGTAGTGCAGAGTGGAACAGACTTAAGCATGAAAGCGAATAATAAATAAACAGCTAAAAATTGCAATTGAAACAGAGGGGGGTATGCTATGTAAAAATAAAGATAAGCCACTTAATAAAGTTAATAAACGTCACAAGAGCAGCCGAAACGCTAAAAGAAATGAAATTTGACAAACAGACAGGCAAACAGCCAAAATAAAGCAAGTAAATGAACCTCGGCCATGATAGCAACCTAATTAGATAACGATAAATTAAAAATAGCAGCGACTATAATAAAATTAGAATTTAAATATAGTCGAATAGTTAACTAAGATGAATGGGAATTTACCTAAATTTTCATAAATATCATCGGAGACATCCCAGCGATCGATGACGCCCAGAAAACGCTCCAAGTTGGCAAAGGTCGCTGTTTTCGGATTGTTGCTACACCAAAGTTGCAGCACTCTGCCCATCGGATCGTCCGCATTGAGTGAACTCTCATCGCAGATACTCTTCTGCTGTGATAGGGCAGCAAGGCCACGCCAATCGCGTTCATAGCCCTCCTCAGAGCGTAATATCTTTCTCGAACTTAAAGCATTTGACAATTGACGGCGTGTGTTTTTACTCAGAGCCGTTAGGGGTATTTCCGCAAAGGCACTAATCGATGAGCTGGCCTCGGATGAGGCGGCCGAGTCCAATGAAGCGGCATCCATGCTGAAGCTGGGTATGGAAATGGCTAGATTTTGAACCATCTCAATTGACAGACTCGTTTGCCGCGATTAGGGGGAAAAGACTAGAAATGGAAAATATATACGAACAATTTATTTAGTAAGGAAAATATGCGAAGTGGCAAATTAAAATAAATAAACCGAATTCACTTGGTATTATTCACAGCAAAGCTTGTCAAGGATTTGACTTTACTGCTCAATTAATATCGGCGTAAGAGTACACAATTGACTAATTTGCATCCAATCAACTGTCATTGACTCCCTACTATGAGTAATTTTTTAGTACGCCATTAAATATTTACTAGTAAATAAAGATAATTCCTTGAAATTAGTTTACACGTTACAATGTCGCCTCGGTTAATATTCTGCTTAACGAAAGATGTGACTTGCATTTTGTTTTGTGGAAGCGATTAAATTCACAGCTGCATTTATCGAAAGTATTCAAATTGGGTATTTTCAAGATTAAAGGACAAATGACTGATAAGTCTGCTGGAAGCAAAAACTTAAGATACTCTGTGTACACCACTACCACGTAGTGGTGTACCACAATACGAGTGAATGTGAGTGGGAATATGAATGAATAATTCATTTAATTGTTGCATGTTGGTGTTTTGGAAACCGACATCCTAACAACTAGGAACAAATGATCAAAATATTGCCCCACGTCATCACCAGAGCTGAACATATTTGATGCCTGTGTGAAGGGATACATGCTCAGTAACATTGATAGCACACAGTGTCCAACAGTGGGTCGATTTAAAATGCTCTTGACACAATTGTAAAATTTTTTTTTATAATTTTTGTATTTAGCAATTAAAAAAAGGGTAATTAATTTCTTTATAATTATTATAGTGTTATGAATCGAACAAATAAAAAAATATAGAAACACATTGATTATTTGGGTTTTAACTATTGATATTTCATTTATTGACAGTTATATTATTGGACACCCTTGGATACCGTATGAACCATGGCTAAAGAAAATAAGGTTAATCCACTTCAGGCAAAATTACAGAAATAAGGATTCTGACGTTTAATTTAGTGTTCACAAAGTTGCCAATTATTTAAAATTTTCTTAGAAACGTGTTGGCGTTGCCAAATATTTTTCATAACATATCGTCATTTTACTCTTTCCAAGTTTTTTTTTTAGTTTTGCTGGTATAAAGTAACATTTAAGGGTCAGATTTTACAAATATAACATTGTTTCATGTTGTTATTGCATAAATACGTCACAAAATTAGGTTTTAAGTTGGCAAAATGTCGACAAATCGCCACATCTGGCAGCACTTTTTGGGGGATTGTTTTTAAATAGATCTGGTAGTACAATCCTTATTTATGTCAGATGGTTAAGATGGCGGAAAGTGTCAGAAGCGGCACTACCTTATATTCTTCTACCATGGTATGAACTTCTTTTTTTTTTAACTGACAACGATATTTGAATTTTGTTTGCTAAAATGGAGAGGAGCCATCAAAACATGGCCCTGCTTCAATGCTCCGACAAAATTAATTAAAATAATTCAATCTATTGGCGAAAATATCAAGTTATTTCAGTGCTAATGAATTGCACGATTCGCTTATGACATACAAATTAAATAGTAAAAAATGCAAAATAAACATTTGAAGGCAGTAAAAATATAACAAATGCGTAATAATGATCAAGTTTCATTAAGTTATATATTTCAATTAAAACAAAATTCGAATCGTACATAAACGAAATAAATCGGAACTGGTGTTTTCTGGTTAAATTGACCATTTGAATTTTGAAGATTAGAAAAACGTGACACATGAGCTGTTGATATCTCGAAACACCAATGGAGATATGGAAATTTCAATTAGTGTTTAACATATCGTTCGTCAACTGTGGAGGTGTGTACCGGAAATAGCAATATGGTTTGAACTGAAATGCACTTGAATACATTAAAACATCATGACCAACTAAAATTTATGGAATCTAAACAATTGTTACTTTCACTCTGGCATCAAAATAACTTGCACAAAAACGAAAGACAGGCAATTGAAGGCAAGTGGAAATTGTGACAGCCACGAATTGGATGAACGACCTGTCCACAATACAGAGGCCTTTGCCAATTCCCCAACTACATAGTCGTGTAAGATATTTATAAATATCTCAACTAGTCTAATCGACTTCTAACTGCACTGCACTCAATCAATCACCCTGTTGCTTCGTTCTCTTCGTCTACTTGCAGTTTAGAATTCGAAAGCAACTATTTCATTATTATTATCGGCCTATTTTCACACTGCCACCAACCAGTCGGACTTATTATTACCGTTTTGTTATTATGTTACTCTATTTGGTTTTTGTTGTATTGTAATTGTTTTTCGCTTAACTAAATTAGCCACGAAAATAAGATTAGCAGGCGTGTGAGTAGTGGAGGGTGGAAAGCTTCAAGGCGGCGCCGCTGACTGACAAACTTGACTAAAAACAATTTGAACAGCAAAAAAAGTGCAAAAACAAAGCACAAACTGTTAATATAAATAAAAAGTATGAAATAATAATTCTCGGATTATTCGTTCACCTTCAGTTGCCAGCAATTTCGCCTGTGAATTTGTGACTGCTGTTGGTTTGGTGTTGGCTTTCTGTTTTCGCCCGTATTCAATTAAAATATTTTTTATTGTCAGTCATACGAAAAATACGTTTTTACTTTTATTGCTATTTCGTTGTTGTGCGGTTCTGCGCATATTAAAAATATTCGCCAGTTCTTAGTTCAATAAGTCAATTCAATTCTCGATTCCTATTATGTTCGTTGTGGTTTTGCTTTGTTTTTCAGTTCTCGTTTACACAAACTCGTCTGTGGCATTTTTGACACACAAAATGCTTAATTGGTTAATTAACAAATTTACACAAACAAAAATACGAAATTTTAATAAATTAAATGCAAAACACAAGAATAACACAAAAATTAAACACACTTTCGAACGCGAGACAACAAGACGACTGAGCGAATTTGAAGAGCGCCAAATGAATGCCGGCAGCGCAGCCTCAACTGTCAAAGACAGGGTTGCTGTGAGGCACGATGAAATTGAGTTTAAGAAATAGTAGTATTTATGATTTTTGTGTAGAATCGCAAATCAAAACCAGTCACATAAACAAACCATAGACTATCTGGCACTATGATAAATTGAGTAACGCTCAACTGTATTCATTTGTGTTTTTAATCATTGCTTCGCCTCTTGGGTAAGAAATAATAGCCAATTTGTGTGACCTTTGGCGCAAACAGCAATAGATAACGTTACTGTTGGAGTACGCGAACAGCGGCCTAAAATGGGTTAAGTAAACAACAACAACTCGGGGGAAAAGTTTCTGTCAGCAATGCTGCCCGCTTTTTTTCAGAAAATCCGTATTTTCAAGTATGAAAATCCGTATTTTTCTGAAAATTTCACAATTCCGATAAATACGGATTTTTCCGTAGATATGGCAACCAGTCCGTGTGAATTGTGGTACACAATTTGTGAATTCTATGCGAGAGTTTCAGCCAGGGATATAAAATTGTACCAAATAACATCAAATTGTACCGAGATATTTTTATACCAATAATTTTACTTTTAACATTTTTTAGAACAACTCTATTACAGCAAAAAAATAATTTGTTCGAAATTCACATACATTTAAAATTTTGATTTTATTAATTACATTAGATTAATAAAAAAAAATTTAGATTAGTAAAATGAATAAAATCTGGAGCACACAAAGATTCATTGAACTATCTTAGAATTGGTTTACCCTATACCTTATGTGGTATATTCACTTTGGTCGCAAGTTTGTAACGCCTCCTTTTCGGCTGATAGATATGGAACAATATATTATTGATCAGCATTGCCTCCCTAGTCGATTAAGCCCTGTCCGTCTATTCATATTAAGGGAGTTCATAAATGTCTCATAAAGTCCTATGGCGTATAATCATATTTGAAAAAATATGACATTTGTTAGCACTCTGTCATATTTCAATGTGTTATTTCTACATTAATCAGCTGATTGTAAAAATAAAGCAAGGAAAATTAAAGCTGAATGGAAAAATCATATATGTAATACTTCTATATTGCCAGTATAGTGAAAGTACATTCACTGATATCAAGAGACAAAATATATGAAAAAGTACATTCCCAGTTCGGGAAAATTTTGACAGATTATTCAATACAACCTTCAAAAACACAGGTTGCATTGGTCGTAAAATTTTGTGTATGGAAAAAAGCAACAACATTTTTATGACTATTGTATATTTTTACAACAATATGACTTTATGACCAATATGAGACCTTTGTGAATTCCCTTTTTGTATTCTACTCCTATGATCTCATGCTAAACTTCGAGCAACTAATCATAAAATTCCGAAAAATTCCTAATTTAAGTACATAGTCGCACTTGACAAAGCTGATAAAAATTTCTGCAATAGACCACGAAATCCGATATAAGAATAGGAAAAACAATAGATGTGTGAATATATCACTATGCTTACACGCCCTCTTCAAGTACCCCGTCCATTCCATTCAAGGAATGCCAGTGGCTTGTGGTTCGTTGTTTTTGAAAATCCTTTTGATTCTATGCTGCTTACTGGTGCGCCTCATCTTATCCTGCCTGTATGCTATTGCAAAGTCATTACAATCTAATGAGATTTGCATGGGGAATTATCATGGTTGGAAATTTTCTCACCAACCACTATGCTACGCTAATGTGTAATTGTGTGTGGGCGAGTGCGTCTGGTAGTGACAAAAGTCGCTAACTTATTTCCCATGTACGTGCTGTAAACTGAACGCAGAAGCTCTCATGGTCACCTGTTGACATTTCGCGTGTTGCCAGCCATTGTGGCGGCCGCTGGCACCAATGAATATAACAACAACTACAACACCACCAACAACGGACAACAGCCAACCAATGTCAAACGTTAGCAGCAGGATATTAGATTTCTGTTCTCTGTTTCTCGCTTGTGTGTTTTGTTCTGCTGCCATTGTTGCTATTGTTTTATAGGTGTCGTTACCGTTTTGTGATTTTAAATTTAAATTTCTTCATGGTAATTGTTATGGTAAAAGTTTTTAAATTGGAAAATTGTGGCGTGAACTGCTTAAAATATTAACTGGAATTAAAAGCTGTGTATTGTAATGCGTGTTTCTGTTCAAGGATTACGAGGAGACAATAATATTTGATATTAAATTTAAAGAGATTTTTTTTTAAAGCTTTTTTTCTAATCCAAACATATTCAAGAATATTTCCAATTTTTCCCCCTAAATTAGCTTGATTTTCTAACAAACATGAATAAGTCATCGTGTAGCTGCCAGACGACAAGCAGACATCTTGTAATTGTGACAATTAAGTTTAATGTCTTCGCTTGCAGTGAAATTTGCATGAAATTATATGGTATGTGCCATAGAAGCGATCTTACTACTTTTGCACCATTCCACTAAATTACCAAAGTACTGACACGTTTTCCCAAACTGACAAAGACATTCTTGTATAAGAATAAGAATACAAATTTTCGTAGATTCCTGCTCATTTTCAAAAAGTTCAATTAGCCAATTAAACAGTCACTGACCCGTTTCGCCGCAACTTGTCAAACAAAACTTTCGTGGCCACGTTGCTGCCTTTGTCAGTGTTGCGGCCAACTATTTCTTTTCATAACTTCCAACAACGGCAATATGAAATGCTTATTAAAAACTTTTTTGCGTTTTCCTTATATAAATGAAAATTGTTGTTGTAAGGTCATTTACTTGTGCTTTTCGTTGAGCTGTTTTTAATGTCAATCGAAAACAAAGGCAAAATGGAAATAGAAATGTGGAATGCTGTTCCTTAATCCTATTTGTGTGTGCCGAAGCTAAATTTATCGTGAAAATCTTAAGTGCTTGTGTCGTGATGCTTGTCTCGATGGTTTTTAATTTAAATAATGAAAATTGCCCGTTGTCTCAAAGGATGTTCGCTCATTTCGTAGTCAACCTCGAGGCGTTTAAGCAGAAATGCGCGAAAAGAACAAAGTTTGGCTTTTATCTATTAGCGTTGCTCACGTTCTAATCGGAATAAGTCAGATTAACCGAATTTAGTCAGATTTGGTAAGCGTTCGTTAATTGAAAAGCCTTTAGATCTGGAAATGAGATCACTTAAATGAAAGCTACGATTACCCGGAAATCACCGACGCCAATAACTGCGCTACAAACTTTCGACAAAAGTGCATATACCAATGCATCATAAGGTACAGGGTATAAAAAGCTGCATTGAATCTCTTAAACGGGAGGAATGCAGACTCTGTTTTTGTCCAGATCTCGCTAGAACCTCAGGATACTAGTAAAGCCTTTATGTGAGACTTATTCCCGCCAATCTAACCTAACCTAAATTTTTTTTATTATCTCATTTAAATGGAAGACTAAAGTTTTTCCAATTAGGTTGCGTATACGCCAAGTACGCCATCTTCTTCATTTCTAGCATAATAACCAATTCTAATCGCTCTTTAGACAAATTAAATTCTTTTTAACTATTTTTTGTATGTGAGCTTTTGTGTTTGCAACAAGTTGTCTGATTTGTCACAAAAACAAAATGTATCAAAAACGTCACTCTATCAAATATTTCTTCAGTCCTGATTGAAACACAAACCTAGAAGCATCCATTGAAGAAAACCAAACCTAAAGCTTGTCATGTAAAATTATTACTTACCAAGATGGTCAAATGGTTGACTTGTCATCATTTCATTGCACACTCTCGACTATAAAAAGATATAAGATAACCCCCAGGCTAATAATATTTCATTTTAAAATAACACAAACGGAAATACAACAAATCCTGCACATATTTTAAAATGGGATAAGCTTTACTTCCGACAAACAAAATGAAAAAACGAAAATGTTACGGGCCACGAACAGCAACGAACACATACAGAAATTTATACACACATAAATACAACTAAGCCAAGTACAACGGATGCCCACAAGCCCCCCCCCCCATTCGTGTGCCCTTCGAGCGTCAAAAGCCGAAAACAAATCGGAGAGTTGTTACAACACCCACACATGTGGTGGCAGAAGCTGCACTGTTTCCTGTTAAACGGAAGTTAACTTCAAATAAATAGGGGGAAGGTTCATTTAGATGGAATGTGATAACGCCTGCTTGCTTGTCTGCATGCGGAGGTTAAAAGATATCTACAAAAAAAAAAAATAATAAAAAAAAGTGTAGGCTTGAATGTATGTAGTCATGTGCATATAGGTTTTTCTGGATAAATATGTTAAGGGTGTCATGTCAGTGGCACCTGAATATCCCAAAGGGATTTTATTTAGTACGAAATTGAAAAAAGTATGAAGGAAATGACAGTTGAAAATATCCAAATTTGACACCCGGGATTGAGACATCTACCCACCGTGCACGATTTACCATAAACAGTCAACGGATGAAGGTGAAATTTTCTTCATTCTCAATATGCTAAACACAATTTAGAACTAAAAATTATTATACCCCCACACTCACTGTGGCAGGGTATACTCACTTTGTCACAACGTTTGTAACGCCCATAAGGAGGCGTGTCCGGTATGGAAAAGTATATATATTCTTGATCAGCATCACCTCCTGAGTCGATTTAGCGATGTCCGTCTGTCCGTCTGACCGTCTGACCGTCTGTCCGTCTGTCCGTCCGCACGATAGCGGTCGCAGTTTTGGAGATATCGACTTGAAACCTTGGGTACAAGTTTTTCTCGTAAATACTGAGATCAAGTTCGAGAATCAGCCAAATCGGATAAAAACTGGGCGTGGCTCCTATACACCGAAAAAAAAGGTAAAAATTTTTTATTGTTGTATTCGATTGGAAATGTTTAGAAACGTTTTTTTGACATGGTCCGAGGTTCCGAAGTCACATATATAAGGGTCTAAATGGGGTCTTGAGACCAATTTTTTTTTTTTTAGTGGATTTGATTGTAAATTTTTAGAAATGAATTTTGGACATGGTCCGGGCTCCAAAACCACCTATAATTGGCTCAAAATAGGGTCTTGAGACGAAATTTTTTTATGTTCGAGGTACTTCTTCCTACTGTGTGGGGGTATTTCAGCTTCGGTATAGCCGAAGATAGTCCACTCTCTAGTTTTTATTTACATTTTCCAAAGGCACTTTAAGTAAATATTTAGTCCATACATACAACTCAGACAAGATTTTAATTAAAAAATATGAAACACACATTTTCATAATGTTGGCTTTAAAGCAAATAACTGCCCTTGGGGGACTTAAATGGGGCTTAAAACAACAAACACACAAAATCAGAATAACAAAAACATACAGAACAGCGTCGATTTTATTAAAATTTCTTGACCCTTTCGCAGCATATACATCAACACACACACATACATACACACAGAAATAAATAAACTGTATTTTTTTCTGTTGTCATAAGCGCGCCATCAACAAAAATATTTGTTTTTATCGCGCACAAAAGGAAAAATAATAACAACACCACACAGCAGCACTGTTGCTTTTGGTCTACCCCCCCCCCCCCCCAGAAAACGTCAAAGAGCAACAGCTGCTGCTGCTGGTGTTAGAGTTGGCAACATATCGAAGTCTTCGTCGGCCGCATGTCTGCTACTTTACGCTTAAGACTACGTTGTGTTTCTTCTTCATAGCACCACCCCGACCACGGCAGGAGAGCAGCAAAAAAAAACCGAATGAAATTAGAGAAAAGTAGCTTCTAAATAAAATCATGTTAACGCACACAAATTGAATGTTGTCCCTTGGCAGTAATTGTTGTTGGTGGATGGCTGGCTCTTTGTTGTAAGGGCAAATTCTCCACAACAGATTGTTGCATGTGCTTAGCTTTTGTTTTGTTTTGGTGGGGGCGAGGTTTTAGATTTAATTAAGCGAAATTCTTTTGATAACCGGTGTAGAGATTACTCACACAATTTGAGAGATTGTCTAGCCTAAAGAGAGATGCTTTGAAATTGAATAAAAGCTTTTTCACAGCATCCAAAAAAAAAACGATGAAAAAGCTCGGGCTATGTTAAGCTTCTGGCTGTTACATAGAAGTATCACTGAACTAAAAAAGTTTTTAATACCAATACACCGCATTCATTGGTTTTAAAGATTTTTTTTCATTGGCACAATGAACAAATTTTTTAAAAACTTTATTCTTTTAAAAATAGTTCTTTGTCTGTAAGAAAACACAATCATAAACTTTGTTACCTCAGTTTGTTTGAACACATGCTTCAATTTACAATATGTTGGTTTCCATTTTTTCATTTTAATATTTTCAGATAAAATATTTGAACGTCAATGAATGCATCCAATGAAACATTCATAGCCTTTGGAATATTTTCTTATACAACTTAAGAGTCCGTTCTTTGGCAATATGAATTGTTACATTGGTTGAATTGAAACATTTCATTGATTCAGTGAAAGATTTCATTGAGTATGTGAATTTTGTGCTTCATTGTGCCAATGAAGGGTTCTCTAATTTTTGTGAACAGTTCATAGCTTCATGAATTTGTTTATAAAAGTATGAACAGTGATACATTGAGGCAATGAACGCCGTCTTTGGAGACAATTTAGTGATTTATACATTGGGACAGTGAATTTTTATACCCTGCACACTAGTGTCCAAGGGTATATTGTTTTTGTCACACCGTTTGTAACGCCCATAAGGAGGCGTGTCCGGTATGGAAAAGTATATATATTCTTGATCAGCATCACCTCCTGAGTCGATTAGTCCATGTCCGTCTGTCCGTCTGTCTGTCATTTCGCACGATAAATGTCGTAGCTTTTGAGCTATCGACCACCAATTTTGGGATTCCTCTTATTTTGGCGAATGATTGGACGGTATTGAACATCGGATAAGAGCCACGCCTATCTCCCATACAAAATGGCCTCAAAATTTGTATTATTTTCGTTTATCTTGAGAAATACTGAACCGATTTGGATGCGGTTTTTTGCATTGGCTGGAAATGAGGGAACGAAATGGGAATGAAACTGGAACGAAATGGAATTAGACCGGAACAAAATGGAATTGGAACAACATTTTTAAATGGATCAGGAAATTATTGATAAAATATCGATAAACTATCGAAAAATTATCGATAAAAAATCAATAAATTTTCATCAAATGATCGATAAAATTTTGAAAAATTTTCAATAAAATATCGACAAATCCTCATATCTCCCATACAAAATGGCCGCCACATTTGTATTATTTTCGTTGGTTTGGAAATGAGGTCGGGAACGAAATGGGAATGAAACTGGAACGAAATGGAATTGGAACAAAATTGTAAAATGAATCGGGAATGAAGTGGAAATGGAAGTTATCGACAATAAATCGAAAAATTTCGATAAAATATCGAAATATTTCGAAAAATTATGAAAAAAATATCCATAAAATATCGAAAAACTATCGATAAAATTCCGAATACCGATTTTCGATAAAAATTACTAACACATGGTCTCAGAATGTATCGTACTCGCATGTGCAGGGTATTTTAGCTTCGGTCAGACCGAAGATAATTCTCTTACTAGTTTTTAGTGATTTATGTACCTTTTTGATTCAGTGTAGCCTTGTGATCTGTCTACAGAAAAGTTACTCCAAATTGCGTGAAGAAATGTGGAAGCTCAAGGAATGACACTGATACTATCATACTATAAAAAAAATACCTCGCGAGGACGAAGGTAATCGTATTTTTCACACAGACATGTTCGGCAATTCACACGCACGCGAAAGCTGTTTGATCAAAGCATGCTTTAACTGCAGTCAGGCTCAGCTTGACCGCACACAAGCCATTATATAAATGACCCTATCAAAGATGCAATCACTTCTAAGGATAACGGAAATACAAATTATTTCGCGAGAAAGAATAACGCCGACTGTAGATTGGGAAACCAAATAAAAACCAGCGGCAACAAATGAATGGCTTCTTAGCAGTGTCATGGTTGTAGCTGCATCTCAACTGAGTATCTTTTCAGAATTAAGAATAATTCTGTGATAATCACAGCTGATAACAGAAATATAGGACTCTCTCATAAGCACTGGTTCGTTCACTCTCTCTCTCTCTCGACCATCCCCAAACATAAAGAAATCGAGCACAGAAAGCTTTTTTATTGCCATGTTTTGGAGACTTTCAGCACGTTGCTCAGAGGCTGATACGATTGGGGTATCCGCATCCCGTTGCTTTCATGATGATTATGATGGTGATGATGCTCCAAGCAGCTACAAGTTGCCCTTTCGAAGTTTGCAACAGTTGCAGACGAGTTGTCTAAAACAACGGACATGGCTAACGGATAAAATGCAAAATAATTTTTTTTCTGTGTGTGTTAATTCAATTTAAATGAAAATAGTGTGCAGCCGAAGAGTTAAGTTCTCGCGCTCTTTTCTTCTAAATGCAGACAAGTGATAATGCAACAGTTTCTACCAACAGCTACGTCAGACGTAGCCATATCCAGTGATAAAGTTTAACATAAGGTGATTTGAGTGTGCGTGTGTGTTGGTGTTAGACGGTGCTTTGGTTGAACATGGAAGAGACCACACGCAGAGCTGCCTTAGCTGCTGCGAAGAATGTTGTCCTTGCTGCCGTGAGAATTGTAGTGAAATAGTAAAAAAAATGAAGTTGCATGGATAAAGGTGGCGAAGACAGCGAGAAGCGATAAAACGTAACAAGTTAAGCATCTTTAAGGCTGAATGGATTTAAAGTGATTTCAAATGGCCAGCGCTAAAAGGAAAAAAGTGTTGCGACTTTCACTTTAAAACCATCAAAGTGTAATAAAGTTGGTGACAAAGTAGTTGAAGTTGGGCATAGCTAGTTAAAGAAAATACTTTAAAATAAAAAAAAATTAAATAAAAAATAATTTGAAGTGAACAATTGCACTGGCCTAAATTATTGAGAATAAAAAATGTAAAGAAATTTGAATAATTGAATGATTTTTATTCGAAAGGTACATAAATATAAAAATTAAATCAAATTTAAACACAGCGCAACGCAGCGCGGTACATTTTCTTTTATTATTTAGTTTGAAAGGTTTAGATACATTTAAGTACAAATTCCATTGAAGACTCTTTGCCCAAGTTTTGGAACACTTTTTGAAAAGGTATTACGAAATAGCTTCCACTTCCTAGCATAAAAATTACAGTTTTCCTTGAATAAAAAGTTCGCCAAAACTTCGACGAAATTTTAAATTTTTCCTCAACCACAACCTGCAGTCAATTTGGAGTTTCTTAAGAACTCAAACTAAACAAAAATAAAGTTTTTCAATTGCAGTAAAGAAACAAAAATAAAAAAAATTCAACGCCCAGTTTGTCAAAAAAAGAAACGACAACAAATATTACACGTATCCGCGTTACGCGTGCAAAAAGGCATTAAATTACATTTAGCTGACAAGTAATATAAGAACCAGTGCAGTGAAATTTAAATTGTAAAATCAACATAATAAAAATATTCATTTTCAACTTCTCAACCCTCTGCCTGAACTTGCCCGAGGAAGAAGCTGTCAAAAGGCGCATTATTGCCAAATTTCGTTCTTGTGCCCGCCCGCAACCATAACCGTCGATGTGATTGACGCCTGGCTCCCCCAAAAGGATTTTCAATTCCAAAAAAACTTGTGTATGCTGTTGACGGTGTTTGTGCGTAGGCAGCAGCGTTGACAGACTCGCACACGCAAGGGGAAACTCTGATAAGACTGCCTTATCAGACAACACAACAAAAAGCAACCCGCACGAGTTCGAAAAGGTAAGTTTCTTTTTCGACATTTTATTGACATTTTGTTATGTAGGTATCCTAAAAAAAAAAAAAGGTTACTTTCGCACTTGGAAGCCCGAGTATTATCCAAGGATTATTTGGGTTAGAATTTGTTTTCCTTTTCACTTTTAAGAAATTTTTGATAGAATTTTCTTATGACAGCCCACGTAGACATATGTAAGTTTGCGAAAGGAGTAAAAAAAGGAATGACCATTTGATCTGTTATTGAAGTAGAGTCTTCCGTGTAGGGTAATTCGACTAAATTTACAAATTGTTAATTGAAAGATGCAGAATATGGTTTTCATTGAATAAAATTTAAATTTATTACAAGCTAAACGATATGTAAACGATACATCCTTGTTGTCTCGGTGGATGTGTTTAATGGGGCAAAGAGAGACATCGGAACAGTAAGGTTATGAGTCAATCAATTCTCCAAAATTGTTTTATTACATGAACAAATAAAAATACACTTTATGCAGCCATCAAATGAGTGGACTCAAATATATTTTTAAACTGCATATCGGATCGGAGGGTGACTTCCCATACAAAAATAAATTTTTCAGACTTGAACATCGAATTTAGTGGTGAAAATGCTAATATGGTGCCGCGGTGCAGTGAGATGTGGTTTCAGTTGCAAATATTAAAATTATCTTCTCTTTTTTTTTACATTTCTTATGTTATGAAACATTTATATAGTGTTAGACCTAACATTTGTAATCTTTATCTTTACTTATATAAAATTCTTTGTGAGTTTGTTTGTAAGTTTGTATGTATGTTTGTTCACTTATAACTCAAGAAATACTTGACCGATTTCAATGAAACACATATTAAAATGTAGGTAATTTCGTTGACCCCATTATAGGCTTTGGGCTATATGAGGTGGGCATGGCAAATATTATTCTGAAATTCCTGCAGTGTTTAACCGATTTCGCTTAAATTTTATATGCGTTTTTGGGTAATGGATGGGTAACATGTTGATTCTGAAAATTTGCAGTCCGCCCACTACCACGCCTTGTTCAAGGGATTATATTCAAGGGATTTCGCTCAAATTTCGGATTTGGTGCTGGGTGGTGAATGGGCAGAGTTGATTATGAAAATTTAAGACCCGCCCACTACCACGCGCTAAAAATTCTATTTTTATTTCAGTTGCTTAAATAATGCATATAACATTTATACGATAACATGAAATTACAAAATTAATGCGAGCGAAGCTGTGGGTAAAAGCTAGTATGATATAAACTACATTCAACTAACAATCCCCGTTGTCATTTGGCCATTTACAATTTGTTTGAATTAATTGAAATAACCTCACATTTCACTTTGAGAGTTTCAGCTGACCTGCGCTGGAGTAAATGTTACAACTCGTTGTTCGCTTATCTCGACATAAGTTGTTGTGTAAAACGAACACAGATGTATTCCTGGACTATATTTTTTAGTATGAAAGATAAGTGAAATTTGTTTTTTTTTTGCTGGCACCTAAACTTTATACAAATTGAAACACATACATATTTGCCAAAGCATTACTGAGAGTATAAAAAAATTAAAAAAATCGCACAAATACGCTTGATGCCAATGAAGAATTAAATGGATGTACGTTATCATCGCCATCGTAATTAAATGTTCTTTTAATTAACAGCCTTTTACCATGTTTACCAATTAAGAGGAAGGCATTTAACCAAATTAAAATCACATTTAAATTTGATAAACTCCCAGTAACATCCAGCGGATGTGAAAAATATGAAATTTTCACCGCAATTTCAACATGGTTGACATTTAATTGGCGACAAATGAGTTTCCTGCTTCCTGCGCCACAGCAACCGTTTACAGTTTATGCCACTGCATTCGATGGCAGGCGAACATTTTGCACTTTTTACAGTAGAAAATGCTGATGGTCACGAGATTTTGTTGCTAATGTTGACAAGGAGATGGAGGATTTTATCCATTCATGAATTCGTACTTTCATTTTATTTTCATACCTTCATGCTGTCATTGTCATACTTTCACAATATCATACTATGAATGCAATTTTGTGACAAATTTCAATGTAAATTTTGCATTTATTCCACCAAATATTTTTATAAAAATATTTTCCAAAAATACTTTATTTTAGCTCATAAAATATTTAACCGATTTCCAAGAATATCAGTAAATTTTCGTTTGTTTTGCATTCATTTCTAGGTACTTCATCGTAGATTCAACATTTTGTAATCAATTGCCATAAAAAAAAAATCGAATCATAAAAATTTTAAAGTGATTAAGTGCTAGTCCATATGCTCGTGACTGACGCCGTTGACGCCACACGTTTTACTTATTTTTATTGTTATACAAAAAAAAAGTGAGGTTTTATGCTTTCTATTTTTTCCATGTTATCGGTCGTGGCAACGAGTAACACTTTATGACGTTGAGGTGGACATTACGTGAGAATACTCTTGCCCTACAGCACAAACCATAAAGACTAATACATATTACGAGTGACTAACTAAAATGTGATTATGAATTCGAAATATAAGAGTGTTTATGGAAAGATTGAAGCTTTTATAGAAATGTACAATTGAACAAAATACTTACAAAATGCCAAGACTCTTAAGTCGCCCTTTTCACTAGTATTTTAATTTTCCATTTAAGTATTTTTTCTTTGGATTTCTTTTTACAACAAAAAGGATTTGTCTTCTCTTTTTATACAATTAATACTCTCAACGTATGCACACATTTATTTCACTTGCATTTTATACTATTTTATGTTAGTTACATGTGCTTACAAAACCGTTAAATGTGCCTGTCATCACTGGCAAGCACTTAGTGCAGGCATTTTTGTTCACTGAATCTTGCTTGCCATAAGGGCGGCGCGCGGAGTAATAGAGGGGGGTCCATTAGTAAAAGTGTGTATTCATATTTTTGTCAATTATTCGTTTAAGTGAAGTGGATGAAACAAACACAAGGTTGGCAAACCCTAGCTGGCATTTTCATGATCTAATAGATCATTACTTTTGTAATTATACCCCCACACTCACTGTGGCAGGGTATACTAACTTTGTCACAACGTTTGTAACGCCCATAAGGAGGCGTGTCCGGTATGGAAAAGTATATATATTCTTGATCAGCATCACCTCCTGAGTCGATTTAGCGATACCCGTCTGTCTGTCCGTCCGTCCGCACGATAGTGGTCGCTGTTTTGGAAATATCGACTTGAAACTTTGGGTACATCTTTTTCTCGTGAAAACTGAGATCAAGTTCGAGAATCAGCCAAATCGGATAAAAACTGGGCGTGGCTCCCATACACTGAAAAAAAAGGTAAACATTTTTCAAGTCTTTTTTATTGTTGTTTTCGATTGGAAATATGTAGAAAAGTATTTTTGACATGGTCCGAGGTTCCGAAGCCACATATATAAGGGTCTAAATGGGGTCTTGAGACCAAATTTTTTTTTTTGGTGGATTTGATTGGAAATATTTAGAAATGGATTTTGGACGTGGTCCGGGCTCCAAAACCACCTAAAATTGGCTCAAAATAGGGTCTTGAGACCACATTTTTTTTATGTTCGAGGTACCTCTTCCTACTGTGTGGGGGTATTTGAGCTTCGGTATAGCCGAAGATAGTCCACTCTCTAGTTTTTATACCCCCACACTCACTGTGGCAGGGTATACTCACTTTGTCACAACGTTTGTAATGCCCATAAGGAGGCGTGTCCGGTATGGAAAAGTATATATATTCTTGATCAGTATCACCTCCTGAGTCGATTTAGCGATGTCCGTCTGTCTGTCCGTCTGTCCGTCCGCACGATAGCGGTCGCAGTTTTGGAGATATCGACTTGAAACTTTGGGTACATGTTTTTCTCGTGAATACTGAGATCAAGTTCGAGAATCACCCAAATCGGACAAAAACTGGGCGTGGCTCCCATACACCGAAAAAAAAGGTAAACATTTTTTATTGTTGTATTCGATTGGAAATGTTTAGAAACGTATTTTTGACATGGTCCGAGGTTCCGAAGCCACATATATAAGGGTCTAAATGGGGTCTTGAGACCAATTTTTTTTTTTTTGTGGATTTAATTGGAAATTTTTAGAAATGGATTTTGGACATGGTCCGGGCTCCAAAACCACCTATAATTGGCTCAAAATAGGGTCTTGAGACCACATTTTTATATGTTCGAGGTACTTCTTCCTACTGTGTGGGGGTATTTCAACTTCGGTATAGCCGAAGATAGTCCACTCTCTAGTTTTTCTTAAAAATAGTTATATATATGGAATTGTAATTTGAAATTTTGTTCAGTATTTGCACAACTAAAACATTTCCAAGTCACACATACGTACCAGCAAATCTATTTTTTTTATGGTGTCCCATCGAATTTCATTATCATTCATTGATAGCCAGAAGTAAATCGAAATCCAATTCAGCCCTTGTGTTTATCAAACACATGCACCTGTACTACCTATCAAGGCAGTAAAAAGCATGCGATAAGTTTAATTGCATTATAAATACAGCGAGTCCAAGACTAATTGAATATTTGGCTATCAAATTGATGCTATCTTTGCGATCCGCCGGCTAATAAAACAAAAATCAGTTGTTAAAAAAATTATAATAAAAAAAAGCTCTAATAAAGAAAGTTTTAAAGTCTAACTCTTTAAGCCTCCCAAAGGTTAGCCACCAAAAATTTGAACAACTTTTCACTCTGCAGTTTCATTAAAAAGTTCGCCACCCTCTCTTTGCATTCACTGTTTGCCGAACTTATTCTTAAGTTGCATGGCAAGTGCAATTACGAAAATTGTCGAAGAAAATACTGCTGACATAAAAATGGCGCAATAATTTTTGTATTGTCATTGAAGGAAAGAGGTTTTATTATATATGCAAAGAAAAATTGTTTTTGTTTCTTTGCCATTGTTTGTGTGAACGACATTAATGGATATTTATATTGTAGATATAAATAGAATTTTCATATTGAAAGCTTGCATTTTTGTGCAAATTCAAACTAGTGCTTCTGGTAACAATTTGTTATGAAAAGGATTGTGAAGTACAAATATTTTAGTCCTGTCATATTATGTCCAATGATTTGCCACTGAAAGTCAAATGGCTTCTTTAATGCCCTAAGTTTCTGCACCGACCCACTGTAATTTCCTTAATGCATTTAATGTTAGTCTTCAACTAAATTGTCCATGACTTTCCATTGGGTTTTCAAAAACAAAAATTTAATGGAAATGGCGTAGGCAAACGTGATGCTCCGCTTGTTTTTCCAAACGAAAATAGAAACATTAATTTCATTGAAACGGAAAACAGGCGTTATTTACGATCATTATTCACTTACGTTTCCTATTCATCTGCTAGAGTGGGTAATAACCTCAATTGTTGAGCTTAGTTCACGCTGGGTGGTTGGCCGTTAGTTCGCGGCAGTAGGGCGGTGCAATGAATAGAAATTCCATTTAAGTGCATTTCGAAAAGTGCGTGGGAAAGAGTAGTACAAAGTTGAATTATTACGCTTTCGACCGCCCTTACTACAACATTGGATCAAATTATTAAAAAGGTTTTTGCACAATGATTGAAATTGCTTTTCTTTCGACAAAGTTGCAAAAGTAAAACGCAACAAAGGTTGGCCGCAGCAGTCTAAATACAGTATGTACCCAATTGTTTTATGTCCTTTCAGTTTACTTGTTCGAGGTCAGGCTTTCAGTTCTCTCCTTTTAATGAAACATTAAAAATTGCCATTACTTTGGGGGTAGGGAATAAAAAGTAGCTTTCACTGAGTTTGATAGATCGAATTATGTCAGATGGCAGATAGTAAAACGATAACAAAGTATCCGGTAGTGAAGAAAGAATTATGAAATTGAGGAAACAATTTCAAATAATAACGAACAAATGACAGGCAGGCATTTGAATAGTAACGAAACAATACACGAGTGTGACAAACCAATTTCATGAGAAAAAAATGTCAGACGAAATATCACAAATGGATGAAAATTAAAAACTAGAGAGAGTAAAATACCCCCACACAATATGTAACATTTATGTAACCAGTCTGGCATAGGATCTCTGGTCAGCTACTAATTAAAAACGTCCATGACGACGGCTTTGTCATTTCTTGGAATAGTGTTCACGACTTGGATATTAAAACCATCTGACATTTGATATGACCCAATTTCATACTTTATGGCTTTCTTTTTTAAACTTTATGAATATTCAACTAGTGACGCACCGAGCTGACCAATAAGCTGGCACAGAAAGTAAATGCGAAGCCAAGCACTTTTCAAAACAAATACACTTCGTAATAATTCTCAAAACAGGAATCAACGTATTTATGCAAATAAACTGACGTTTGAAAAACCAACAAACCAACACACTGCCAAAACAAAAGCATGAATCACAAAAACAAAGAGAACTCCTTGAACTTGGGCACTTGGTAAGCAGAGTAGGCAAACAGAATATAGCAGAAGAAAATGAAAACCTAAGCAAATATGCACTAACCATGAGAATCAGAAAACAAATTGCGTCAGACATGACGGACAAAGAGGGGGGAAAAAAATGGCAAAAAGAAATGATGAAACAACAAAAAAAAAACAACCAAAAAAGAAATCAATTGAAGAAAAGCTGCAGCAAATATCAAGTATCGTTCGTTTGTTAATAGCGACGGAAGCAACAAATAATTGAAATAAAACTCAGAAAATTGTAACGGAGGCAGGCAATAATCTGTGGAAGATACTCAAACACAAATACAAATAAACATATGCACACACACACACACACATACGCGCGTAAGTTTATGATTCGTATTTGAACAGCAATTGCAAATTATTTGAGAAATGGGTAATAATGATATGCCAACAGACTGTTTACGATTCTTGTCTATTTTCGTACTTCACTCTGCGGTGCCCCCTTAATAATATTTGGCATTGCGTACGTGTACGAGTATCAATCGATCGATGGCGGGATGCAGCAGGCCACACTTGGTGTCTGTGGTTGCTTTTAATACAAATTTTTTTCTTTCGAAATTGACTTGTGCTGCTCACTAACGTCATCGCTTGCGATTGCTGTTGGCAGCAAATTATATTGTCCAGTCATTCGGAATGAAAATTTTCATGACCAAGGAACGCTGAAAATTTAAGTCGGAAGCTGTCTGACTTTTCACAACAGCTTGAGGGAGATTTCAGTACTTAAGATTTTTAAAAAAAAAAATTGTATTTTCGGTTTTTGTTTACAACAAAATGTTTGTTGGTTTTTTTTCTTCTTGTTTTTGATGTTTGATGATTTTTCTTGATTTTGTTTAACAGAATATTCATTTTGAATTGTTTTTACTTTTATTTTCTGGCTGTTGTTTACATGGGCCCATGTGTCTGTGCGCGGATGTGCAATTGAATTACTTGATCTACTTTTCAAATGTGTAAACAATTTCTTGTTATTATTTTTAAATTAAATTTAATTCCGCTGCCAGCGTTGGGACACACCGTTTTTTTTTTATAATCGCTTTTTTTTAATGTACAAACAAATTTGTTAATGGCCTCATTCAGTTCATTGGTGTCTGATGTATTATTAAACAGTTCTTTTGGGGGAATTTGACCCGAAAAGAGAATGATATTGAACTTCGAATGAGTTTAATTAAATCAGTGGCAATCGATAGGATGAAAGCAAATAAATAATTGGAAAATGTACAATGAATTTCGGCCAAAAATTACGAAATGACAAGAAATTTGATAATTTTCATACAAATTTACCAAAAATCCAATTTTCAGAAAAATTCTCAAAATTCAGGGAAGGTATTTGTTTGACAATTTCAATGATAACAATATCTACATAACAAAATTGTAGCAATAAATATAAAACCATTTATGCTATATAATTTGAAGTGACACGCACTGTAAAAATAATTAAGAAAAAACATACAAACATTTTATTTCGTCTGGCATATGCAGAGAAAGCGAGAAAAGCGTTGCATTTGTGAGTACTTTGGACAGAAAATATCCCCAACCCGCAAATGTTGAAAAAAAAATTTGCCCAGGGGTAAATGAAAATTTGAACAGTATTTTGTTTTTTATTTGATTTTTTTACTGTTTTTTTTTCACATTGTACTGTTTTCTTTTACTCAATGTACTGTTTTTCCCCAAAATTGTACCTAAAATTGTACCTAACCGAAAGAAATCGCACCCAAACGTCTATAGAAATAAAAGAGTGTGTCCCGATTGATGGATTGATTCGTCTGCCTTATCATCATTTGCTCATTTAAAATGATTTTCTGATTTTTTAAAGGTTTCCTTTTTTGATTTGCAATATTCAATATTTTCTTATCAGTTTACTGAGCCAGATGATTTCGATTTGGAAAATTTAAACAAATTGTTAAAATGTTAAAATTGTACTCAAAATGGACCGGTTGTACCTGGTACTTTAAAAATCAGAGTGTAATAGGTGGGAAAAGGACATAATATGTTGACATCACATTAAATTAAATTTATTGTGAGTGAATTTCAATGGAAAAAACAAATAACATCGACAATAATTTTCGACGCACAAGTACAAAAGCTTTAAGCAGTGTTAGTATGTACGATATGCTTTCCAGTATTGACATAATGACGTTTTGTGGAGTAAGAAGAAACATATGTGTACTTACATATAAGTACGCATGTACATTATCTAAGAAACAAAAAAAAAACTGAGTATGTCAAGACATGAACATTTGTCTTTGATATTTTTGTTAGGAGGAGACAAGGTCTACCAGGCATTAATATCATGTAAAAAGTAATAAATATAGAAAAACCAAACTTTCAAAAGCAACCGATAGCAAATTCCTTAGCTCCAACAGCAATGTCTGTGTATGCAAATGCATATGTATTTTGAGCATATCAAATTTATCTCGTGCAGCAATCAACCAATCTCCAATGCCACTGCACTGACAAAGCACTCAACCAACATTCATGGCACAACCGCAATCTAATTAATAACACATGGCTATGCAAACAGAATTCTTGACGGAAATCATCAAAATGGAGCTGGGAAATCCGCTGGATTTTGCATTTGCATGCATGCCCAATGAAGCGTAGTGGCAAAACTTAATCGATTTATTTGCGAGTGGTGGAGGGAACGTTCTATTGTTTTAACATTTCAAAACATTACTGGGTTCCTGCTAATGAATATTAAAATTCCTTTAAATTTTGGCTAGAGATTCGATTTGATTAAATGTTGAATTATTCACAAAATGTCGACCATCTACCACGAATATTTTCATTCATTTCCCGCTTTTGGATGGTATAATTCTCGGATACAAACTATCAATTTCCCTTAGTTTAATAAGTAGAAATAATTGCTTCCAGTTGAGCTATAAAAAGCAGCAACAACTACATACTACTTTTATTTTCACTGCGAAATGTTTAGACAATAGCATTTACGTTTATGTTGGCTATAATAAGAATAACATTTTGAATTGATTCATTGTTTTTATGTAAACAAACAATTTATTAGCAATTAAGCTTAATATTTACTTGTTTGTCGAATGGCAGCAAAAACAGCAGCACGTGTGCTGCCAAATAAAAAAAAAACGACTAATGCCAGCTGCTCCTCCCACGAAATTTATTTCCATTTGATAAATACATAATTTCAAAAAAAAGTGAGCTGAAATTCCCTGAATCATACACATAAAAGAAAGTTCTTCGGCTGTTTTCTGTGTGTTTTCATACTTGAGAAATTCCCAGAGAAATTTCTTGGACAAGGGATTGGCAATCCCAAAGGCGTTTTAGTTAAAGCGGAACTGTGAAGAGTAGGCTCTCCTGAATCCAACAGTGGACTTTGAGAGCTGTAATTCTGTGAGACCGTGGCTAGAGATTCTCGAGCCGGATTTTTCTAGAAGTGGGCGTGGCAGTTTAAAATAAGAGCGTGTCAATTGATGTATGGTCATCTGCAGCCACCAGTGGAGATAGGAAGCTGTAATTTCACATAGAGACTCTCGATTCAGACTTTTGATTTTGAAAGAGGGCGTGGTTGTTTATAATATAAGCGAGGCAGTTATGGCTAGGCCCAAAAAAATAATCAAAAGGGAGCAAGGAAGTCCGAGGCGGGTGGGAAAACAGATTCAAGAGGATCAAAGGACAAAGCAATATACACATACGTGATAAGTCACGGACATTTAACTAGTTTCTATTAAATATCATTAGCTGTTTTTAACATTTCCTTTGCCATTTAAGTCTTTTTTGTAAAACTGAAAGAAAAAAAAAATCGAATTGAGTCCTTCTATTACCCAAGATTTTTTCGTAGTGTACTTCACCATCCAAAATCAGTCACAACATTTAATGAATAAACCAAAATAAAATCCTTTGCAAAAACAAATCATCACAAAATGCGCGTATTTTGAAATGCAAACGAATGACTTTGCAAATTACTGAGTTATGAACTCATTTATTAAAGCGGAAATCAGCCATCAATTTGCCGATGATGTTCTTCGTCTATGTCTGCTTCTGTTGTTCTCCGCTTCATTCAGCGCTTGTGTGCTGTGCTGGTAGTTCGGGAAAGTTAATAAATGCTTGCATTTTCGCTGTTTATAATTAAAAATATTTGTATTTATAAGGTTTTTTGTGCTATTTTCGTATACATTTTTGTATATTTTTGCTGCTCATAACACTGCAACCTTGTCATTCGGAATTGTATTTCACAAAATACAGTTTAATTGGAAATTCTCGCGTAAATATTTTGAACATTTTAAGCTAAAATTTATTCGGTTCTGTCGGTACGTGATGAATGGACAATTTGAAAATTACAGAAAATGTCGATGAAAAATATTTCGCATTTCCATCAACGTTTCGCAGTAAAGTGTGAATCAGGTTAGGGGTAATGTTAGTTGGGATCTCGAGAGAAATGAAATAACATCAAAGTACACTCAGGGAAAAAAAACATAGTAAAATCAAGTACGATCGTATTTACTCCTTAATTTTTTCAACTTAATGGAAACAACTTTGAAATAAAGAGAAAAATACTTAAAAAAACTATTGTCAACGTTGAAACAAAGTTGCAAAGTTGAAATGAATTGAAAAATACTTAAAATAACTGTTGTCAACGTTGAAACAAAGTTGAACGATTTTAAATCAAGGTCTGGCAAACTTAATATAAATTGGAAAATTTTTGAAATAATCGGAAAACGACTTTGAAAAAAGTTTGTTTATTTTTGAATTTAAGTTTTAAATTGAAAACAAGTTTGTTCGTAGTTGTTTCTAAAATTTCCAACTTTACCAGACTTTCATTAACGTTTCTACTTGTTTAAGGGTGGTTATTTTTGATTTTAGGTTGTTTTTTCTCTGGGTGTAGGGATTAAAAATGGCACAATGGGATCAATTTGTGTTCAATTGATATTTTAAGACTGTATAAAGTTTAGAAAAATGACTGAATGTTGGCTATTTTACGTATTATAAATTCGTGCTATATTTATGAACTTTGTATGGCATAAATCACAAGTGCTCACTAAATTCAATACAATTCACTGAAAATAAATTATCATAGCTTGAGGATCATGGCCAATGCGCTGTGCTTAAGAAAAACACTGCATTTCAGTTAATGCTTGAAAGAGTTTCACAATTTCCAAGAACGGGTGCAGAACTATTGTTAAGCGAATAAATGTTAAAAAAATTAAAATATTTCTTTGAATTATCCATTCAGTCTCCCTTAAGTGAAATAAAAATACTGGAAGATGGTCTTCTTTTTCCACTTTAAATAAACAATAATCTTCTTTCTTTGGATTGATGGTGAAACATTGTATTGTTATACCCTCACACTCACTGTGGCAGGGTATACTTACTTTGACACAACGTTTGTAACGCCCATAAGGAATCGTGTCCGGTATGGAAAAGTATATATATTATTGATCAGCATCACCTCTTGAGTCGATATAGCGATGTCCGTCTGTCTGTCCGTCCGTCTAGCCGTCTGTCCGTCTGCCCGTCTGCCCGTCCGCACGATAGCGGTCGCTTTTCGAGATATCGACTTCGAAACTTTGGGTACATGTTTTTCTCGTGAATATTGAGATCAAGTTCGACAATTAGCCAAATCGGACAAAAACTGGCCGTGGCTCCCATATAACGAAAAAAAATGGTCAACATTTTCTAAGTCTTTTTTATTGCTGTATTCGATTAGAAATTTTTGGAAATGGATTTTAAACGTGGTCCGAGCTTCTAAGCCCACACATAAATAGGTCAACATGGGGTCTTGAGATACAAATTTTTTTTTGGTGGATTACATTTGAAAATTTTTAGAAACGGATTTTGAACGTGGTTTGAGTCTCCGAATCCACCTATAAATGGCTCAAAATGAGGTCTTGAGACAAACATTTTTTCTGTTTGAGATACTTCTAAATGGACAAGCCAAGCCAAGCCAACACAGTACATGGATCATGTACTGTGTGGGGGTATTTCAGCTTCGGCATAGTCGAAGACTTTTCCATACTTATCACCTTGTAACTCCTTATTGGCGTTATAAACTTCGAAACCAATGTGACCGACACTTATCTCGTAAGGTGTAGAGTATAAAAATATATGCTAATATTAAACTAACAGCAGATTTCATGATAACCTGAGTTGAGCTCTTTCTTCTTCTCTTCCTTAACAAGAATTTTATTCTGTTGCTACCTCACCTTCAACATTAATTCGCTTTTTGTTACTTGGTGCAGTACATTTTTTTCCTATAATTTTTGCTTTACTATTTTGCACTATTGCAATTTAAGGCATAATTGCAAGCAATTAGCATTTCAAAGATTTCCACTTTTTGTTCAATGTCGGGTATCGATGTTCCTTATAAGCAAAACAATTTGTATTTCACTACGTCTTCAAGGAGGGAGGTTCAAGTAAAATTCAATATCATAACAAGAGTGGAAGGATGTCTTTAAAACTACTGAGTTTCAATTGGATTCAATTGAAAAGCTTAAATTCAATAAATGTGAAAAAGGACTTACCCATACAAATGGGGAATTTAAAGGGTTCGCTGAAAATGTTTGAGTGCCAATCTGCACTGACTACCAACGGTAGTTGCACTCATTGTTCTCCTTACAAAGACTTGTATAATTATTTCACACCAATTCGTTTGCAAACGTATTGTTTCTGAACGAATTCTCAAACTTTATCAACAAATTTTATTCTTCAACATATCGAAAAAACAATTAAGATTTTCATGCATATGTTGCCAAAATGCAAATTGATACATTCACCGTGTTGATTTTCCCAAGAAGGGAATTTGAGCGGAATTGTTAAATAGGATTGGCTTTGCCAATGAGAAATGTTAAATTTTGGCTTTACCTCAATGTATGGACTTTTTAGAACAAAATGAATATTCTATACAAAATAAGGAAGAGTCCAGGTATATTTAAATACTCAATCGAATGGGAAACTTAAGTTTTTATATTTAATATTCATGCCAACCAAAAAAATAAGGCCTCAGTTGGCTTTAAATGGAGAAATTTTTCAATTGACTGGTGCTTTTTTGTTAGAACATCACTGCCACATACTAACATTTCTCGCACTGCCTGCAGTGTTTTTTCCCTCCCGGAGTCAGTCAATTTCAAGTATTTTCCGATTTCTAAATTGAAAGTAAATATTTGCCAAAAGTCCAAAATAAACAAAACACAAACAAATACGGTTTCTTTTTTTCGAAAATTCCACTGGCAGGGCAGTAGTTGGGCTGAGTTTATTTGCATCAAAGCATCATCATCAAAGGCGAATATTACCGCGCCTCGAACAGCAAATAGAGAACTTCAACGACACACACCAGCTGGTAATGTATCACAATGGCAAATTCGAAATTTCTACACCTTGCACAAATTTATTGCCAGACCATTTCATGTTGGTGGAATATTAATGCAAATAACACCTGCCTGGTGGTGGCTGTTGGGCTCCTTCATTCAACTTGGAAGCGTTTTCAATTTCGAGCAAAATTGAATTTTATAATAAATGTTTGCGGCAAAAACACTTTCCAATTGGTTAAAAAATTTACAAGAATGTATAATAAGAGTTCTCCTGCGTAGTGCGGAGTGGGAGGAAGATGTTGCAGATGTAAATTGTATTATTGTTGCATACTAATCATATTTTGATATGATAATTTGCTGGGAGTTGGGTTGAGGGGCTGCTGAATAAATTTGCAACGAAAATTGGGGGTTAGGAATTTGAAAAAAAAAACACAATTTTAACATTGGCTTATCCTAACTAAGTCGTTGAAAGTCGCAATGCATATAGATTCGAAAGTTGATGTAAGGCTAACTTGCTCCTTCGTCAAACTTGCGTTCCACTTCTATACACTTTAGTATATTTCGGTATCTCGGAGTGATAAGGATGCGGTTATATTGCCCGACTGCACGAACGAATCTTCGCTGTTCAGGCAGTGTAAACGGTCTCGTTACAACAAATACTACTGGATTCGGACGGGAAAGATCGAATGGTGTCCGACCAAGCTGCAGATTCATTCGTGCGTGCAAGCAATGTAAACGTACCGTAAGGGGATACACACACATACACGCAATCACTCAATCAAACACACATACGAAGAGTTTTATAAATCTAATAGTAAAGCTAAAAAAGGTCGAAATTTTTGTGATGTTTGCACTGTGTGCATAGTTGCTGTCATGTTATTCCCACGCCTTTTCCAATCTACAAACATAAATATATACTCACACTTTAACATGAAGCCAAAAAAAACAACAGAGTGTAAAATGCACACGATATACATACATACAAATGGTCGAATGAAATTGAAAATATTTCCCCAAATGCTATTTTCGGGCACCACTTTCCGGCCACTTTAATGCCAATTGAAACAGAATTGTGTAATATGTGTATTAAGTAGCAGTTGTTGCTATTGTTGTTGCTGAAAACAAACAAATATGCGATTGTGAAAATCTGTGAGAATTAATGGCCTTTTCCCCATAAGTACTTGCTTATTTGTTGGCCACCGACTGTTTTTGTACGCTTCACCGAGTGAGTTTATGAAATTTTCAAATTTAATGAAAATGTTTTATTAATTGCGGAATTTCAATTTATAGTTTTGCATTTTCTCGTTGGCATGGCATTCAAATAAATTTTATATTTAAAAATTTTTATTACCATTTGAAAATGATTTTTCTGCGCCATTGAGAAGTGACTTTCGGTTTGAGTGCTGTTGGTTGTGAAATAAATAAATAAAACTAAATAAATATTTTAGTTAATAGCTAAGTACGGTATGAACGGTTTTACCTTCTAGAATGGAACAGCCATTTGATGATTAAGTCGAGTGTTACACTATGCGACAAAATGTGGGTTTATTTTTCGGATTGCCGATCTGATAACACATTGACTCCCTCAAAGGGTTTACTGGATTAGCTCGAATAAGCGCGTTATTCGAGGTCAAAGGTCACAACTGAGTTAATGCAATCGTGCTGAAAAAACTTTTTAACGTTAAGCGATTTCGTGTTATTATCTTCAGCAAAAATATTCCTTTGAAGGTGTTATTATGTAGACCAAGACCTATCAGAATCTGTTATCAGATCGGCAAAACATTTGGTGTTGCACAGTGTAATTAATCAGTAAATATATACTTACTTTTTTTTTTGTGTATAGAATCAAATACATGAGGTGTTGCATTGTGGGCAAATTGGGAGAGACTCAGTATAGGCCAATATTCCGATTATCAAAGAGAAGAAGAAGAAGAATCTACTCTGCTCCTGTCGTGATCTGTCTCGCTCAGAGACTTCTATCCCATCCTGTACCAAACTAATGCAATTGAAACGTGTTTAAGCAAGCGTTTCTATCTATCCCGTCGATTCACATTCTGTTTTATCATTCAAAATACTCAAATCTGACTTTAAATTATATTTCATGCAAAAAAAAAAAAAGATTCAACCAGTTGATGAACTCAAAATGGTTCATATGTCTATGAACACTAAAAAGTTTCTAACCAAATCGTGGCAAAAATAACAAAAATATTCTAAATAAACCCAATTTGGCTTATGTAATATAATTTCACCCACAAATAGATAAAATATTCACACAGTCGCCCACAAGATTTTTGTTTTTTTTTTAACCCAAACAGTTAATACTTTTCTGCCCCCAAGCACAAAGTGCATTTAAAACGCAAAGTAAAAAGTACAAAAGTTGGGTTAAAATCACATTCGTTTCGAAATTTTTCCGAAATTTACATTCGCCGTAAAAAAAGGCCAGCAGATATGAGGAGAGGAAAGCTTCAACCAAAGTCGTAAACAAATTTGTGTGTGTGGAAAGAGCCAAAAGTTTTTAGGCCATATTATTACCATGACGAAGTGCGAAAATGTAACCACGACAGTTGCTTTAACTAAAATTAAGCCTTTTTCCCTGAAGAAGAAAGAGCATAAAGATGCCCTACCACGAAACAATACACAATTATTACGAAAGGAAATGTGTTAGGACTTGTTTTGTGCTTGTTGCTTCCTTGCCTTGTCAACGTGTCAAAAATTTGCGCCCAAGCTATACAATATCAAAATAAAGTTTTTCCCGTAATTTAATTTACTTGCGAGAAAGTTTTCTAATTACAATTACATTATCTCTTGGGGGGTTGGCAAAGGTATCCTTAGCAACATTGGCTACATTGGTTGGCCTAGCAGCTTCATCACACACACACACACTATCATGTCTACTAGGAGAGGAAAAGTGAACACGAAAAAAATAAACTTGTTATTTTCCATGTGGCCAGTTGTGGTAGCCATGACGAGGCAAGCGTTAAGTCGAATTATTTCATTATATGGGCCCTTGGTATCATATTTAAGTATGTAAAAAATAGAAAAGTTGCATAATATTTTCTGATGAGTGGCGTCCAATCAACTTTGACATAATGCACACAGGCGCTCACATATTTTGGTATTTGACTTTGTATTTTTCCTTTGGCAGCCTCTTGACATTGATTGACGTCAAGCCAATAGGTATGGATGGTCATCATCATCATCATCATCATCATCATCATCATCTATTCATTTCATTTACTTATTCAGTTGTTTACCTTTTCAATGAAAGCAATGAACTACACTCAGGGAAAAAAAACATAGTAAAATCAAGTACGATAGTATTTACTCCTTCATTTTTTCAACTTAATGGAAACAACTTTGAAATAAAGAGAAAAATACTTAAAATAACTATTGTCAAGGTTTAAACAAAGTTGCAAAGTTGAAATGAAATGAAAAATACTTCAAATAACTATTGTCAACGTTGAAACAAAGCTGAACGTTTTAAATCAAGGTCTGGCAAACTTAATATAAATTGGAACATTTTTGAAATAATCGGAAAACAACTTTGAAATAAGTTTGTTTATTTTTGAATTTAAGTTTTAAATTGAAAACAAGTTTGTTCGTAGTTGTTTCTAAAATTTCCAACTTTACCTGACTTTCATTACCGTTTCTAGTTGTTTTAAGGTGGTTATTTTTGATTTTAGGTTGTTTTTTCTCTGGGTGTAGAAATGGCATTAGTCTACGGTCGAAAATATTTCAATGTAAAACGGTCAGTAAACAATTCTTCAACAATGCCGACTTCATTTGAAATCCTTTTTGGCTGCATTTCTTCTTAAAATACATTTACGTACCTTTGATATTTTACACTAAAAGGATTCGTATTTATCCCATATTTATTTGTTGTTTCATATTTTTAAATCTTTGGAACACCTTAATTTTTATACCCTACACCTGATGAGGTATTGGTCTGATGTTTGTAACACCAAGAAGGAGACGTGTCTGGTATGGAAAACTATAAATATTCTTGATCAGCGTCACTTCCTGAGTCGATTTAGCACTATCTGTCCGTCTGTGCGTCTGACCGTCTGACCGTCTGACCGCCTGTCCGTCTGTCCGTCCCCTTTTCTTGTAAACACGATTGCAGTAACTAGAAGAAAGCTAGCGATCTCAAAATTTTGGATATATCCTTTTTAGGCCCTAGAAGGAGTTGGTATTGAAAATGGGTGGAATCGGTCGACTGCCACGCCTACCTCTCATATAAGTGAAAGTCGTGTTTTGTAAAATATGTAACCCAATTCCATTAAAATAGTTCTAAACTTGGTATACGCCTGTTTTTGGGGTCGCCGATTTCGAATTTGATGTCGGAATTTCAAAATTCAAGATGGCGGATCCAATATGGCCCAGTAGGTGTAGGGTATATATAAGTTGGCTTTGCCCGAGTGAAACTTACTCACTTGTTTTTTGATGAAGTGATGTGAATCGGTTATTTTGCAGAAACTTCTTCTGTATTGGAAATTTCAAAAGTGTCAGCATTTAGCTTGGAAACAATTAAAAAATGAGTAATAAAAAAATATTTGCTGGATTTTAAATGGATTATAGCTCCTTCCATTTTACCGTCTTGCATAAGACACATTTCCTTGGCCCTATGTATTCTTAGAAACAAGCATAATATTCTGCATACATAATAAACGCCGTTGAACAAACCATTGATGTGCCTAATAGGATTAGCTTTTGTCTTGCTCCACCTTTACCTACCGCCTCAGATGCTTCGCCTTACTCCTAGTTGCACTATTACCGTGTAGGTTTTGTCAAAAGTTTCCGTTAATGCCAATGTGTTGTGAAAACAAAAGCAAACCATAACAACGCATCCATATACTTAGGCAGCTTATTACCGCAGACCGGGGAGCTTACTTATTTCATGGTAAATTCTTCAACTATATGCCCACACAAATGGCAGCTTATGAACTGTCAGAGCATGTCAGTGTTTTGGTTTTCGCTCAAATATTAATAAGCGGTTTCTGCTCCTCACATTGACTTGCATGTACTTTGAATATGTGGTCACTTTTATATTCATAAGCAATTTAGTTTGTTTCACTTGTGCTGCCGAATTATTTTGTAATTGTGTTGGCAGAAGTTTTGCAGTGCACTGAATTTGGTAACGAAACCACATGAGTGTTTGTAAAGTAAATGATAATATTGCGGTATTTGCAATATGTGGTTGTGAAAGTGAATGTGACATTTAATCCAAATTGGTGGTTTTGAGTGCGTCGTAATCCACCTACGATGTGTATTTTGAAGGATATGGTTAGTGTGGATTTTTTTTTAAATTATACATATAAACCGAATTGCCGGATGTCTCTCTTCACCTTCCTGTGGTTCTAGAGAGCTGTATTTTCATTTGAATATCCCAGCAACACCCAACTACGCCATAAGAGCGGCTAAAGACACTCGAGGCGGAATTTTATACCCTACACCATATGAGGTACTGGTATAGTGGCTGTTCAAAATATGGGCGAAAACTTTCGAGTTCCCCTAATCACCGAACTTATGAAGTGAATGGTAATTGGCATTCTTGAATGATTGTGAACATCAAAATGTTAAAGGAAAGAAATAAAAGCGAATCAAAACAAAAATTGTGGTATTTGCATATTTATTGAAATATATTTGAGTATTCAAGCTTATGAAAATATTTAAAATTGCATGGCAGTATTATAGCATTTCCAAAGTAAATTCTTCCATTTGCATCGCACTTGCTACCCCAATTAGTTCTTCTCCACAACGCGATTGTTGAAAATAATTGACAAATTTGTCTGCATCATATTGGAGAAGGTGGACGCTAGCGCAGTAAGAGTATCACCTGGCAAACGTCTATCGAACGGATAGCCCATACTACGCTTGTCCGGATACAGTTTGTCCTTCAATCCACAGAAGGAGGAAGCATCACCGCACACATCAGAACTAGTTGAGTAAATAACATAATTACTATTGCTTGTCGATGCGAAAAGGATGGACAAATTGTAAAGCTCCGCCGTCAATGGGTGGGTTGTTGGCACAGCAACAAACGACCACAACAAACAAATCTCAAAACTAATCATACCTAGTGTTCGTTTGCTGCACATCATCACCGGCATAATCCGAAATCATAACGAACAAATTGAAATCCATACCCTCTGCCTTACCCTTGGGCAGCAGTAAATGTTGCGGCCACCCACAACCGCAGAAACGGAAACTAGCCAAAGCGTCGGCAGCCGTAGGCTGGAAATTCGGGCCAACACGTCGGAATGAACGCTCGAACGGTATCGTTACGGAGGACTCGTCCGAACGGCGACGTATGGTATTCTGGCCAGGTTGCACTAATAGTGAAAATGGAAAAGTGAAATTGAAATTAAATGTGGTTAAAGGAAAGCCTGAAAGTTAATATTAAGAGGAGACGCCTACTCACAGTCCACAGTGAACTTATCCAATTCAATGGCCATTAAGCGTTGCTCATCCAATCGCAGGGCAGTGCCACGCTCATCTACCTTCGGGCAAAGGAAAATGCGGCAGGTACCCCTCTTCCGGGAACTCGTGCTATTTGTTACACGGAAATCATACTCGAACGGAGCATGCTGCAAGTGTGTGAATGAAGCGTAAATATTGCCGTTAGGGCCGAAGTCCAAACCGGCAGCCAAATCGACATCACTCTTCTGCCAGTAGGTCAACATCACATTGGGACGAGCATTGGCCGAGGCGATTGTGGCTGCAATGGATTGCACAGTGATGCCTTGGAAACCCAAATGCGTTTCATTGTAGGCGGGCAGCAAGGCCTTGTGCTTAGTGCAAATGTTATCGATGAACGCATGCCATCTATAGAAGATGGGATCACGCATGGCAGTGGTGACATCGCCCATCACACCGAATTCCTCCAGATGCCTAAAGTCGGGATCGTGAGCGAAGGAAATCAAATTGTGTCCCATGTTATGGAGATTGCCATAGAACTGGGGATTGATGGAGAGCGAAGAGGCTTCCAGCATATCGCCGAGAAGATCAATGCCGCGCACTTCGTCCAAAGGATATTGTTGGCCCTGGGCCTAAAGATGAAATTAAATTTAAAAGCAGTCGATAGTCAGCTGAGTTGAGAGTACTCACATTCACCACAAAGCCCTGATCAATGGCCGCATAAATGCGATCACGCCAGCGTTCACAATCGGCAATTTCAATATTATTCCCCTCACGCATGACATCGTGCAGCGATTGACTCGTTATACGCGCAGGATACGTACGATTGTTGATGCTGCTTAAAATTTTCGGGAAATAGCCCTCCGCTATGGGTTCGCGCAAGTTATTCAAAGGCCTGATCCGACCCAGGTTATTACAGAAACGTTCGACCGTGTATCGGGCAATGATCTGCTGGTGCATGTAGTAGAAAAGTTCGCCGCGACGATCTTTGGCGACAATCTGACGTGGTCCCTCGGTAGGATAGACCAGATGCCAGTGCCAGTGGTGCATATTCACACCAATATCCTCACGGAAGTAAGCCAAACGTTGTTCGTCCTCACGATCGGAGGCGGTATAGTTTTGAGGGATGTCAATGTGCATCTGAAATGAAACGGAGCTAGTGAAAGGCTTCCCAGTACATCAGAACCCATTAAACAGAGCCTACCCTATCGCCGGCATTGGTGAATAAATTTCCTTCGGCACGTGCCTCCTGGAAGACCGATGGTTCCACAAAGTTGGCCGGGAAAGTCTCAGCCACTGGTGGCACTTGGACATTGCGTGTATCGGGACGATGTTGTATGGCCACCGAATAGCAGTATTGGAAGAGAAAGGGGTTGACGCGATCCCTGTGGTGTAGGGGGGGAATTAATAAGAATTTGAAAAGCTTCATAAAGGAAAACACTTGCTTGGTGTAGGCACTTAGCGAAGCAAAGGATTGAATGTCGGGGGCATCGAGGAACAACTTGATCAATTCGCCTGCAATTTTCTTATGAACATTGTTGAACAAGGAGAACGGTTGCTTCTTGCCGAGCTTCTGAGTGAACGCCAAGTTGGGTTTGGTACGCAAGTCACGCAATGGAATCTAATCAAGGAAAATATTATGACATTAGCAAGAAGGATCCCTGACACTTGCAAAAATACATACCTTCACATCTACGGAGTCACCATAACGACTTTGCAACTCGATATTGACGCCACTATAACGTTCGGTGTAGTAACTGTCGGGCAAGTCGAAAGCAGCCTTGCCATTATCCCTGGAAGTGAATAAAGGCTCCAACGGACGTTGGAACAGCAGTTCGAGGGCCTTGGTATCGTTGGACATTTTCGTTTTGTAGAAAACTAGAACTCAATAGAACTCAAATTGATAGTTGAACAGTTGTGAACTCTTGCTTCACACTGACTCACTTGAATCGCCAATGCATTATTTATATGAAATTTGAGTATGAATTTCCTGTGCGTACAACATGCGTACGGAAAGACAGTGCGTACCTAGAAACCGCAAAATTGAGTTTATCGTTTGAAATAGTTTGCCGTTGGGTCTACGCCAACGTTTTGAAAGTCGCTTACTGCAGCTGATATTGTGGTCTGCCACTACGTTGATGGGGGCTAACCACAAGCAAACGCAAGATATTTTCGGCTTAAGTACCCAGACTGCTGATAAGTAAGTTCATTGCGTGCGTTCTAATTCTTGCTTTAATATTATTTTGTTAAAGTAATCGGAAGAGTTTGATTTGAATTGAATATCTTTGGGAGTGCGTGTGCCACAGAAGCGATTATTACTTGGAAGTATTTCAGCATTTAATGAATATTTTCATTGCATAGTTCAAGGGTTGCCATTTTAGCAAAGAAAAAATATTTGGCGTGCAAATTTTGTTATCCGGTTGGTGTTAAAATCCTACATTCATTCCAATTTACATTTTTGGGTGTTTTCCTTTTTTTTCTGTCATTGCATTTAGCTGATTGAGTGTTCATTATGAAGGGAAATGGAAACAATGACCTACACTAGGTTTCTAGAACAACCGCATTTCACTTTCACACGGATTATTCAATAATAATAAAAAGTTTCATATAATTTCATTGTACTACACCAAATGTTGATGGCAGATTCGATAACAGAATCTGGAAGGTCTATGTAGACCAATTGCAAAACTTTAAAGGTTTTTTTAATTCACTCGAATAAGCGTGAGTTTTTATAACCCTTGAGGGAGTTATTATGTAGACTGAACATTATGTAGACAGAATCTGTTATCAGAACGGAAATCTTAAAAATAAACCGCTTTTTTTTCGCATATTGATTTTATTGTAGTTAGCCCGATGAGATCTAGACTTTATTTTTAATTTTAATAGAAAAAAATCACTTTCTTATAAATGTGTCTTGATGTAAAGATCCTAACCGAAAATTGTGGCTAAAACAAATTTCAGAAAAAGGTGAGTTTTTGGTTTTATTTCCAAGAATTTTTGACATGAGGCATATATGTAATAGGCATGTCAATCCCGGGATTCCGGGACTCGCACTGACTAATCCCGGGATTTCCGGGACAAGTTTTATGAGCAATTTTTTCAAAAAGATGGCAAAAAATTATTCTATTAAATTTTATTTATTTAAAAAAAAGATTTATCAATTCAGGAACTTTTTCTATCATGAATAATTCCTTTGTGAATGTTTTAGTTTTAGCAAGGACCACAATTTTTCATCCAAAAAATGTTGATAAGCATTCAGGAAAATAAACAAGCTGTTCAGAAATTCATTGAAAAGAAATGTTAGATTTCGTATGTGTGTATTTCATTTGATTTCATTGGTTTGGAAAAATTATTCATTTTGTTTTAATGAAAAAATTGACCACCTAGTGAAAAACGTGATCGGGGACACATTTACCTCCTGGTCAAGAGCTGTTGACATAATGTGGTCAAATCGTAATATTTTTCAAAAAAAAAAAACATTTCTGTCTTGGTCAGGAGTCAATCCGACGTTCCAGTAAAATATGCATTTGCATAAAAATCCGCTCTCCATCAATATTATTTGATTAATTCAATAGTTTATGGCTTCACTTCCTGTGAAATTATTTAATTGAAAACAGTTTTCATTTCGAACTGTTATTCTGACTTATTGATAAAATATTTTTTGATTAAAAAATGCGAAATATTTAATTGAGGTTTTGCATACACTTATAATAATGATGGATTAAATATTGTAACATAAATTCATAAATTTCCAGGTTCCATAGCCTTTTTCGGTCAGCAGAGTCACGATTCATGCGTACAACACTTAAATTAGTTTTTCTTCCTATCGACGACCACATTATTGAATTTAATTGAAATGTCTGTTTTCGCCATATTAGAGTAGAGAGACGTCAAAGCGGCCAAGTTATCGCCGGGCAAACGCCTGTCGAATGGATAGCCCATGGCACGTTTGTCGGGATAGAGCTGATCCTTGAGGCCACAGAATGAAGCAGAGCCAGCACAGCCATCCGAGCTGCGAAATTATAAAATGTTTCAATTTGGAATTTTCCAATTAAGTGATTTTCCAACATACTCATTTCCTGTTTGTGTGACAGCATCATCGGCATAATCGGAAATCATGACAAACAAATCGAAAGACATGCCCTCAGTTTTTCCCTTCGGCAAGAGCATGTGTTCGGGCCAGCCACAGCCGCAGAAACGGAATTCCGCCAAAGCCTTTGCCTCAGTGGGGGTATCCTTTTCGCCCAAACGGCGGAAGGAGCGTTCATAAGGTATGGTCACACTGGACTGGTTGGAGAGCTGGCGAATATTATTGGTACCAGGATTCACTGCGAAATAGTGCGAATATGAATTATTAATAAGGAATTTCCGAAAGTAAATTCACTTACGAGTCACATTGAATTTGTCCAATTCAATGGCCAACAGGCGGACTTCGTTCAAAGTCAAAGGCGTACCACGTTCATCGGTTTTTGGGCAAAGGAATAGCCGACAGGTACCCCGCTTCATGGAGCCCGTAGTGTTATTGACCTCAAGGCGATACTCAAACGGAGCATGTTGCAAATGCGTAAAATTAGCAAGGACGTTGCCTTGCGGTCCAAAATCCAAGCCTGCACCCAAATCCACATCTGATTTCTCCCAGTAGGTGAGCAAAGTATTCGGCTTAGCGTTGGCGGCCATGATGCGCACTTCACTCTTGGCCACTGTGATGCCAGAGAAGTTTAATTCACTCTGGCCATATGGCTCCAAGCGCATTTTGTGGCGATTGAAGATAGTATCAATGAAGCCGTGCCATCTATAGAAGATGGGATCTCGCATGGCGGTGGTGACATCACCCATGACGCCGAACTCCTCCAGGAAACGATAGTCGGGATCGTGAGAAAACGAAATGGCATTGTGACCCTCATTGTGTATACTGCCGTAGAGTGTCTTATTTGGTGAGAGATCGGATGACTCGATAAGATCGCCGAGTACATCAATGCCCTTGATGGGATCCAGGGGAATGTTTTTTCCTTGGGACTGGAACCATATGAAAAAAATGTATGAAAAGGTGAAAAAGTTGCATGTGATTTCCAAACATAAGTACACACATCCACGACGTAGCCTTGGTCAATAGCCTGGGCCACACGATCTATCCAACGTTCCAGATTGGCCAGTTCCATTTCAGCGCCCTCGCGATCAACATCTTTAAGGTTTAAGTTGGAAACGCGGCCCGGATAAGTGCGACTATTCAAACTGCACAGAATCTTGGGGAAATACCCCTCGGGTATGGGCTCGCGCAAGTTATTCAAAACCTTGACTTTCTTCAGGTTATTGCAGAAGCGTTCCACATTGTAGCGTGCTATGATTTGATGGTGCATGTAGTAGAAGAGCTCACCGCGGCGATCCTTATTTACAACGCTGAGAGGACCGGAGCCAGGATAGACCAAATGCCAGTGCCAATGATGGCTATTCACGCCAATATCCTCGCGAAAATAGCCCAGACGCTGTTCCTCCTCACGATCCGAGGCGGTGAAGTTTTGTTCGATCTCAATGTGGCGCTGGAAATGTTACAACACAATTTAACTGAACTACCACCTGAAAATTATATTTTTCGCTTCACTTACTCTATCGCCTGGAACCTTCACCAGTTCCGATTCGGCACGTGCTTCTCGAAACGCTGACGGTTCCACGAAATTTTGCGGAAATTGTTCGGCAATCGGTTTCACCGGAAAATCAGCGGTGTCTGGCCGATGTTGCACAGCCACCGCAAAACAATATTGGAAGAGCATCGCATTCACACGGTCCTTCGAGTAGGCGCACGTGGCAATGAACAGATCCTCATCGGGGGCATCCATGAAAATTTGCGTCAATTTGGCGGCCATGTCGCGATGTGATTCGTGAAACAGCGAAAATGGGCGACGCTTGTCAAGTTTGTTGGCAAAATTCAGATCCGGCTTATGCTGCAGTTCTTTCAGGGGGATTTTTTGCTCAACATCACTGCCAAAGCGACTTTCAATGTCCACCTGAATGTCGAGGTATTTGGCGTCGTAGTAACTGGTCGGCAAGTCGAATTTAGTTTTGCCATTATCCCTAACGGTGAAAACCGGCTCCAGTGGACGTTCGGACAACAGTTCCAAGGCTTTTTTGTTTGTCTGGTTCGACATACTTGCTCCGTGATGGGAATGTGGGTAAGTTCTTACTGCAATTCACTGTTCCAGTGTCGAAGGTGAACTATTGCGAAGTGGCAAAATTACGCTAAATTTATACTTTGCCGAGGTACGCCGTGACATAGTGACATTTGCGATATGCATGCGGCCGCAGTGTTTTTTCTGCATTTTTTGCAAACATGAGTTTAGCTTATCAAAAATTTGCAACTACTGCAAATTCTTAACCACATTAGAGCATTGGGGAATTTGTGGGAATTTTTGAAATTTTTAGAACGGTCAACAGCTTGAACGGTGGTATGAAATGCAATTTGTAGCTTTTGGGAAAATAGTAAAAAATCTTTTAAATAGTAAATCTGCCTGTCTCGCTACTTTTTGTATATGGTATGAGCAAGAACTTCACTTCCAAATTTAAAAGGATCGTGCATCCGAAGCCGTAGACAGAAGGGTGTGGATTGTTTGTTTCCAAATATAATCCACCAATTTAAATAATGAAAGTAAAACCTCAAAATCTGCATTTAAAGAGACCTGAAACAAATTTGTTATTCAAAATCCCTGCCTCTGGCAGTGCCCGATAAGGCAGTGGCTACTATTTTTTCTGCTTCGTGCAAAAGATAAACATAGCTACTGTAGCGGCGAAGCCTATTTCAATGGTAGATACAAACATGTGTGAATCAACTTGTGTAAAACTTTGTATCGCCACTACTTGCGAAAGAATTCTGATATTGTGGTCTGTCTCATCGCAAATTCAGTATTGACCACAAGCATGCCTAGTTGACTGATAAGCTTGTCGCCTGTAAGCAAGCAATACGTTTTAAAAAAAATTGTGAAAGAAATCAGTCTTTCTTAGATTGGGGAAATAATTTAGTCAGTGGAAACATTGAAATGAGTTTTCGTTGCCAAACTGCCTATGAAAATATATTTTTGCATTATTTGCAAGCAATTTTTATTCACAGATCATTACACTATTCAACAAATTGAGTGTTAATTTTCTGGTAACAGTTTCTGATCTTTGTCTACATAATAACTCCCTTAGGTTTCCCACACACTGCGAAGCCGTCGTGGAACTTGCTCAAATATTGTTCTTGAAAAGGCAATATTCAAATTAAATTAATAAATTTCGCGCCAGTCTGTGGTCACCTTTGAGAAGATTTTATGAATTAACCCAAATTAAGTTGAGAGAATAATGTAACTTCACTCCGAAAAGTTGAGAAACTTGGAGCGGTTTTTTAATTCTCTTGAGGACATATTCCACAGAGTGATTCTTTAACTAACTTTTGTGCATCAGCAATCCAATTAATTTTTATACCCCACACACTGCAGTGTCAAGGTATATTAACTTTGACACAATGTTTGTAACGCCCATAAGGAGGCGTGTGCGGTATGAAAAATTATATATATTCTTGATCAACATCGAAAACTGAGTCCGTCCGTCTGTCCGTCGGTCTACACGATAGTTTTGAAAATATCGACTTGAAATTTTGGGAACCTTTTTTTTTACTTCAAAAGTAAGAGCAAGCTCGAAATCGGACAAAAACTAGGGTAAGCTCTCATATGTAAGAAAAAGTAATAATTTTCCAACTTTTTTTTATGGTTGTATTCTATTGGAAATGTTTAGAAACGTATTTTTGACATAGTCCGAGGTTCCGAAACCACATATATAAGGGTCAAAATGGGGTCTTGAGACAAAATTTTTTTTTGGTTGATTCTATTGGACATTTTAGAAACTGCTCCAAAACAACCTATGAATGGCTCAAAATGTGCCCGGTCATATCGCCCATGGCCATAAAGCCCAAAATAAATTTGGGCGTTTTGTCCCCCCTAAAAAGGTCATATGGCCCAATGAAAAAACAGTCGCAATACCCAAATTTTGGGCATTCCGTCTTCTAAACGGTCACAAAGCCCAAAAAAATATTTTTTATATATTATTTTTTTCTGTAAAAAATTAAGCGATGCATTTAAAGGTTTGCAATTTATGTTTGGCCGGCCATAACGTCCAAATTTTATTTTGGGCGTTATGTTACATATGAATAAAATCTTACTTATTACGACTGATTTAAAATAAAATTCGAAAACGTCCATATCACCCAATGGGTGTTATGGCCGTTTTCGGGGGGGACAAAACACCCAAATTTTATTTTGGGCTAAATGGCCATGGGCGATATGACCGGCCACCATTAGGGGATGCCCAAAAGTTTAAAATAACAACAGAAAAAAAGAAGAAAGTTTATTTATTGGGACACGAAGAGTTTGAAGCTAGTACTGGATGGTTGGATAAATTAAAAAAAACGGCACGGTATTGTTCAAAAAACCTTATGTGGGGAAAGTGCTGATGCCAACATACGCGATCGTGATGAGTGGATAATGAACGTTTTGCCGAGATTGATACAAAAATATAATCCAAACGACATCTTTAATGCCGATGAGACTGGTTTGTTTTTCAAATGTTTACCAAATAAAACACTGGCATTTCAAATGAGAAATGCTTTGGGGAAAACAGAGCAAAGAGAGAATAACTGTCCTTGCAGTAAGCAATATGACTGGGTCGGAGAAGCTTAAATTGCTTGCTATAGGAAAATCCAAAAATCCTAGATGTTTTAAAGGAATAAAATCTCCAGATGTTGATTATGAATCCAACAAAAAAGCATGGTGAAATTAAAAAAAAATTTCTTTTCGGCATAGCCGAAGATAGTAAACTTTCTAGTTTGATTAGATTTTTGGGTGTTTTTCATCAACTCCTCGTTTCAAAGTGGTAAATCCACAAACCCACAGGGGGTCTAAGGCTCCCTTTTTGTTTGTTTGGTACTTGGTAAATACCCTGGAAACGGCCAAAACGATAAATTTACACGAACCAATTATCAAAATTATAAACAGTACATTCCTCCAAAATCGAAGCTATTTGCTCAAAATTTTTTCCAAAATAATTTTCTGTAAAAAATTTGCTAAAACTCAAAAACAAACAATTTTTTTAAACGCACAATCCAAGATATAGCGTGAAAAAAATCTAATTTTTTCATTACTCACGCTCATCTACCGATCCACAAAATGTGAAGCAAATCGGAGAAATCACCCCGGATAGTGCCCATATGTAGTGATGCCTTTGTAAAAACAGGACAAATTTTGATTGATTTTTTCTCAAAATGCTCTTATTGTTTATTGATTAATATAAGTATGTATGTGGAGTAATTAATATAGGTTTTGCATAGATTTTTTGTAATGAAAAATAGTAGAAGTAAATAAATGAATATATTCGTAGTATCAGGAGTTCATTGCCAGGTCAGTGTAGTTTTTCTTCAATTCGTTTTGCTTTAATTCTTCTTCCTATCCACGACGGTATCATTGAATTTAATTGAAATGTCTGTTTTCGCCATATTCGTGTAGGCGCTGGTCAAAGCAGCCAAGTTGTCGCCGGGCAAGCGCCTGTCGAATGGATAGCCCATGGCACGTTTATCGGGATAGAGCTTATCCTTCAGGCCACAGAAGGACGCTGATCCGTCGCAACCTCCAGAGCTGCAAATGTTACAAAGTACACAATCAAATTTAGCTTTCAATTTGCCTATAATTTTCCACGTACTCATTTCCTGACTGTTGAACCGCATCAATCGCATAATCGGAAATCATGACGAACAAATCGAATGGCATGCCCTCAGGTTTGCCCTTGGGTATAAGCATATGTTCAGGCCAGCCACAGCCGCAGAAACGGAACTCAGCCAACTCGCGTGCTTCGGTGGGTGTATCCTTTTCGCCCAAACGGCGGAAAGAGCGTTCATAGGGAATGGTCACACTGGACTGGTTGGAGAGCTGGCGAATATTATTGGTACCAGGATTTACTGCGAAATAGTGCGAATATGAATTATTAATAAGGAATTTCCGAAAGTAAATTCACTTACAAGTCACATTGAATTTGTCCAATTCAATGGCCAACATGCGAACTTCATTCAACGTCAATGATGTACCACGTTCATCGGTTTTCGGACAAAGGAATAGCCGACAGGTACCCCGCTTCATAGCGCCCGTAGTGTTATTAACCTCAAGGCGATACTCGAACGGAGCATGTTGCAAATGCGTGAAGGAGGCATAAATGTTGCCTTTTGGTCCGAAATCCAAGCCTGCACCCAAGTCCACATCTGATTTCTCCCAGTAGGTGAGCAGAGTATTCGGTCTGGCGTTGGCGGACATAATGCGCACTTCGCTCTTGGCCACTGTCACGCCACTGAAGCTTAAGTCGCTCTGGCCATATGGCTCCAAGCGCATTTTGTGGCGATTGAAGATAGTATCAATGAAGCCGTGCCATCTGTAGAAGATGGGATCTCGCATGGCGGTGGTGACATCACCCATGACGCCGAACTCCTCCAGGAAACGATAGTCGGGATCGTGAGAAAACGAAATGGCATTGTGACCCTCATTGTGTATATTGCCGTAGAGTGTCTTATTTGGCGAGAGGTCGGATGACTCGATAAGATCGCCGAGTACATCGATGCCCTTGATGGGATCCAGGGGAATGTTTTTTCCTTGGTTCTGAAATATAGACAACATTTGATTGCTCTAATTATCCAATTGAACTTCAAGACTTACATCCACCACATAACCCTGATCAATGGCCTGGGCCACGCGATCAATCCAACGTTCGAGGTCGGCCAACTCCATGGCATTGCCATCCCGGTCGACATCTTTCAGTTTTAAGTTGGAAACACGACCCGGATAGGTGCGACTAGTCAAGGTGCTTAAAATTTTAGGGAAGTAACCCTCCGGTATGGGATCACGTAAATTGTTCAGAATTTGTGTTCTCTTGAGGTTATTGCAGAAGCGCTCAACATTGTAGCGGGCAATAATCTGATGGTGCATATAGTAGAAGAGCTCGCCGCGCCGATCCTTTCGTACAACGTTATCAGGCCCAGAGCCAGGATAGACCAAATGCCAGTGCCAATGGTGGCTATTCACGCCAATATCCTCGCGAAAATAGCCCAGACGCTGTTCCTCCTCACGATCCGAGGCGGTAAAATTAGGTTCGATTTCAATGCGACGCTGCATGAAGAACACAAATAAAGTTTGAAATTTGCCATATTACGGCCATTGCAATGTCACTTACCCTATCACCTGGATTCTGCACTAATTCCCCTTCGGCGCGAGCATCTTTGAAGGCCGACGGTTCCACAAAGTTCTGCGGGAACTGCTCCGCAATTGGTGTCACCGGGAATCCCGTGGTATCCTCACGATGTTGCACCGCAACCGCAAAACAATATTGAAAGAGAAACGCATTCACTTTGTCCTTGGCGTAGGCACACGTGGCAATGAACAGCTCCTCATTGGGAGCATCCATGAAAATTTTCGTCAACTTGGCCGCAATTTCGCGATGCGCATTTTGAAACAGCGAAAATTGACGGCGTTTGCCCAGGGGACGGGCAAAGCTCAGATCGGGCTTGCGTGGCAAATCCCTCAAGGGAATTTTCACTTCAACCTCACTGCCGAATCGACTCTGAATATTGTCCTTGATATCGATATACTGCGGCTCATAGTAACTGTCCGGCAATTCGAATATGGCCTTGCCATCATCCCTGGCGGTGAAAACTGGCTCCAGCGGACGCTGGGACAAGAGATCCAAGGCTTTCTTATTCTGAGTGTTCGACATCGCTGTACTGCTAGCTAGTTTGGCTCAAAGTGAACTGTGGGGAATTGCAAGAGTTGCGCTCAATTTATACTTTGGCATTGTAGCAGGGCCCGCCAATTTTTGCGATTAAATTATGCACCTGACCGCAGGTTTTTTTTTTGTCATTTTTGCATTTTGGCAAATTTAGTATGTGGTTCGCTTGAATTTGTTTACACAACTTACTTATCTGCAAAAATTTCCCATGGGCTCTTATCGTATTGCACTACTTTCATAATATTTTCAACTTTTTGAACCAATAAGGATTTTGAAATGATCCTCATCGAAGTCAAGTGCACAAATAAGTATTCAAGGGCTTTATTATTTGTTTTGAAAAACATGTTCTGTTGAATAACAAATAGAGAAAAAATTTATTAAAAAAAATAAAATCCTTGAAATGAGCTTGAAATGGCTTCCTCTGGTTGAAAGGAAGATGAAGGCCATAGCAACAACTAAGAGGCCAGAAAAACTGCACAAGACCCCTTTGAGTGGTGCAAATATGACATAAAATGAAATACTTTTGCAAATACGTAGTATGTACATTGTAAAGAGGTGAAACACAATTTCCATGGCATTTCAACATACCTACTGTCCGCTGAATGGACACGGAGCCTTCACTCTCGGACAAACATACATAACATTGATGGCAAGTGTACAATGCTGATGTATGCGATTGAGTGGATTTAATACAAAATCTATACATGTAATCATACATACACTACTCTTGTCTGGGGATAATTCAAATCAAATCAAATCTTTTTGCAACCGAACCAACTGAAGAGAGGATGAACTTGTCCGCAGCATCAAATTGCGGTTTTCCACTCAGATGCACAATAAAGCAGAAATTGATGTCTGCAACTTCCTTCTGAGTATTGTGATGATTTCAAAGGGGGGCGGGGTGGTGGTGGGTTGAAATGTTCGAACCAAGAAGGAAAAGAAAAATTATGAGCATTTTAAAGGCACACTCATAGGCACTCATAGGCACTCATAGGCACTGGCTTTCGGAAAGAGTAGCAAGATGAATATGTATTTCATTATTTATTGTGTAATTGGTAACTTGAGTTGGGCCTGATGAAATATGTAATTTAAAAACAACAAATTCTATTCCAAGTGGAAAATCGTTCCCAGAATACATGCCACCAAGTTGTGTGGGCTAAGGAGGAATTTTCTGTAGGTGTGGTGTGGAATATTTTACTTATACACTTTTAATATAATATTCGACTGGTTTTGCCTATCGAAAATAAGCACCATCAGCTGAAATCTCGATCAGTTACACAATATCCGACAAATTTTATTATTTTTATTTTATTAAATACTGAACCGATTTGATTGATAACCAGAGAACTGCGCAATTTGACTTGTTTGTATTTCAATTATGAAAATCATGAAAATGTAGCGAAACGAAGAAGTCACTGTAGACAGCAACAGAAAATATCAAGTCATGAAATGTAGCAAAGCAGCAAAGAAGGGTAGGAAATGCAGTCAACAGACAATGCAGACTGTGGCCAATGTAGGTAGAACTTACAACAACAACCACTTTTTCGATTATTTGAACTATTTTATGCCGAATTTTGAAGATTTTTTTTAACAATTTCTTTTCGGTTAATCCAACCTACATACAACGGTTAATAAATTCCGGTTTTTCATAAATTTTGAAAAGTGGTACGATAACAACTATTTTCGGTTAGTTTTACCGACGTTTTTTTTTCTGTGTAAAAAGCAAATTATTTTGCCTACTGTTTGCTTTTTTTCAATTATTTCAACTCATTTCGGATTTACAGCGTGTGTTGCTTTAATTGTTGGTCAAAGCTAGAGCTGAAAATTTTGCAATATAAGGAATGTAGGCAAAATATAGGAAATGTAGGCAATGTAGGCAACAACCAATGTAGGATTGGAAACGAAGGCAAATCTTCGAACATTACTCGGGTAATTTTTCCTGTTGTAATGTCGTCAGTGGCTATATAAAAGTGATGCAATTTTAACAATAAATTTAAAAAGTTGGTACTTACTTACAAAAAAAAATAAGTTTGAAATTTTTTGGGAATTTCTTTAAAATATTTTGGAAAAGTCACATCTTATTTTAAGATGATGTTAAGAATGGTTTTCCAGTTAAATAGTGTTTCATAATCATACTGCAATTACATTTAGTTATATGTTTGCAAGAAAAACTCCTTGAAATACTAATTTTCTATCATAGTTATTATCTAAAAATATTGTACTGCAATATTCAGTAAAGATCATCTGATTGAAATACCGTACAACAACCGCACAAGTCAGACATTCGCTCGATGTTCGTCATCAACTTGGTCAACTGTGCGCCAACGGAAGCAACAATGGAAACACAAAAATACTTTCTTTGTTTTTTGATTCTCTTTTTTCTGAATGCGTGCTTATGTGATCCTTTTTCAGTTCCTGCAACGTTTGGATCAAGTGAAAATGCGTTGAAATGTAGGCTTTGCCGAACAATTAACACAACTCATGGTGGCGTTAGTTGCTTTAGTTGGTTGTACCTACAAATTACACATGCAACCAAACGTGGTCAAGTATGAGTTGCGCAGGCTTTTTAAGAAGCAAGCAACTCATTGTAGGGTAGGCAAAACTCAGTTCAACTCAAGTCTGCCTAAAATGACAAATTAATTGGTGGGCTTGAGTTTGTAGGCACTTTTTGCAGCTCTCTGAAAGGAACCGAGGAGGTAACAGTAACCAATGTGACTAATGTGAGGAAACAGAAAAGTGGACGATTTGATATCTGAATGGCTCAATGAAACCCATGAAAGGAGCTTACAATAAGGACACAAATCAAATATAATTAATTGGAAACTATTCCTCTAAAAACACTGAACGCATCATGTGTTGCTATTTTGTTTCCATTGCAAAATCCCTCTGAGCTTAATTAATTATTTAATTTGTTCCCCACTTAATTGTCATTTGGAGTCGACGTACGACAAAGTACAAATCTGACACTGTCAAGTGGAAAAAAACTTCTGTCAGTGTTAATAGTTGCCATTTTACCATTTTCGCCATTTGCATTCAGTGTTAATTACGCTCTCTGCTTCAGCTGCTACAACAGCAGTGAGACAGACAAACAACTGAATTGTAGCAATAAATTTTACATCATTATCGTTTGTAAGTGGTGCGTGTGTGTGTGTGTGTGTGTGCTTGGTAGTGCCAATGGCACATCAATTAGACTGACAGTTGTTCAACAGGCACAAAAAGACGGATGTGGCCATTTTTGAATAGCTTGAAGGGTAAACATAGTTGACTGTCATCTGGCAACAGCTGTAATATCGCCGCGCAAGTACATCCACACCCACTCATACAGTTTGAATGCTTCATAAAATGAAAATGTTTAAATAATTTAATACTCTTCGGTGTGGCAAGCAAGTTCTGTACTTTTGATCCTATCCGTGAGCATTTTGCACCTGGTACATGGTATTATTGCTCATCTGTTGGCGGTGTCTGGTATTTACTTTGACATTTGCTTGTGAAGGCTGCTCTTGTAGTGAATACTTCGGTGAAAGCGTGTTCATGGTGACGGCATTGGTGTTGGTGGCTGTTCATAGCATTGCAGGTGGCATTTTTCAAATAGTTCATTCGTTCAATGTGAGTTGGGTACGTGTCAAACTGTACTGAATTTCAAATTATGTTGCTACACGAAAGCATTTTATTGACAAAGTAAAAGCAGAAAGGACTTAAACGATCTATTTTTGGGCACACAAATTTATTAGCAAATTCCTAAGTTTTCATTAATTATCAATTACAATCAATTACAATTAGAATTTCATTGTTGCCTTCTTGTTTCTTTTGACACCGATGTGAACCTTTATTGTGGCGGATAGTATTGCCTTCTGCTCGACTATATACTCGTACGAAACAACCATATCGCTTTCCATATTAAAAGCGGGCATGGCATCCATATCCATGCGAAAGCCACGTATGTAATACAGTTCGTTCTTGCGAAATGGACACTCCTTTGGAAAGTTGCTAAAACGATCGACGTACTTGCGTCCCAACTGCATCAACGTATTCTGATTCTTGTTCGACAGTATTTGACAGCCATCAATTTTGGTCAGATTCATGAGAACAAAATCATTGGCACCGCGACGTGGCAATACTATATTGAGATTCACATGGAATTTGTCAATATCACGGTTAAAGGTCATCTCCATCATCAAAGTGCGACGTCGTGTATTTTTACTCAAACCACAATTCAATGCTGCAACGAAAGTCGACGATGTGGGATAATCCGCCCGGCAAGTATGATTGAGAATTGCCAATTCGAAGTCGGTCTGAAAATAAACTTAAATTAATTAAAATAATAATTAGATAATAAATCTCTATAAACATTACTACCTTTGCATTAATTGCATTCTCAACAAGTAAACCGCAAATTATTGCGGTCAGCAAGGAAAACGTTGAAATCTTTGTGCACATGTTTGGATATAAACCACTCACTACTGGTGGTTTACTGTGTGTAAATATTCCAAATGCTTTCAAAGTAAAAAAAATATTAAATTCTACTTTTAAGTATATTAGTTTCTGGTTGATGCGAATAATTGTAATGAGCTTTAAAATTAGCAACATGTGCGCGTAGGTTTGCTCTTGGTATATTATGTTAAACCACATGAATTGAATTTAAAAAATTTTATTATTTTTAAGTATAAACCAAAACTTACCTTTTCAATGATATATCACGTCTGTCCATCGGTCATGAAATGAGCAAAAATCAGTTTTTCGGTTTTTTTGGGCATACCTAGTGTAGAATTTTTTGTTAAGCTTTTCCCACTACTGACACACCTTACTGTACATTAATGGGTGTGTCGACTAATCGCTTTTTAGTGGATTTCTGTATGCTTACGTGGACAAAGGATTTTAAAGGTTCTTGTACTTATAAAGGGTGCTGATGATGGATTTTGTGGCGAAATTCGAAACGGCTGTACTGAGGCATACTGAGCTATTTGCTTGCTGTTTGTTGTAAATTTATGAACCTAAATTTATCCCCCTCGCATCGGTTAAATCATCTACAAATATTGTTCAATAATTTTACACATTTCATTCGAGTGCACGTGTTCCAAAATTGAGTATTTTTCCACAAGATAAAAATAGAAAAAAAAAAAAATAGACAATTAAGCAATTTTTAAACAATTAAGCTAACTTTCAGTGCATTTGTACTTGATAGCAATTAAATGTCCAATGACAAAACAAATATTCGCACATTTACATAAATAAAATAATTCCAACTTGTTCGAATCGAACTAGTATAAAATGTGGTTTCAAACATTCACATTGAGTTTGGGGCTTTTATTAGTTTTCGAAGGCGGCCAATATGCAGAAGCAGGGGTATGTGAGAAAACAAAAATCGAAATTCATTCGGATATTTACTCTACCGCATTGCAGCCCGAACTGGAAATGTCTTTTGAAAATTCGAGTTGTTCTTCGGAAGATCCCAAAGGACTCGTTCGTATGCTCACATGTAATTTGAGTAAGAACTCCAAGCGTCGCAGCTTCAATTTGGAACTGCTACTCGCTCATGAAGTTAAGCAGTTCAAATTCGATATACTGTTTGTGCTGCCATGCAATAATGCAGAGGATTTCGTTTTACTCAATCTGACCAACTTAAATGGCTGCGATCTGCTCTCGAGCAAGAATCAAGTGACTTTGGTGCAGCTGGGCCGCACCAACTTGGACAGTTATGGCAATATACCGAAGAAGTGTCCGCTGAAGGCAAATGTTTTGTACTATATACGTGGTCTCCGATTCAATATGAAGCTGCTGCCCGCCCTTTCCTTTGAGACCGACATGAATGTTTGGTTTGACTTGAGTGTGAATGGGAATGCGATTATTCGCGGCTTTATGAAAAGTCACGTAGGCATGAAGAATGGACGGAAGATGCCCTTTTAAATCCGTTGAAGCTAAATTATTTTTTTTTCAATTTGAAAAATTGCGAATAAAATTTAGGAGAATAATGAAAGTTAGTGCATTTTCCTTTATTTGCTATTTTTTACTCAGTTTATGCAAATATTCCTTCTTTATAAAAGACATTCTTGAACTTAAATACAAGAAAACAACTTTTTATCGCTAAAAAATATATTGGCATACGCTGCGTACGAGTAATAAAAAAGCATCACAAAATTTGGCACTTGAAAAACGTAAACGATTTGATCTAGAAAAACTGACAAGGAGCGATTGTTCACTCTGAGCCCCTTTGAATATTTTCCTTCAAAATCTTGTATACTTTCACATATTGGACTCACCTTCTGATGTGATCTCTCTCCATCGGTAGTCAGTGGAGCGTGAGTAAAACTTCTCTCTCTCGGTTTTGAAAGCTAAAAAATAATATTTATTTCTTGCCATCAAAGCAGCTAATTAGTAAAAATTTTAGGGTATTTAGAAAATCGTGCATGAACAAACACAACAATTAGCTTAGTGAAAATGTAATAATTTCACAAATGGAGTAATTATTAAAAAGAAATTATCAATTTCGAAAACCGTAACAAAAACCAACTGAAGCTACTTAAAACGAAACAACCTTGCCAATATTGGCAATAATCAAAACCATTTGCCAACAAATTGAAAAGTGCAAAAATATGAACGTGTTCCGCATCCTCCTGAAAATATGGATTTTTCTTTATTTGAATGAAAGAAAGGGTGCCAAGGCAGCCAAGGTGAGTTGAACAAGATTGAAAAGAAAAATACTCAAAAACCATTCAAATGAAATTTTTCAATTCAGGGCGGCTTCGATATCACTTATGACAATTGCACCTGCACCGTGGTGGATCCGGAGAGTTATCTTTCGTTGCTTTCCTGTTCGGTGAGCAAAAACCAGAAGCGTCGCACCTTCTCCATTGAATTGAAGTTCAAGAAGGAAGTGAAACTCTTCCACCTCAACATGAAACTTGTGTTGCCACGTAAGAATGAGGCGGATTTCGTGCTCTTCAATTTGACCAATTTGAATGGCTGCGAACTGTTGATGAGCAAGAATCAAGTGACTTTTGTGGAATTGGGTCGGTCGCTCTTGGATCGTTTTGGCAATATACCGCATAAGTGTCCGTTCCGCAAGGAGGTGCTGTACTATATACGCGGTTTTCGTCTCGATATGAGCATGGTGCCAGCCTTCTCCTTCGAGTCGGTCATGAAGTTGTGGTTCGACATACTCGTAGAGCGAAAGATGTTATTCCAAGGTTATATAGAGAGTCGTATCTTTATGAAGAACAAGGGGAAAATATTTTAGTTTATTTTCGAATACTTTCTCTGTTTGAAAATCCGAATTAACCAAAATAAATGAGTTGTCAAATTGAGTTATTCGTGTCTACCCTGTGCTTCATCCAATGATTTTGCTGTGCAAAGTTTTTGAAAGGGTTACAAAGTCCTGCCGCTACGAAACGAATGAAGCTTTGAGTGGTGTGGTTACATGGACTTAAGCCACTTCAGCTTCGTATGCGAAATTTTAAAATTTAATTTTTTTTTTTTCATTTAACCCCCTTTAAATATTTATTTATTTATTAAATTGAGTGGCTAGTACAACAAGAAAATTCTTATAAATTACAGTACCGGCTGATAATCGAACATTGTTTAATTGGAAAATATAAAATATAAATTAAAGTAAGGATCAACCTATTAAAAAAAAAAACCAATATTGAATTAACAGAAATAAGTAAGACGAACACATAAAGATTTCACACGTTAAACACTTTTTACTTCTGCGAGACATTTAGACGTTTAAAATCAATATGCATCAGTTGGGACAAAAATTTACAAAAGTTACAAAATACATTGAACTTAAAATTAAAATATTATTGCAACGATGAGAAGTACGAAAATAATTTAGATTTATATAGCATGGCTGATTTTACACTTCGTAGTAAAAGAACTGCCTTTACGTTAGGTTAAGCAAAAATGTCGAAGTTGAATTAAAGAATGCGCCCGGTTAGATCTTGAAAAAGTTAATCGATTAAACATGTAGTTTGGATCTTTCGTGTATATCACTTTGTGCAACATATTTAAGGACATTTTCAAAAGTCATAGTATACAATTGTTTAGCGTATTCTGATACATGGTCCTGGCGTTTCAGCGAAAAGGCATATCGGGCTATATTGTTAAAAATAACATTAAGTTTATGCCTGCTGAAAGCATCACAAGGTTTTGAATTAAATGGTATTCTTCTGTGACATTCAAATTTGTTTTCATACAAATTTTCATTATTTTGAGTGCTAAGAGGCACAACTATGTCCAATACAATAGTATAACTGGGACATAGTATAACTGCGCTCTTTGAAATTGAATTTGTTTATTTATCAAAAACACAAACCAAAAATAATTTTTGCTTGAAACACTAGACGGAGCTGGTATATTTTCATATCAAACAATCACATTTCACAGTTTGAAAATAAAAATTAAGGAATTTTCATGTGTCAAAAATCGAATACAAAAACCTTTTTTATATTTTTATGAAATAAGCAAAGACAACAATTCAAAATTTGGACATTGCGTCTTTGTGCACACGAAAGAAATCCTACTGTGGACATAGAACTTTCTTATTTCCTTGTTTTTTCACTACTTCCGGTCAGATTTTCAAAAAACACAATAGCCTAATCGATACAGCTTCTTCTCAGGAAGCCAAAAACTCGATTTTAATGAAAACGGACATAGGATGGTTGTGCTTTAAGGTATCGATAAATTTCACACCCATAGAAAAGAGTGTGTTGCTCACAGTACCCGTGGCATACCTTAGCCCTTACTTAATTGTTTTATTCTGGGCCCCACTGGTAGTAGTTTTTCATGGAACTGATCAAAAATAATATTTCGTCGGACAGTGTTATTTGTGTTTTTGGACCATGTCCACAATCCATTTCAAAATATTTCCAATCGAATCCAGCAGCGAAAAAATGTGACATAGGATTTTTATAGCACTTTGAGACTTTTGCATATTTTCGCTACTGAAACGATTTTTGAAATGTTCGTTCTACCCTCTTCGCATAATCATCTGAACTCCCTCTATCGGTGGTCAGTGGAGCGTGGATTAAAATTCGCTCTCTCGATTTTGGAAAGCTATAAAAATAATATTTAATATTTTGCCATCAAAGAAGCATAAACAAAAACAACAATTAGCTTATATCCGAACGACAATTACAATTAGACATTGATCGGCAGCGAAAATGTTATAATTTCACAAATTATTAAAAACAAATTAACAATTACATTTTGTTTGGAAACAAAAGCCAACTGAAGCTACTTAAATCGAAACAACCTTGCCAATATGGGCAATAACCAAAACTATTTGCCAACAAACTGAAAATTTAACATACAAAAATACAGTGCAAAAATATGAACTTGTTCAGCGGCCTCCTGAAAATATTGATATTTCTTTACTTGAATGAAAGAAGGTGTGCGGCAGCCAGGGTGAGTTGGACAAGAAGAGAAAGTACTCAAAAACCACTCAAGTACAATTTTTCAATTCAGGGCGGTTTCGATATGGCTTTTGACAATTGCACCTGCACCGTGGTGGACTCGGAGGGTTACATTTCGCTGCTATCCTGTTCGGTGAGCAAAAACCAGAAGCGTCGCACCTTCTCCATTGAATTGAAGTTCAAGAAGGAAGTGAAACTCTTCCACATCAACATGAAACTTGTGTTGCCACGTAAGAATGAGGCGGATTTTGTGCTCCTCAATTTGACCAATTTGAATGGCTGCGAACTGTTGATGAGCAAGAACCAAGTGACTTTTGTGCAATTGGGTCGTTCGATGTTGGATCGTTTTGGCAACATACCGCATAAGTGTCCGTTCCGCAAGGAGGTGCTGTACTATATACGCGGTTTTCGTCTCGATATGAGCATGTTGCCTGCATTCTCGATCGAATCGGCCATGATTTTTTGGTTCGACATACTCGTAGAGCGAAAGAAGATATTCCAAGGTTATATGGAGAGTCATATCTTTATGAAGAACAAGGGAAAATTTTTTTAGTTTGTTTTCGAATATTTTCTTTTCAAAATTCTGAATTAATCAAAATAAATGCACTCTCAACTGCACAGTGTTATAAGCGATTACAGCAAAATAAATGCCACAAGAATACCTACATTGTGCGATAACATTTCCACAGTTTCTGTTTTATTCCCCTCATGTGCGGCAGGCATATCGATCCATTAGAAATTCTGTACTCTAATTACAATCCTTGTGCTCCCTAATTGAAATGATGCTCCATCCAATGATGTTTGCTGAGCAAAGTTGTTGATAGGCTCACAAAGTCCTGCGGCTACGGAACGGATGAGCCTTTGTGTGGTCTGGTTGCATGCACAATGTGCAGGCAACTGTTGTTTTGCTGTTGTGCTCGTTATTGTTTTGATTTAGAAATTTATCCTGATTAATATAATGGAAAGTTGCAGTAAATAGCCACTTTAGGCTGGAATGTTGTATAAACTTTGAAAAGCGTTTAAGACCTTCGAAAAGGACAAATGAGTGGTATTTACTAATCGTTGCAATTGATTTATGCAATGGATGGTCATACGTTGACACCTCGGAGCTAACATTTTTTAGCGTAGATAAGGCAAAGAAAAAATTTCAGTTAGGAGGTGACCGAAAATTTAAGAATAATACTTTAACTGTATATACAGGCAGAATGTTGTCAACATACTGTACTCTTTAAGGGCCTATTCCACCGATAATACTTCATGTACCTCGATAATTGAAGGTGTGTGTAGTACATTGAAAGCAAATCATGCTCTCAAAAGTATTTTTGCATTTGCCTTGGGGGGGTTAATAAATATGTATGTAAAATGCTCCACCATGTACTCTTACATATAATTCACGAAACTACTTATTCACTTTCAGAAACTCATATTACCACAAGTGGGGAATATTTATTGGATTTAAATAATTTAGTAGGCCAGCTTTTGCTCTACACTAAACAAAATAGTTTGCTATTGAAAAAGATTTTGTTTTGCGCAGCAAGAAACAGAAAATCTTTTTGTCAAATGACGCTAGGTGCTAGTTAATGCGAAACCCACATGTTTCTTTGATTGAGTAGGAAATTGCAGTGCAAAAGTGGCCACCTGTTACCTACATTGTCATAGCATTTCACTGAAAGTGTCAATTTTGAAGTGTGAATGTATATTTTGCACTAAATGAATGTATATTTTGAACTTAAGTCTAGGATGTAATGCTGGATGATTTCAGAAACTAAACTGCAATTATTAGTTTTCGAAGCATTTTTTGTTTTTTAAATAGATCATCTCCTAAATATTTATCCCACAACCAATTGTTATTTAATAGATTCCTTCAACGATACTATAAATTTCGTTCAGTGTACAATTTCATTATTGTTGCTTTCTGTTATTGTTGGTAATTTCAGTGAATTACAAATTAATTTTGTGCACATTTCGCCTTTTTAGACATCGAATCCACTCAACACACATGTAGGCATCTGAGTTCGAACTCACACACATGCACTCACACACTCACATATACATTTACACAGCTAAATACAAGTAACCAACGCAATTAAGTATGCCGTACACGTTTGCGCTTACAAGCAATTTAGAGCCTTTAGGCTTAATTTCAACTTAGCTTGATTTCTTCTGGTTGCATTTGCGAATTTACCTTTTCGTTATAGTAACTTTAACACTTTGAGTGGAAGAAAAAATAATGAAATGTTCTGTATAAGCTCGCCCGCAGCGGTATGTGGCTTTTGTTGTTGTTTGGTGCTGTGTGGAATGTCATGTATTTACAAGAACATCGAAGTGAACTTATACGGAAAACATGTATTAGCCTTATCCATGGGAATATTTATTAGTTACTCTAAAGAAATGTTTTTTTGGGAATATCATGTCATTTGCACAGGCATTGAGCTAGTTCCATCAGTTCAATGAATTACTAATACAATTATGAGCTGCTATATGTGGACAGCATGAATTTTCCCTTTCAAACTGCTGTTGGGAAAAGCAATTGGACGCAACATTTAAGTTTAACAATCAAAATATGATTCCTTTTTCATGTAATTTAATTTCTTTTCAACTACGAATTTAATTTCCAAACATAAAAACCAAACAACACTCATTTGCTGAAGTATTAAATGAAAATATAATAAAAAGAAAAATAAAATCCATAAACATGCATGGAGCGAGTGAAATAATAAAACACAGCGCCACAGCCATAAACTTGACGGCGCTACGGCAGGTCTTGTTGTCGTTTCTCGTATTAAGTTTAGCAGCCAGCTGTGATGTTCCACTTGAGATTGTCTAGCTTTTGCAAAACAAATGCAAAAGATTTTTCATATCATTCGGTTTCATATGATTCTCGCATGCTGAACAAATTAAAATTAGATTAATTTAAATGCTAAACTTGGCACTAGCTTCGCAGTAGGTACTACAGAATTAGAAAAATAATAAAAAAAACTCTCGTGGCCGCACACATGGTATTTTTTTTATGTGCAACACTTTGTGTGAATATATTATACAAATAAATTCATAATGTGAAATGAATTTATTTATATCAGCAACAAACCGCAAATGCCAAAACGTTTATCTCCATGCTCGAAACCAAACTCAAACTTGTCGTCAGCATTGAAACTACCAAACCAACCGCAAATCATTCTACGTCAACATGTGGCACTTGGCAACTCAACCGATAACTCGAAACTCTTACCGAAAGAGAACGATTTCATTTTTGAAATTCGTTTAATATTAACTCCTCTGTTTGTATTTTTGCTTCAGTTATTTTGTCAAATCGGAAACTCTCAACGATGATGTGATGATGTTTCACTTTGAGTTCGATAAATAATTCAAATATTTTCGGTTTATGGTTTTGTAGCAATTTTGGCAATTTTGCTGGTGTGCTTGGCTGTGCTCGTGTGCGTCGACTGGTGAATGTATTTTGCCTGATTGTGTCAGCTGTAAGCAGGAAGCAGAAACAGTTGGGAATTTTACATATTTTACTTTTGAAATCCAACGCAATCGAACGAACGGAAATTGCATATATCGAGGGGTGGTCTGACGTTGGTAGCTGGCATTTGCTTTACGTTCCACCCCGTTCAGTGGGCTTAGTTGGGAATAAAATATTTAATTTATATTTTTCGTTTGGATGAATTTCATAAGACATTATGGCATATGAAATTGTAATTATGCATAAAAGATAACCTTTTCAAAATTTCCACTTCTGAAAGATTTTTCCTTTTTACATACTCCTTTGTTTTTTTAAACACTGCCTTCATACCCCGGCGTTGCTCGGACTTATAGTATTTACAGTAGTAAAAGTACCCGTCCCGTGAACCTTCCCGTGAACCCCCAGCGAAGGGACTTGTAAAATAATGAAGTAGAAGAGAAAATCAATCAGTTCAAAAAAAATGAGTGAAATGAAGATTCTTTTCATTTGACTATTTCACTTCACAACTCACTGCATTATGATTACTTGTTGAGCGAGTGCAGTGAAGTAGTGCGTAACGAATGCATTCGTGCTGGCCTCTAATGGAGTGGCAATAAAAGTCGTATGCAGTTTTATGAACGACATTTGAGCGAATCAGTTGTCAAATCGATTAACTCAACGGTAGCCTCTTCGGTTAAAAGCTTGTCGCCTTACCAGCATTGCCTTGTTAGTGAATATCAGAAAATATGCCATTACCAAGAATTCATTTCTCCAAATATTAGTCTAAATTCAATTACAAGTGTTTCCAAATGAGACAGCATTCACACTCGTAGGTTATCATTGCACGCAGTGTTATCAGGATGCACTGTATACATAAATATTGAGGGAAATCGGAAGCCGTCAATGAATCGATATGAAAATTATCTGTTTATACACTAATCGATCCATTGTCGTACAAACATGCGAGTGTACATTAGAGTGGACCACGCTAGTGTACATAAAATAAAATAAAATATGAACCGCTATCGCCTTTCGTGCAAACGGAGATATCAATCAAAATACTACCTGATGTGTGAATAACAAAATTATCTAAAAGTAGCAACGTGTTTATCGCCTGGTAAAGCGTATGAATGTGGGTGATGATGAAAATCCACAATGAATGACGTTTATTATGGCATTATGAAAAGCATGCAAATCAAAATAGAATTCAACCAGCTGAGTCATCGGTCAGTTGCGGTTGGGAGAAAGTTTGGATTAAAGGAAAGTCTTGAAATGTTAGAGTATAGAAATTAAATAATTCAAAAAGAGTAAAACTTTCTACCAATCCCAGATGGGACTAATTTTAAAGGAAACTACAGCAATTATCCGAAGCTATTGTAAAAACTCAAATTGCGGAAGAAGTATTTCAACTTTCGAAATCCCGCCACTGCCATTATCTACTTATCAATGAGGTCCCTCCGCTTGGACTCATCATTGTCAACATTAGTACGATATTAACTAATAAACTTCGCCCCTAATAACGGTTATAAACCACAAGCGACGTGCGGCACCACCTGGGCTAACTGCGCGTTGCCTTACTCATAGCCGGGGAGTGTTGCTGTTTATGCCCGTGTATGTATAAAATTCACACTGTATATACTGCCTATTCCTTTGTGTGAGTGGTACTATTTCTATAAATGGCCCAATGTGACTTTGGCCGTTTTATTATCCCGTTTCGATTTTGTTATTTTTGCATTCAATTTCATATTCAAACGACTGAACGCGTCGCGCGGTGTTGGAATTTTTTCCTTCGTGCCTTTTCTTGGGGACTTTTTCTTAACCATACAAATTTCCGTTTCAATGCAGTACAAGCACATGAAGAAAATTCTAAAAAAAAATATATTGTGTAAAATATAAATGTGAAATTGCACCTTCGGTGATCATCACATCGTCCCCCTGTGTCATTTTGTGTATTTCGCTCGGTTTTTTGACATTTGAAATTGCTACATTGCACGAAAGTGTCGCATGAGTGCCTTGAATATAGAGAAGAAGTGAATTTGTATATTTGTGTCTGAATTGTAGAAAAGTCGTAAAAATACCCCGCGGCTCCGTAAAAAAAACGAGAAATAAATAAATTTCCACTCGAAAGTGAAATGCTTGTGATGCCCAAGGAACAAATTAAACGCAACCGCTATGGTAAGTCCGTTTACCTCTAGCGAATGAGCATCTTTGTAGAATATAAATTAAATTCCAATTTGAAAAGGGATTGCATTCATTAAGGACACAAAAAGAGCTGGTCCCTTCTATACAAATTTTAATATTTAATTTGATTTTTCAGCCAGACACATTTTTTATTCAAATATTTCACTGCATTTTCTTTGTCACATGCAGAGCTGACAAAGGTAGAAATATGAGTAGATTCTTTTGCTGTTCGTGATTACTTATTTAAGGTTATTGATTCGAAAAATTAAAAAAAGGAGCGTAGTGGGCGAAAAATGTGGCCAAAGTGAAGGAAAATGTTTCTTTAAATAAATGTAAAATAAGATTTAAAAGCTCCACTGTGTACACTCGAAAAAATTAAGTTATTCGCACACCATCTAATTTGAAGCATATTTGGAAGGAGATTCCGGAAAAAATTTTCTTTTTTTTTTGGCCGATCGTAGAGGTAGCGCATTGACATATTTCTTCATATTGTCTCTATTTATGATCCGATTTAATGTCTCGAGGAGACCTACAATAATGCCTCAGAGGTCCTTGCTCTTAAGTACACCCTTCTAGTACTTACCCACCAGATCTCAGTTAGTACCACCCTAATGTACCATTCCAAGTGCAGAAAATTAAAGCTCTCGAAAAATCATTAAACTCTTGCAAAGGAAGTATACCGATTATACCATTAGAACTATTTATAAAAAATAGAATTAATATTTTTACCGAACGTAGGGGTAGCGCATTGACATATTTCATCATATTGTCACCATTTATGATCCCATTTTAAAGTATATTATTAGAGACCGACCGAAATTCGGTTTCGATTTCGGTTTTTCGGCTTTTCGGCCAAAAAAAGCTGTTTCGGCCGTGTTTCGGATTCGGCCGAAAAATAAAATATCACTTTCGGCCGAAATTTGATAGAAAAAGTAACAAATAAATAACAAAGATTACACTGATCGACAAAACTGAACGTTTTGTGTGTTAAATATACTTTATAGACAAATTCTTATGTATTTTGCCATGCTGGATACGAAAATAATAATAATGAAATTTTTACAGCACCAAAAATGCAACTTTTGTGGCGTTTGCAGAATATGTAACACAAATTTAAGCATTGATCATAGTTTCGAAGAATCAGAAGCGACAAAGAAGACATGTCCTATCGGAGTAGATCTAATACTCTCGCAATGATTCATAAATTTCTACTTCTCTACTACGGTAGCAGATTTTTCTAATTCCCTCAAGATATTTCCTATTACTATGGTAAGAAATCTACTCCTCAAAATATTATCTGAGTTTCATACAATGCAAAAGTACTATTCTTTCAACAAATCTGCTTCCCCGACAGAAATTTCTACAACTCGTAGAATTTCTAGTACTCTACGCATAAACCCATATCTACTCCCCTCTCTTGAAATCTACTGCCCTGACAGTAATTTCTACTACTCTTGATTTCCACGCATTTGATAGTTTGCTTCTAAATTCATCTAATTCATGATCTGAACTTAAAATGATCGGCCCATATTCATAGTCAAATTAAGCTCCAACTTAACTTCAGAAATCTACTAAGTTGACAGATAATACACTGAACTGGCAGCTACTAAGCTGGTTCTAAAGTTTAGAAGCTACTAAATTTGACTATGAATATGCGATCGATTTCAGCCTACTGATAATCTTAATTATGTCCCACTTTATTACATTAAATCTCACAATTGTTTCTTTTATTTTTTCGGTTTCGGCTTCGGTTTCGGCCGAAATTAAAAAAATGAAAATTCGGCCATTTCGGTTTCGGCCGAAAAAAAAAATAAAAAATTTCGGCCATTTCGGTTTCGGCCGAAATTAAAAAAAGCGATTTCGGTCGGTCTCTATATATTACATCAACATTTTTGTCTCCAGGAGACCTACAATAATGCCTCATACGTCATTGCCTTCTAGTACTTACCTACCAGATCTCAGTTAGTACCACCTTGAGAGCAAGGACCTCTTCTTGTAGGTCTCCTCGAGACAAAAATTTTGATATATTATACATTAAAATCGGATCATAAATAGAGACAATATGAAGAAATATGTCGATGCGCTACCTCTACGATCGGCCAAAAAAAAAAAGGAAATTTTTTCCGGAATCTCCTTCTAAATATGCTTCGAATTAGATGGTGTGCGGTTAACTTTTTTTTCCCCCTATAAGGTGATACAGTCTAGTGTACACAGAAAAAAAATAGACGGTAAAATTAACCGAAAAAGGTGGTTAAAGTACAGAATTTCAAAATGTATGAAAATTTTTAATTTTTTAACCGACAAAAAATTTTATAAAAACATAGTTGAAATAACCGAAAATAATTGTTGTTTTACAGAAATTGTATGTTCTGTTACCGCAATTATTGGTTAAATTTGAATTTTCACCCACTTTACCATTCGCGCATCTTCAGTTGAATCGTTTATATTCAAAGAAAGCAGAATTCTCAATCGTGTTATGAATGTTGTGCCTTATAGAGGCAGCTTGAGCCGAGCCAAACAGAGTTTTTTTTGCTTGTAATACTGCATGTGCAAATACTAATATTGAAAAATAAGAGCTTGTGTCAGTTATGCGCTCAAGTAGTGTTTGGTAACGAAAGTTTAAAATCGACTTTCGATTCTACGATCAACTATTTTCAACTTGATTCTGAGAATCGATTAATCGAGGCTTAGAATCGACTATTTTTAATCGATTTTCGATTTTTTCATTTTTTTATCGTATCAAAATCAAATTTTTTGTTAATATAGAAATTGAAACATAAAATTCGAGCTATAACAATTTAGAAATAAAACAATTTTATTTCAGACAAAACATAAAGTATTATCACAAGTCGCCATATATAGAGTCACAAGAGGGAATTATCATAAAAAATCATTTGACTTTTTGTATGTATTGTGTTTTTCATACAAAATTTAATGTTAAAGCTGTTTGCAAGGTACCGATGCATCGGTGTCAAGATGTTGCCAGGATGGGTATTACCTCGTCATCGAAATCGCTGCCCAATAAATAAACTTACAGTCTTCCTCGCTTTCTTTTGCTGGCTTAAGTAATTGAGATTTTGTGCATTTTTAACAAATGTTTAGTGATGGAAACGTTTTTTAAAAAAAAAAAAATCGATTATTTGCATTAAAAAATCGGTTATCGACTATTTCGACATATCTAAAATCGTTTCCGAAATAGTCGATTCTGAAAGTCTAAAATCGATTTTCGGTTAGAATCGAAGTCGATTTACCAAACACTACGCTCAAGCTAATACTTTTTTTTTAAACATGCAATCTTGCATTTTTTAAATTTATTTTTGTGTTTGATATGTTTTTTTTTGGTTTTAAAAGGAAACAAATTTTATATATTTAACGAAAAAGTTTTATGGTTTCCTTACTAAAAAATGTATAGCGCAACATATATTTGCGGTAATTTGTTGGTTTACCATTAAAATAGTAAACCAACAAATTATTAAGGTAAACTTACCTCCACTTCTCTTCGGTTAGATGAACCGACGAAGAAGGGTTGAAGCGTATTCTACCACTTTTTTTTGTGTGTACCGATTTTTTTTTTGTGTGTAGCATTGGGGCACGACTACTCCAAAAATAGTTTAAGGTCCAGAAGATGATAGGTAGAGTGTACTCCTGATTTCAGCTTATGGTAACAATTCAACTTCAAGCTAATGCCATGGTTGCTTACCATCTAAAACTTTCTTCTAAAATGTACCCTTTTGTTTATTTGTTGAACTCTTTGGTAAAGACTTTAATATTTGATTGTTTGTTTCTTTCGCTTCCAGATTTGCATCGCAAAAAGAAGTTATACAAAAGACCCTCCAACCCGATGCCAGCCCGAAAGGGGCTGCTAGCGCCCCAAAATACATTCTTGGATACAATTGCAACACGTTTCGATGGCACGCGTGAGTATAGTAAAAAAATATTTTATAAAAAAACCCCCAAAAAATAAATAAAAGCAGAAAATTCCAACTGAAAAGAAAAATCCGTTCAATCAAATTTAGAGTTGAGGCTAAAGAGCAAGGAGGCTCCCACACTTGGGCTTTCTTACGTGAAAGGGTGATTTTTGTGTTTTTACTGTGTACGTGCCAAAGCGACACGTGCTGAAAACGAAACATCTTCTTACACGCATGTTTCAACGAATGAAAATTCATGCGGCATTCGCCCACACGCACACACTCTAAGAAATTATCACTATCATACTGCGTCAAGTAAGCGCTATCGGAAACTCCAAAAGTAGCACAAAGTCTCATTCGCAATTGACGTCAATGAGTGAATTGGATAATTGTGGTGTGCACAATTCACTACCAGGAAAAAGTGCTGCAAGTTTCCTGCCATACAAAAAGGATGCGAAGCCGCACAAATTCGCTGAAAACTGTTACAATTATTTTTGATTATGCAAATGTACTATGCATAGACAAAAAAGTTCTTGGAGAACAAAATGGTGTGACGTGAAGGATTGCAATGAACACTTTTTCTAATGAAATGAAATTGCAATTTAATTGCATTTATTTTAGTGTGAAAACTTGGATTTTATACTTATGTAGGTGCTTCAAACAGAATTCATATCAAACGTGCATTAAGATGACGATCTTAATGCATATTTACTCAGTTGCAGCGAAAGTATTTCTACGCTTCACTTAGAAATAAGTTTATTCAAATATGGACAATAATTTTTCAAGGAAATTTTCCTTTCGTCACCTACACATCATCAGTAGAAGTTTACACGCTGCAAGTCGTCGAAGTGAAGTGTTACTTAGAAAATGTCGCTCAGCAGCTTAGTAAATGCTGTGATATTTTTAAAGTTTCTTCATTAGTGGGTGTAAGGCAACAGTAGAGTTTCATATTAAAAGTTCAGTAAAGAAAAATGTCGGTTGCGTCATAAACTTCATTTGATGCACTTGGAAAAACTTAAAAGAACCTATCTATACGTTTCTTTGCAGTATGCCTACTTCTTAAATAAAGGATGCCCTGCATAGTACTTTCCTTCTGATTGCGTTTTTCCCATTCAACTTGTGCTTGTGGTTTTATGCTTTCGAGAGTGCGTTCTGTATGCTTGATTGTGTATCGAATATCAACATTTTGTATCAGATTGAAATTGAGATGGTGGGCTGGCGGCCATTCACGCAGTCAGGCGTATCCTCTTAAATACTTCGCAGTTACTGAACATGCATACGTTGAAGTAGCACCGACTTCCATAGTCAACTTAACTTGTCTTGGTTGTTGCAATTATTTACAAGAGAGGCAGCAATGATGATGGCAGCACGCTCCCTGGATTTTATTTTGCTCCACGTTACAGTAATTGCATTTAAAAGGGTAAAACTAGTAGGGCAGAATGTGCACTTGTTTGTATTTATGTGTGTGAGGGTGTTTCAATGGGTTGATTTTCTAAATGCATAAAATCTCATAAATGTTTTTTTTTCATATTGAAAAATGTTTTGATCTGCCCTACTATTTTTTACAACCTTTGCGAATGTTAGACCACTCGATGGCCCCCTTTTCAATAAAAACACTGTGCTAGTTGAAAAGTAGAACAGACTGCCCACCGGGTGGGCAAAGCTAATTCGAGTACGTTGTCTCCAATTGAATTAGCCGTTTTTCTAGGTTAGGTCATTTTGTCTTTTAAATGGTCACACAAAACTTTAATATTGAATATATAAAAAGAATGCAGTTAGTTTCATTTGCAAACAATTTTTTTATGTTCGAATTTTTTTCGACTAAAATTAAACCTTTTTTGAATATTTGTGATTTATTTGAAAACATTTTTTACATATAGTAAATTACCCGCAGGGTGGGAAATGACAGTTTTGAAATTGTATCAAACCAACCAAAAATTTTTACTTTTCGGTATCAAATTGTACTGAAATTTTTGGTGAATAATAAAACTTTTTTTGGAATATAACTTACATATTTTATTTAACAATTTAAAATTCAATTTTATAAATACTGTAAGTTCATAATATGTTCACCCAGAGAAATTTTTCGTCGTTTGAGGAAAAATCGGATTGGTTTTGCGCGTTTCCCCATTTGAAAGCCAAAATTCTATTTTAAGGAAAACTTTCCTTAAATTTAATACATTTTCTTTAAATTATAGAATTTTGTCTTTCAACTGAGACTTCTTTTATATAGCGTGTTCCAGCAGCGCTATTTCGGTTTTACATAAATTATAGGTTCTTTTGTATGTTAGTTAATGGGTAATACAATTTGCCACACTGCCATCGTTAAGTTTGTAAAAGTTAATTCCGCTTATATGTACGCAGTAAAGGCAAATTAACTCTTTATAAAGAAAACGGTTTTGTTATTAAGTGGTACGGGATCAGATGCGGGAGTTGCTGATCACTTATCTCTTACTTATATAAAATTCTTTGGGAGTAGGTTTGTAGGTTTGTATGTATGTATGTATGTATGTTTGTTCCCTTTTAACTCAAGAAATCCTTGACCGCTTTTAATGAAACACATACCCAAAGGTAGGTAATTTCATTGATCTCATCATAGGCTATATGCCATTTCATTAAATTTGGGAGTTCGAGGTGGGCGTGACAAATATTATTCTAAAATGCTATAATTTATGCAGTGTTTAACCGATTTCGCTGAAATTTTATATGTGGTTTTGGGTAATGAATTGGTAATATGTTGATTCTGAAAATTTGCAGTCCGCCCACTGCCACGCCTTAAAATTTCTAAAGCTCTGTAACTCGGGTCCTATTCAAGGGATTTCGGTGAAGTTTTGGATTTGGTGCTGGGAGGTGAATGGGCAGAGGGATGACTTGCAAAATCTATTTTTATTTCAGTTGCTTAAATAATACATATAACATTTCTACGTTAACATGAAATTACATAATTACATAATTATTGCGAGCGAAGCTGTGGGTATAAGCTAGTTGCGTTATAAACCATCAACCAACCAACCAACTGTAACTAAAATCATTTTTTTAATAAATATAAAATTGTTTCAAAGAACTAGCGCAAAACCAATACAATTTTTCCTCAAACGGGGAAAAATTTCTTTCGGTGTATGAAGAATTATAATTTAATCGAGAAAATTCGATAAATGTTGGCAAAAAGATGTTCATTGAGTTAATTTTCAATACTTTTCACTTTGTCTCCTTACTAAACACCCTTTAGACTCCATTTAAACCCTTTTTGAACCTAACATTAACTGCCACGTCCATATTATGAACTGCCTCTTCAACTATTTAAAAACCAAAAACCCTGATCCAGGATGTTTTTTTAAACTTTAATTTGGCAACACTGTTTTAACTGGCGGCCATTTTGTCAGCTATTAAGTGATTTGTGTTTAGTTTGGTTTGGCATTTCAACATGAATAGACTGACGCCTGAACATCGCTTCCAAATTGTGTTAATTCGACTAACTATGGACCGTTGTCACACCACGTTTACTCTAAATAATAACACGCATCCACAGAGACGTCATACAGTGCGTACAGAAGAAGCCATTGCTGCTGTAGAGCGCAGCGCAGAGGAAGATTTTGCGGAAAGATCTTGGTTTTCGTGCTTACAAAATCCAACTCGTGCAAGAATTGAAGCCACACGATCACCTAGCAAGGCGTAGATTCGGTGAATGGGCCCGAAACAAGATTGCCGTTGATTGCCGATATATGGCCACAAATGTTAGAAAAAGTGATTGAAAATTGGACCTCCAGATTTGATTACGCCCGAGCCAGCCTTGGCGGTCATATAACAGAAATCGTATTTGAATTACAATGCCAAAAGATTATCTTTTGAATTAAGTCAATTTTATGTCAATTTTAAAAATTCAACCTTGTTTTATTCAATTTCAAAGTTATATACTAAAAGTCACCCTTTATGTGGAATTTTAACCTACAAGGTCCACGTGATCCCTTCTGGAAATATTCAAAATCCGGCTAAGGAATCAGTAGACATGTCTCAAAAAATATATATATACAATTGCAGCTTCCTTGAGCCACTAGTGGCTTCAGGAGAGCCTACTTTTCACAGCCTATTCCAGTTATCATTCAGTTTTCTAAGGTCTACTGCATTCAAGTTAGGTTAGGTTAGGAGCCCCATTCATCTTGCACGGTGGAAGATGAGATGAGTGTGCTGTAGTTATAATGATTTTGAGTCGACACTCTATACGGGTTAGTGACAGAATAAAGTCAGATTTCACTCGATCGTACGATTTGTTTTATTGCTTTTCACTCAAAGATGATAACTTTGCTTGGCTTGACTCTACCTGAAAGTTCAAACTTAAAATGTTCTTTGGCAAATTGAGTGCATTAAATTGTTTTCTTCTCACAAATCTACTAACACCTAAACCGTATACCCTCCCGGCTCTTATGGCGTTTGATAAGCACACAATGACGTGGCCAAAGTCCTTGCCAATATTTGAACATTCAATGATTATTGTTGTCATCTACACCGAAGGCGATTAATTGTCACAAGATGCATTGACGTTTCACTTGCATGTCGGTTAGTCTCGGCTGCTGCAAAGCAATTTAATGGCAAATATTAGTTCGTAATTGACATACTTCATTGGAAGCTTTGTAGTGCATGCTAGTCACGAAATCAATCGATAAGTTCTATTATGTGAAATTTTAAATGAATTATATTTGATAAAATTCAATTTGCATGTTGTATAGAGAGGGGTCAAATTTTGAAAAGACTACAAACGCTTTAACTTTAAGCATTTCCACATTCTCTAAATATGAGCTGCAAAATTCAATTGTTCTGCTTTTTTCAAACTTCGAGGGAAGAGAACTTTTTACACGCCGAATTCATTTTGTAATTTAAAATTCTTTCCAGCCAATAGCGAATATTTCCCACGCTCTCTTTCGCTCCTGCCACTGACTGTTTCCTTCACAACCAGTCCCGTCAATTGTTTTCGTTTAATCTATGTTTTAAAATTGGAAAAGTTCAGCCAAAACATTTGCGCCAGCAAAAAAAAAACGGTACCAGCACAAAGGCTGCCAGAACGCTTTAAATTTAATACATCCACCGCAATGAGGATTTATCAGAAATTTAAAGTAATTTCATTAGTAGTTGCCTCCAAAATCGAGCAAACACAGTAAACGACAATGCCATGACGATCATACGCCACAATGTTAAATGCCCACAAGCGTAAATCGAACGATTTTGTGTGATGCTGCGGTACGCGTACAGCAACAGGCAGCAATATGGCGGAAAATAGTCGAGTGTATGTGTGTTTGTGGGTGTGTGAGGGAGAGTGTGTGGGTAATTGGGAAAGGCGTTGCCACACTGACGACCACCACGGAACGAAATGAAGGACACAAAGCAACGCAATACAACACGCCACGGAACAACAGTTGCTTCTCCGGTTTCCGGCTTTATATTTTTGGTTTTGTTGCTGTTGTGTTCGTGCTGTACTTTTGGCACGCAGGAGGTTCTTCCGGGAACCTTCATTTCGTTGCTGTTAATTAAGTTTGCGATAATTTGTTGTTGGCTTTGGTTGGAGTATGACTTTGTTCGTACCTTCACAAACAGAATGTTTTATGGCTTTTCAATGTGACTTTGTGAGCGAGTAAGGAATTAAATACCTTCATCATGGCAGCAAACAGACACTCACACATACTGCCGAAATACACTTCCACTCAGCACATATAAAACACCAGTTGCCCACATGTCCATAAAATGCTACATAAACACACTCAGCTGCTGACCAACAGACGATAAACTTTTAATTGGCATTTGTAACTTTTAATTTGTGTGACTGCGCCAGTGTGTGTGTGTGTGTGTGTGTGTGTGATGGCAAATGGCTTCGGCTTCCCTACTCTCTGTATCTCAAGTTTTTGACATATTTCTCTTTGGCAGATATTGTTTTTACTTAACACCTACTTCTGCCCCAGCACTCGAACGTTGACAATTATGACTTGGTTTGTATTGAATAGTTACCAAAAGATGAAATAAATTTCAGAGAAGTTGCCTTTCTTCTGCTTCGACAATAAATAATAAGTTGGAAAAATAAGGTTTGACATTTTACTTCTTGGACTTGGCGTATGGCACATTTGCGCAATTAAGTCAAAGTCTTGCAATTTTTAATTAAATTTGAAATGGCGACAATGAAGAATTCTGCTGAAGAGTTGCTCTGGAGGGTAAAATGTAATCTTGCAGGATGTGGTGGTCACAACAATATTCCGTCTACAGAATTAAGGAACTAATGGGACATAATTATGTTCAAAATGTACTGGAATCGGTAATGCTAGTAGTAGAAAGCAAATGTTCAAGTTCCAAAAAATGTTTCTTTATTTTTTTCCCACAGTGACGCAAGTGTGCTTTTAAACTTACCCATCATAATCATAAATTTTGTTTCCATTTTCATTTATTTTTTTCTATACAAAATGAAGAGTCATTCTTACATAAACTAAAACTACATTTGTTAGTACTTTATTGCATGTAAAGTATTGACTTTTTACGATGATTGTGGTGTGTCAACAATGCCAACAATTAATCATCTTGTTCTGCTACGCCTAGTATCCAGCATTTGTCCAACTGAAATTTATTTTATTTATGACAAAATATTTTTAGTTTCTTTTGTATTCATTACTTAACGGAAATCTTTGACATACTTGACAACAATCCTAATCATGCTATGCAATATTTTACATTTTTTGCTATAAATAGCTTCTACCTTTGTGCTATGGTGCCTGGTCCCGATTGTGTACTGTCAAGTGGTGGGAAATAAACAAAGAACTTTAAAAAGAAAAATACTGTGAGCTTGTCAGTTTGCATTACGTTTTGTTGCATGCCATTGGAAATGGAAAACTAGAAATGAAATGAAGGAATTTACTGTTTGCTGTAAAGTAAAATATTTTATGTGATATATTAAGGAATTTCGCAAACACAGTCAAGAAATATACAAAATAGTTTCTCTATTTTGTAAGACGCTCTGGGAAACCGTACCTTATTTGACACGCTCAGAGGAAAAAGCGATGTAATGTACTGATGCTCTATGTGTCATTTGTGGGTTGTATGGCGTCGATCGAGTTTTTAAACTCAGTGTCATCCCAATGGCATTATGCGAAAGAGGTAGTCTACAGAGTTCGCAATAGTCTCAAATGAAAGAGGATTTATCTTTCTGTTGAAAAAAAGGGCGCCTTACATTTATTAAAATAAATTCGAAATTTAATATAAAAAACATTTAAAATGTCTATAAGTAACTGCAATGTCTTAAAACCAATTTCTTCAGCCCATTAAATACATATTCCAAAAGTAATTTCCATTATCGTTCATTGATTTTATTCTCTCTTCTTTCTTCTTCTTTCTTTTCTAAATTTTTCCATTTCTGCAGATTCAAATTTTGTGCTCGGCAATGCGCAGGCAAATGGCAATCCAATTGTTTATTGTTCGGATGGCTTCGTGGATTTGACAGGATATTCACGGGCTCAAATAATGCAGAAGGGTAAGTACAAACAACAACAATGGAATTTGAAAGAAAAAAAGAAAAATAGAGGAAGAGTTGCTGGTACATTCCTAGCAAATCCTAGAGTTAAATTAAATTACATTTTTTTCGTCTTTTTTCATGGGTTTGTTAACGACGGACATTGCTGGGCGTTTCTCTGAATTTATATAAAAACAAAATACAAAACTTCAACAGGATGTTCGTGCCATTTCCTGTATGGGCCGGAAACAAAAGACGAGCACAAGCAACAAATTGAGAAAAGTCTGATGAATAAGACGGAACTGAAGTTGGAAGTAATTTTCTATAAGAAAGATGGTAAGTTGATTGGGAACTAATTGGTATTTTAATTAAAGGAGCAGGGATACAAGGTCTTTCTTGACCAATAATACCAACAAATCGCATAATTTGAGGCCGTATTACCACTGTGAAATTGTTTAATGTTTAGAGGGCAAGTGCAAGACAATAATTTTTCAGTGCAATTTTGGTTATAAAAAAATTATGCTTTCACCGAGATAGAAATATTATTTACTTACATTTAATAACGGATTAAATGTTATACAAAAAAATGTAATATGATTACACGCGCCAACCATAAAAGCCAACTTCTTCCAAGGCGAAAACTTTCGCCAACTAAACGTGCCATGAAACCAATAAAAACAATAAAGTTTCATTGTATTTCGAAAAGTGGATCAATTGTACTTTAAGGTTTCTCTCTTGTTTTGTTCTTTTAATTTACAACCGGATGTGGCAAGGAAATCTTCCAACCCATGCACAGACACATATGTAGGCCAGCATGGTGTATAAGGCGTATGTGTGTGCGAGTGTGTAGCTAAGCACTTTATTAAATCAACAGGCTGCTGCGCGCACCCATGCACACAGACACACAGACACGATTTTTGTTGTTGTTTTTGGGTTATTTAACAGAACCTTGAACTACATTTACTCACATTTTAAGTCGTTGATGGTGCAGCGTTTCCATTTTCACATCCGTTTCAGCGTTCTGTTTTCTATTCAAGTTTCTCCTCGCACTTGTGCCCTTTGACACGTAAATGATGATTGTGTGCGAGAATGGGGAGTGGGGGGAACTGCCTTCCTGCCTGCCTGCCTGCCTTGTGACTATGTGTTCAGTCACTCATACACACGTATACACATGCGTATACACACTCATGCATACGCACACGTATACATATAAAACAATAAAAATTTCTCTCTTTCTTTTTCCGTTTTCTCTGTGTGTGTTTGCCGCTGCACGGCATTTATGACTTTAATGAGGTCACGATTAAGTGCGCCACCATGATGAAGTGCCGTTGCCTGATGCTGGCGCTGGCAAAGTCGACGGTGATGGCAGTCCTGGAAAGCATCGTTAAATTTAATAATTGTGTTATTAGCAGATTCCGAAATGTGTCAATTTGATAACAAGCGGATGTGCTTAAGCTTTTTATACGTTTCGAAAGTAATTTTCCTTTGTCACTTTGTGGCTGACATTTTTTTTTTAATATATTATTTTGGAAGTTAACGAGAATGTTGCTTTTGGTGGTGTGCATGTTTGGAATAACCCTGAATGGAAAAGTTCAAATTTTGTTTTAAAAATTCAATACGAAATCGATAGTTTCTTGTGTTGTTCTTTGGGCGAAGATTTGGGTGAAAACTTTCACTTTTTTGCAGTAACTTTAGGTGCATTTGATAAAAATTTCTCAGTTTGAGAATATTTTCCATATTCCATATTATTCCGTTTTTAAAACAAACTTTGGTTGAAAATACTTCTATAATATCAATTAGTTATACTTTCAAAGTTTATTTATAACAGAATTCCTATGAAATATTTCATATTAATTGAGTGTAAAATTTTGTTTGGAGAAAGTTTGGTAATTTCCCAGCAGTCATGTTCCTTTGTGAATTGAAATTCCCGCTAAAATACAATTTTTGGTTGAAGACAAATATATGCTGAAAGTAGTGCTAAACAATTTTCTTTGACAATAAATTTACGCTTTTAATGCTGATCTGATTTTTACACAGTTAAGAACTTTGTGGTTTGTTATTCAATTTCCTTTCTAAAACTATTAAGGATGAAAGTTAATATTTTGGCGTCAAACCTTAGATTTTATTGTTATCGGTTTCGGAAATTTAAAAGAAATTTGGTATACCGAGAGAAAAAAATAACAGTTTCGCTGTTAAAAATCATCCGACAGTCGAAAAACTGTTAAGTTGACAGCGAAAACAGATCATTGTAACAGTTTTTTCTGTCAATTTAACAGTTTTTCGACTGTTGGATGGTTTTTAACAGTTTTCTTAAGAGTTTTTTCTCTCGGTGTACTAAATGTATCAAATGTAATGGTAGTCATTGATAATGGTGGGCGTGACATACTGTTAATCCCGAACTTTTTCATTTAATTTATAAATCCAATTTCATGAGTTATTCATCGGCAAGGGTTCGACGATACCTGGAAACTATCATATATAAAGGGTTAAGGTTTTTTTTTTTAATAAGTTCCAAAAAAAATTGTTAATTTCATCCAGAATTTTTCGATATTTTCTGTAATTTATCGATAATTTTTCGAAAATATATCGAAAATTGTTCACCATTTACGCAAAATTTTCGATAATATCCATTTCCACTTCGAAAATCCCCTTAACATTTTTGTTTCAATTCCATTTTGTTCCGGTACACTTCCATTGCGTTCCAGTTCCATTCCCATTTGATTCCTGACATCTCTTCCAATCAAATACAAGAAATGGCGTCCAAATAGGTTAAGAATTTCTCATAAGAAACGAAAATGAAGAAGTTTGGCGGCCAATTTGAGCGGGAGGTAGGCGTTTTCTCATCCGAATGCTCTTTCTTATCAGTTATTTTCAGAACTTTACAATATTAATACTAAAAACAAATTCAAAGTCTCCTAACCAAATGTTAGAAGTTCATTTTATTTATTTTTTTTTATTTTTTTACAGTTAACCTCACTCATTTGCAACAAAAAATGTTGTACAAAAAAAAAACCAATTAAATATTAAAATTTATTTGAGCAAAAATATATATTTTTTTCTCGACAGGTTCACCATTTTGGTGTCTCTTTGACATTGTGCCAATTAAAAATGAGAAACGTGATGTGGTTTTATTCCTGGCTTCGCACAAGGATATCACGCACACCAAAATGCTGGAGATGAATGTCAACGACGAATGTGATAGCGGTAAGTAAGCAGCGAGTTGAAAATTTTCGCACACAAAATATGCATACACAAACACAAACACAGGCAGACACATTAATTTACATACATACACTCGCACGCATTCACTTATGTGTGTATGTGTGTATAGCGCACATATGCAAACTGCGAGTATGTCACTTGGATGAGGAATACCTTTCAAATGTGTTTGTCTTGTGCATGACTGTGAAAAATGATTTCACATTTTTTTAACGTTTTCTGATTTTTGTCATTTTACCCATCAGCACAAATGCACACAAGCGTGCACACATTCGTATACCTAACACATACACTGATATGCATTATATTTTGCGACATATGTATGTAAGCTTACCTGGTTCGTTCTCGCTTGTCGGCTTAATTTTATTGAATTTTTTTTCGTTTTGCGCATGATGCGTATTTTGCGCTTTTTCATTTTATCCACTTTCCCTTGAACAAACCTTCATTCCTTCGCACGTCTGCCTATAATTCAGTGTTCAGCTATGCTATTGTGTTTTTTTTATTCATTCGTTTGCTTTTGCCTTTTTGATTTCCGTCATTATTTGTAATTCACGCGAATTTGCTTTTACTGAAATTTTGTTTTTTTTAGTAGCTTCTACCAAGCAGAAATGGGTAAGGCTTCAATAGAATCTGTAGAAGTCACGCAAATACTTAGAACTCAATAAAATACTGAAAAACAATTAAAAACTATAGTCTTGCCGAAGCTAAAATACTCCCACACAATATAGAAGAACCTCGGACATAAAAACATTTTGACTCAGGACCACGCTTTAAGGCCCTAAGGCATTTATAGCGAATCTTTTACTTATATAAAATTCTTTGTTCCCTTATATCTCAAGAAATACTTGACTGATTTTAATGAAACACATATCAAAGTGTAGGTAATTTCGTTGACCTCATCATATGCCATTTCATTTACTGTGGGTGTTCGAGGTGGGCGTGGCAAATATTATTCTAAAATGCTATAATTCATGCAGTGTTTAACCGATTTCGCTTAAATTTTATATGCGTTTTTGGGTAATGAATGGGTAACATGTTGATTCTAAAAATTGCAGTCCGCCCACTGCCACGCCTTAAAATTTTTAAAGCTCTGTAACTCGGGTCTTATTCAAGGGATTTCGCTGAAATTTTGGATTTGGTGCTTTTTATATGAAACGGGACAAATAAACAGGCCTACGTCTGTCGCTTCCATGAGTATGCCTGCTGGCAGGCAATATTGCATAGAAAATCCATTGACACCACCCTATCTCCCTTCTAGCGCAGGCATACCGGCATGCCTCCACTAGAAGCGAGGATGGAATGTGCAATTTCTTCCCATAGCAGGCGTGCTGGCATGTCTCTAGCTGAGAGGCCTTGCGAAATTGACTACTGGGTCGGGTCATATTCAAGGGATTTCGGTGAAATTTCGTATTTGGTGTTGAGTAGTGAATGGGCAGAGGGATGATTTGCAAAATCTATTTTTATTTCAGTTGCTTAAATAATACATATAACAGTTATACGTTAACATGAAATTGCAAAATTATTGCGAGCGAAGCTGTGGGTATAAGCTAGTAGCGAATATTAGGTTAGGTAAAATTAGAGTGGACACGAATAGCCTCATATAGACCAATTTGGTTCAAGTGTTACCACGACTCTTGGTTTACTCGAGGTCCTTCTACGAAAGTTTCAGCTGAGTGATTGGAAGTTTGGATACGTCCCTAAGCGAACTAAAGAATGCCTACTATAGTATTTTGAGTCTGCTTCTGTTAAATTTCTAGCTTATTTTTTCAAATTTCTTTGGAAGTTAGCGCTGTAGGCATACCTACATATTAATCCAGCACTGGCATCAGCCGAATTGAAGAAATCACTGCTTGGCATTATTCCCACAGGGTAGCTTTGTGTGTTTAGAATTTCGTTTTCATTTTCATTTTCGGTTGATGTGCGTGTTTGCGTTATGTTTATCGTGTGTACATAGGTGGATTACATTGTCGCTTACGTTTACAATTTACACATATTTACTGCTGTAATTGTCTTGTAATTGCATTTACATGTCAAATGCATTTACATGTCACATTCATGATGAATCACTTATAAATCATGATTGCGTACGAATGCATGATATTGATAGCATTACTTTGAGATTTATATAGTGGTAACAGAAAACATGTATGTACCTCTTATAGGTAACTCTTTACCAACACATTTATTTATAGAGCAGTCTGATTAAATACAATATTTTTTGCAAACACATTGCAAAATTTTTACTATGAATTTTCCTGTTTGTTAGCACATGTATTAGTTTGAAGTGCCACTTCAAAGTCCTTCATTTGATTTATTGCATCCGCTATTAAATTCTATTGACGTGCCTTTTGTCTGCTGAAATTATCGGTTTGCTTTCCTCACATCCACATCTTGATGACCGCAAAACGGTTACTCGTGTAATTACTCATTAAATGGTTTATGCTTGGAACCTCAGAGGCATAATGAAATGTTTCTAATTCAGTAAATGCAGTTGACCACTGAATAGCCCGCCCATTATAAGCTAATTTACGATATCAAATTTATAATGATATATGCACAATTATCGATATGAATTCGTACATATGCCATGTGTACAAAGAAAATTGTTAAATTATCAAAAACTAGAGAGTGGACTATCTTCGGCTATACCGAAGTTGAAATACCCCCACACAGTAGGAAGAAGTACCTCGAACATATAAAAATGTGGTCTCAAGACCCTATTTTGAGCTAATTATAGGTGGTTTTGGAGCCCGGACCATGTCCAAAATCCATTTCTAAAAATTTCCAATTAAATCCACAACAAAAAAAAAAAAATTGGTCTCAAGACCCCATTTAGACCCTTATATATGTGGCTTCGGAACCTCGGACCATGTCAAAAATACGTTTCTAAACATTTCCAATCGAATACAACAATAAAAAATTTTTACCTTTTTTTTCGGTGTATGGGAGCCACGCCCAGTTTTTGTCCGATTTGGCTGATTCTCGAACTTGATCTCAGTATTCACGAGAAAAACATGTACCCAAAGTTTCAAGTCGATATCTCAAAAACTGCGACCGCTATCGTGCGGACGGACAGACGGACAGACGGACAGACGGACAGACAGACGGAAATCGCGAAATCGACTCAGGAGGTGATACTGATCAAGAATATATATACTTTTCCATACCGGACACGCCTCCTTATGGGCGTTACAAACGTTGTGACAAAGTGAGTATACCCTGCCACAGTGAGTGTGGGGGTATAAATATCCATTTGAAAAAGGGACAAATAATAAAGAGAAAAAAACTAGAGAGTGGACTATCTTCGGCTATACCGAAGCTGAAATACCCCCACACTGTAGGAAGAAGTACCTCGAATATAAAAAAATGTGGTCTCAAGACCCTATTTTGACCCAATTATAGGTGGTTTTGGAGCCCGGAACATGTCCAAAATCCATTTCTAAAAATTTCCAATCAAATCCACCACAAAAAAATTTTGGTCTCAAGACCCCATTCAGACCCTTATATATGTGGCTTCGGAACCTCGGACCATGTCAAAAATACGTTTCTAAACATTTCCAATCGAATACAACAATAAAAAAGACTTGAACAATTTTTACCTTTTTTTTCGGTGTATGGGAGCCACGCCCAGTTTTTGTCCGATTTGACTGATTCTCGAACTTGATCTCAGTATTCACGAGAAAAACATGTACCCAAAGTTTCAAGTTGATATCTCCAAAACTGCGACCTCTATCGTGCGGACGGACAGACGGACAGGCGGACAGACGGTCAGACGGACAGACGGACAGACGGACAGACAGACGGACATCGCTAAATCGACTCAGGAGGTGATGCTGATCAAGAATATATGTACTTTTCCATACCGGACACGCCTCCTTATGGGCGTTACAAACGTTGTGACAAAGTGAGTATACCCTGCCACAGTGTGTGTGGGGGTATAAAAACGAAAGGAAATGCGTGAAAATTTATCGATTTCCTTCCGCTGATTTGCGTGAAAAGCAATTTTTCATTTTAATTTTTCATTCTTTCACAAATTATCCCCCAGTTCTCGTGGCCAAAGAAAGAAGATACTCGTCCTTTGTTTTTTTCGAAATTATTAATTATGCTCAGCGCGCTTCAGTGGAAGTCAAAAAATATGAACACAAAAACGAAGGAGCAAAAAATCAGCTGCAAATAATGGCATCTAATTAAGTCAAAACAGTGACGCTACTGGCAAGCAACAGCTCACATCATTTCACAGAGTGGCATGGCACACATGCCGTGCCAGTTTAAGTACAAAATTGAGTACTACTCCTTGTCAATTGGAAATTAATGCGTGCTGACATGCCGCAGCGACGCCACATTTTTTTCGTGCCTTCAACACACATACACACACCCAAATGACAAATGCAGAGAGACATGCAGAAACACAGTACACGCAGAGAGGGAAAAGCCTCAGGCAAAGGTAGTAAACGACTGCAATGAATAAGTACGAAACCGCCTGTGGCATGTTAATGACCCGATTTTTGGCGGCCATATTGACTTCGGTGTTGTTGTCGTTTGAGCTAGAGTTTTTTTTCTGTATACATATATACGTGTGTGTGTGAATAATTGCCGACAATTGTCGCTGGAATTTCACACATCATTAGCGCTGTCAAAAAATGTTTTATGTTTTACAGTCTGCGAGCGCCGCAGGACATCATCATCATCATCAGCATAAGCGTTTCTGCTTCTTCCTTCTTTTTTGTGCGTCGGTTGTTGTTTGCTATGATTTCTCAATGTGCTGTTGACAGTGTTGAAAGCTTCCTTAATTTGGTTTTAATGTGATTTTGCTTTCTGTTTTTTATTCTGATTTTTAATTTTTTTGCTTTGTTTTTGCCTTTTTTGTTTTCCTAATAAAACCAACAAACTTTTCTGCTTACTTATGTTGTTATTGTTTTGTGTTTCACTGAACTGTCAAACGGTTTAATTGACAGTTGACACTTGCTTTCTCCTTTATTAGAATTGAATGCCGGAAGTTGAATGGAATATTAAATGAAAGCTAAACCAATAAAAAGGAAAAATACTGGAACTTAGGTTCAAATGAACTTCAATTAAAATTGTTGACCCCTTTCTCTGATAATTGCTAGTACATCAAAGAAATTCATGAAATCGATTTGCTCTCAACTAAATTTCAGACTGACTTTAGTGCTTTGTGGTTGTTTGAAGAAATTTTGAATTTACTTTGAAGTAATTCAAGCGAATTTCGAGCTCAGTTTGACAATTTCGTAATGTTTGTTTGCCATGTCAAGAGAAATGGTAAAAAAATTAGTGCTAAAGATGATAATTGCAAAAATTTCTCATTTATATTTTCAAATCTTAGTTTCTTAATTCCGAAATGGAAATTTGTAAGCATAAAAGTCACTCATACGCCATGTCGTGCACAATACGATACATTTTTGTGCAATATTTGTCTAAGTTATCTAAGGTATATTTTAGCTATAAAGCAGTCATGGTCTAATTGTGTCCAGTAGATTTTATTTGACGAGCATATAGGCTATTATAGGATGGATGTAGCACCTCCAATATTTAACTTTAATCAATTAGACACACGTCCATTTTTCCAACCTTTTTTTAACACATATACAGACTCACAGATAGAAACACTGTCAGCCAGATCTGGACACATGTATTTATGATTACTCATGTAAAATTCTTTCGGTATTTTATTGATTGACTGATTAATTTATTAATTAAAGCACCCGAGTCCTCTTCACTTGTAATTAAACACGCCCAATTAAGCGATCACAACAACGAATGAGTAATAAAGGCAAAATGCCTGTGAACGATTTTCTTTTCCACTTCATTTGAGCTCATGCCGAATGCAATTAATAATGAGTTTCGTAAGGTTTTACCGACAATGAATATTAAAATCAAATGAGGCGCTTTTGTGATTCCCAAGTGGAAATAACTGAGAATTCCTTTTGTATTGCCAATGAGTTTTTGTGAATAATTGCAATTAAAGTGGAAAATGGGGGCAAAAGGGACGTGAAGGTTTTTCAACGAGAAATTTCATTAAATATTGCAGATGTGGTAAATTCGTTTTGACTGACTAAGGATTTAAAGCTAAAAATTGTTTAGCAAAACCAAAAATAAAAGGAAATTCAAAACCGCACGCATGATAAAGATCCAATTTATGAATATGCATAATTAATATTTCTCATGAGAAACATAAAATGGGTAATGACACTTTTAAAGCGAAATTGTCAACTGAAATACAAATAAAGATTTATAAAAATTCCTAGCAGCTGAATAGTTATACTCTTCCTAATTAGAGTACATAGGTGCGTTGCGCTTTTCATGACAATGATGAATAAAATTAATAAGAATAAAGAATTTTACAAAAAATTATGCAATGATTTAAATTGATTGCTGTCAGCCTAATTACATTTTTAATTAGTCAAAAGAAAAAATTCCACATGTTCTGCCCCTTGGACTTAGACTGAAGGACCGCTCTTTGTCATTTTTTCAAGATCAAATAGTTAGTAATTTGAAAATACATTTTTTTTCTATTGAAAATTCCTCATACGCCGTGTATAACACAAGGCGCCAAAGTTCATATCATGTCTGTATTAAAATACATTAAAATGCTTAAAATATATGTTAACCAACACATATTTTTAATGATAGTTGAACTTGAATTCAAGTAGAAAAACATTTTTTTGGCATACACTGCGTATGAGTAATAAAAAAGCATCTCACAATTTGGCAATTTGAAAATCGTAAACGATTTGATCTAGATAAACTGACAAAGAGCGATTGTTTATTCGATAGAGGTTGTGTAGGACGGTGTTGAAATATTACTTTAATCAAAGTACTATGACGTTACACTGAATAAACATTTGCCATAAATCAATTGTAAAACATTGGGAAAGACATCCTTTTAAATGTTTTATTCTTTTGAGTTTCTAATTTTATGAAGTTTTTCCTTAAATAAACGAAACCGTCTGGCCCACAATTAATTTCAATTAAATATTATATAATTTATGTACAGTTCGAAAATATGTTAATCCTTTAAATAACACCAATATAGCCGAGCCGCAAGTATTTCATGGTTTCATGCTAATACACCCTTAAGCGTTTCAAGTCAGCAATTTTTCACAATCAGCTTAATTGTAATTTATTGCGAGCCAAAAAGCAACAATATAAGAGTAGGATAGGGTGTTGGACAGGCGTATCCTCTTTCTGTGCTTTTTTCTCTCTCAGTATTTATTTGGCCTAAAAGAGCATCAAAGTATCCTTTTTTACTGTACTTTGGTTTACTTAGCAATCAAAATACAGACTTTTAAAGGGGCTGCTAACTTCTTATTATGGTTCAGCCGTAGCAGTGGGATTTTTTTTCGGTCAATCGTTCGTTTTGGTATTTGGTTTTTATTTGGGTGTTGATAGACCCTTTTTTTCGCAGAAGAAAAATGTTTACAAAAAAGTGGTTATACAATTAAGGGAATTAAAACCAAGTGTCGAAAACTTTTTTTTAATTTTTTTAAATTTTATATTTGCTTTGAATGATTTCCCTTGTATGGAATTGCAGAATGGAATTTATTTATTACCTAATCGCATGCCTGCTTGTCTCTTCCATATTTATCACCTTCAAAGTATCAAATGTCATTTATCATTTGTTCCAAACTACACTACTCACAACTCACAGCTCACACAAAGTCATATAATTTTTCAGAAATAAAATTTAATACAATTCTGCCACCACCACCAGTTTGTTGTCCTTTTGTACGGCACACTAACACACACACACGCACACACCGCACTGCACACAGTTTGTTGTGTTCGTGCATTTGTAATTTGTCTAAGAAATAACATCATAAGTAATCGTCATCCATTTTTTTCTCTTTCTTTTTTCTTTCTTGTGCGTTTTTCTTTTGGACTTTGTTTATTTTCGCTCCTTCTCTTTCTTTTTGTCTGTCTCTGTCTCTGTCTTTCTCTCTCTTTTTTTTTTTTGTTTCATTCTGTAAGTTTTTGCCCTTACAGCTGCCCTGTTGGGCGCGCGTTTTCGTGCCGGTTCCAATGCCGGTATGCTGGGTCTGGGCGGTTTGCCTGGACTGGGTGGAGCCTGCAGCGGCCCTGGTGGCGACGGTGATGATGATGGCGGTGAGGGTAATAACTTGGACGTGCCAGCTGGCTGTAACATGGGAAGGCGGCGAAGTCGTGCTGTTTTGTATCAACTGTCTGGCCACTATAAGCCGGAGAAGGTGAAGACTAAATTGAAACTGGGAAATGTGAGTAGATAAATTGAGAGGAGGTGAGAGACAAGTCACCTGGATGCTAAGGTTTTCTTCTATTGATTTTGTTTTATAATAATTTAATAATTTGTCAATCATGATTCATCATATTTATGCCCTTTCTCTCCTTCCCTGAAACGCTTTTCGTTTTCTATAAAAAAATGAAAAAAAAAACTGTAATTCCACAAATTCCTTCCACCTCACTTTAACGCTTCCATGCTTCCGATGCTTTCCTTCTTCTAATTCACTTTCATTGCATAATCCCATCGAACAACAGCTTTAAGCCTTTCCATCACACCGCTCAATTGCCAATCACTCCTCTCGGTGCTCAAACCGTATATTTGCCATTCATTTAATCTATACATTTTTTTCCCGTTTTGTGTTACCTAGAATTTGCTGCATTCAACGGAGGCTCCATTCCCCGAATACAAAACGCAATCGTTAAAAAAGTCCCGCTTCATTTTGCCCCATTATGGCGTTTTCAAAGGCTTCTGGGACTGGATTATACTCGTTTCGACGTTTTATGTGGCGATTTTGGTGCCGTACAATGCGGCCTTTGCCAAAGCTGATCGACAAACAATGGTGTCGGATGTCATCGTTGAGGCGCTCTTCATTGCAGGTGGGTTTGTCCATACTGTTTGTGTGTGTGTGTGTGTGTGCTGAGTTTGTTTGTTTGGCTCTTTGTCTGTGGGCCCAGTTATCGTTTTTTTCTTCTTTCTTTTTTACTTCTAAACCAATTATCTTTTGTATCCTTTTGACATTTATGTTTGAGTTTAACATTTTGCCTCTTAGATGAAATTCAATTTGTATCATTTCACCATCCTCCATCTTGTATCGTGCACACTTTTGACGTTTCGTACGTTTTGTTTTATTGCCCTTATTTTTATTGCAGATATTTTATTGAATTTTCGCACGACTTTTGTCTCGAGCAAAGGTGAAGTCGTTTCCGATCCAAGGATGATTGCCATCAACTATTTGCGCGGTTGGTTTGTGGTGGATTTGCTGGCTGCCTTGCCGTTTGATCATTTGTATGCATCGGATTTATATAATGGCGAGGTAAGGCATGGCAAGACGGAGAAGGATTTTTACACTTATACTGAGAAATATTAGTAAGGCTTTTTGTTCGGTTTTAGCGGTGGGAAAGGCATTCATTCCAACTGCCTTATTGATTTGAATATGAGAATGCTTTCACCATTAAAAATAATAATTATAAATTAAGCGTGAAAATATGCAGTAATTGAAGGCTTGTTAGCATTCCAAATGGAATATTTAATGAGTCCCATTAAATTCCCAATAAAATTATTGAAATTATTCGGAATTTTGTAAGTGTGAATTATAATTCACACCTAAGAAATTTATATTCATTGATTTTTACTACACCTACTTTACTACTACTACGTTGAGGTGTAGGTGTTTTCTACACTTGTGTATTTTATATGAACATTTTTATATTTTACACAGAAAAATTATTTTGTTTTAGCATAAGGCAGCCAAAGCATGCATTTAAGGCTCATATGTCCAACATATCGCAGAAAACCCTCATATGCCATCTGTTGGTTTGTTGCTTGCTGCTAAATTCAGAAATCATCTTATCAACGCCACAGATTTTATATCTGGAAGGATTTTGCATTCAACATGTGGATTTTCCACACAAAAAATTTAAATCACATCTCTCAGGTACTAAGCCAATCTGAGAGGTATGTTGCACGTTTTGGAGTCGAAATGGCAGGATGTAATGTGAATATATAAACCAATCAGGCCTCCTTAATGGTGTTACAAACTTGCGACCGAAGTGAAAAGTATACAAAATGATTGCAACAATTTCCAAAAGTGAAATTACCACAGCCGAATACAAAGTCGTTAATTCGTTACATAGTTCACTTCTAACGAAGTTAATTGTTTGGTTAACTTTTACGTGAATTTCGAAGCTCAAACTTTTGAATTAGCTACCGTTAAAGTTCTGCCATTAACTCTAGTTTGTTAGCTATACAATTTAAAATTAGAAAAGTACACACAATACGAAACAAGTGAGTGTAAAATTCTCCTTACCTACACGGAGAGAAATGTTGGCTCATGATTTACGATTATGGAGTCCATAAAATTATTGTTACTTAATTACTAACTATAATCATTAATTGTGAATATTAGTCACAAATTATGCGAATTCGTACATAAACTATGCATATGGATTGTGAATACATTATGATAAGGGTTTATGAATTTCGTGATTTATTTTATTATTCTTGAAGAATAATGGATGATTAACTAGGTCATGAAACTGCACGTGTTATCATGATTGTCATGAATTGCTGAGCAATATACAATACATTTAGACGCTTTTACAATAATGCCTGGATAGCCGAATCGGTTAGGCGTCCGTACTGGAGAGGATGATGTCGGTTCGAATTCCGGGAAAACTGAATTTGTGAAAAAGTTATTACAAATTTTTCTAAGCATGTTGGCAAATAAAAAAGTTAAATTAAATAAATAATTCAGTAAAAAATTAGCAGATAAAAAAATTGTAATTTATTTAATTGGAAATATGTGCTCAAATTATTATTACGAATGATTCATTTATTCTCACTTATGCCTAAAATTATGAATTTTTTATCATAATTTATTGATTATGTCATTGATTATGTCAAAAGGGAAAATAATAATTCATGTTTAAGTGGAACAAATCAAGCAAACACAAATCACAAACTATGATTTTCACTTTTAACAGTTCTTATGATTAAGAATTCTTGATTATTGACATCTGATTAATGGATCAATATCGTGACTAATTTTTACTTAATTGATTCCTATAACGCATGATTTCAGCAAGCATTTCCCTCCGTGTAGTGCCCTACTATTTCAGGGAATTTCTGGGAGTTACAATGTTAAAAAAACGTGGTGTTTTTAACAAAGTTAATTTCTTTGTCAACGATTTTAAGTTCTATGGTAATCACAAATCCGATTACCATCATAGCGAACAATGGTGGTTTATGTTTCAAACGAACTGCTTCCCTGTCTGCGTGTGTGGTATTTTCCAACCAGTGACAAATTGCAGTCGTTAGCTGCATTAATATTGCATCGCTTAAGTCGACTCAAGCATTCAAGAGTTCGTTCACAAGAGTCCGTATACTTATATCCACAGGAGAGAATTGCGGGAGAAAACAAGCATTGCCAGACATTTTAAAAATAAGTAATCGACATTTCTATTTAATATGAGAAATATTTAAAAAAAAAAAAATGTCTCGTATTTAATGCAATAAGCGTAGGGGCTTAAGAAACCACTAAAAACGAATTTTCAAACGAATAACTTGAAGTTTAGTGAACTTTTTCCATCTACACTCGTCAGTTGGTTGCTCAGTTATCTCTCATCATAAAAGCAAAACATCCACGTACCCAAAAATCAACCCAACCCCACCCCTACTGAAGCAAATAGTTTGCGAACATTTGTAGCAATTAAAATGCTTTTAAGTTTCTATTTAACTTTTGTGATAACGCTCGAACGAAATTTGATGATTTCTATTTCATTTAAGTAGTTATCGCATTTTGCGTTCAGTTGAGTGTTTAAACCGGAAAATCAAGAGTGAAAGTGCACAGATAACAAACTGCTTCCGCATTTCCGTTCTGTAGGAATGACGTAAATTCAACCAAAGATGGCCAACAAATAGTAGTGGCAACAAGCGGGATTATAGAAGTATTCTGTGACATTGGCTTAGAGGCGAATGAGGAGAGGAAATGTGCACAGCAGCAAAGCAAATGATCCCAAAAGACAACGACGCAGAGAAAGGGGGGCAAGAAAACTTAAATGCCAAAGTCTGCCACAGAAGAACGGCGAAAAATTGCTTAAAGTGGCGAAACGAACTTGAGGATTGGCGAGCCTTGGCGGGTTGTTTGAGAAATCATAGCTGAGGTTGTACTCAATGATGTGCTTCAGAGAAAATACAACTCAATTCGTGGAATTTGGCACAAAGCAGCGGAGCAACAGCAAAAGCGCGTATCTGACGAATACACTTCACTTGAATGATGCTAGAGATTCTTTCTCCTTATTTTTCTCCCATCTGATTCTTGTGTTTTATGAATTGTTTGGGGCATGGTGGTCACCTCGCCTCGGTGCAAGTTGAAAAGTTGAAAGAAAAGTTTTGACGGCTACAACAAGTATTTGCACTCACACACAGATGCTTGCGCAAAATAAAAAAAAAACCATGGAATTTAACAAGAGGAAGAATTGAGATTGAAGTATGAAACTCGGTCTTGAACATCTTTTAATTCATTTTCCTTTCATTTTTGCTTGGAATATTTAAATAAATGATTCTGCTCAACACCGATCGAAGCATCTTTAATTTGCACTTGAGACTTGCTGAATAAGGGAAATACGATTTTACTTTACACGATGGGCTCGTGTTTTTCGATTGCATACCGAATACTTAATATTCAAAGTAATAATAGATTAGAACCATTACATGCTAAAATCAATATTGAGAAAGCTTAACTGAATAGTTTACAATACTTTTGTTGGTGTAAAAACTTTCACTTTAATTTAATACAAAACGTGTCCTATCCGCGAAATGTACTTATGCTCCAAAAAGTAAATTTTACAGAAGCAGGTTTTTAAACTTTTTTTCTCTGTGTATTCTTTAAGTAACTTAAAGTTAACTGTGCTGAAATTGAGCCCGCTATATCATTGGAGCCAATAACATTTCGTCTTTATTATTTAGCACGTCGATGCGTATTGCTTTAGTTTCTTCATTTCCATAAGAAAAATCGAATAAAAAAATGCCGCTTATACGTTTATTTCGCGGATAGGGCTCGACAAGTAGCGCTTGAGCTTAAGTCACTTGTTAAGAGCTCGTTTAAACAAAAACCAATTAAATGCATTTCTTATAATAATTTCTCTAAAAATACATTTTTACAGGGTCTATGTATCTGTGATTTCGCACTATAACTGCAGTAGTTATTGAGCTATCGACTTTAAATTTTATCATTCCACGCCTACCTTCTTCATTTATTTTATTTTAGTTTGAGAAATACTTGGGTGCGGTTTTGTGTATTGGGTTGGAAATGGGGTCGGAAACGAAATGGGAATGGAATTGGAACGTAATGGAATTGGAACGGAACAAAATGGAATTGGAACTAAATTTTTAAATGGATCAGAGAAGGGAAATTATCGATAAATTGTGAAAAATTATCGATAAGTTATCGAAAAATGATCGATAAAATTAGATAAAATATCAAAAAATTATCGATAAAAATCGATAAAGTATCGAAAAATTTATAAAATATTAAAAATTATCCACAAATTATAGACAAAAATCGATAAAATTTTTAAAAATGATCTATTTAATATCGAAAAAATGTTGATAATCGACAGATCCTCATACCTCCCATACAAAATGGGCGACAAATTTGTACTATTTTCCTTTATCTTGAGAAATACTTAACCGATTTGGACGCCTTTTCTTGAATTTGATAGGAAATGGTAATAGAACTGGAACATAATTATGAATGAAATCGGGAATGAAGTGGAAAGGGAAATTATCGACAAACAATCGAAAAAGTTCGAAAAAATATCGAAAAACTTCGATAAAACATCGAAAAATTATGAATAAAATATTCATAAAATATCGAAAAACTATCGATAAAATGCTGAATATCGCTTTTCGATAAATTTATTAACACATGGGCGCAGAATGTATCGTACTCGCATGTGCAGGGTATTTTAGCTTCGGTCAGACCGAAGATACCTCTCTAACTACTTTTTATTTGGTTTGAAATGTAATGGAAATTAGAATGGAATTCTGTTCCATTCCCAAGTTTGTTACGTTTTCATTCCATTCCAGTCCATTTCCGTTTGCGAGGGCTTTCCAACTGTATACGAATCGCCTTGTTTTATCCTCAGTGAGTTTTTTGTTCAAATAGTTACTGACAATTACTGAGAAACATTAAATGTCTAATTGACGCAATTATCGCATTTGAATTAGGTTGAATTGATATATTATTGAATACAACAAATGAGGCCTTTCATCAAAGCGTCTGCTTTTTAAATATGTATGCGTAATAACTTAAAATTTCAGTACAAAACCCCGCCAGGCTCACCAAACCATTCACCCAATCTCAATTACAAATTAGCGGGCGCGCAACAGTTTCTCATCGTTCGGGCACAGGAATCATTTTAATTAGAAAGTTTTTTGATCTTATTTGTTGATATTGTTGTTGTACAGTTACGTAAACAAGAAATTTGTAGCTTTGAATAACAACGTTTGAGAGTGGCCATAGGAAAGTTTTAATTATTGTTTTTTTGTTGTGTTTGCACGACAGTGAGAGAGAGAGAGGGAGAGAGAGCCACCGATGCCAAAGTAACCGGAAGCAAGATAAGAAAAAGTAAAGTTATTTTGCTCTATGTGTACAGTATACTTACCACAACTTGCCAGCATCGTAAATAAGTAAAAATAGCAGCGTGAATTTCCATGGTTAAGCGTATATAAATTAAAGACCGTTGCCACGGCATGGCAAATCATGAAAATTAAAAGGATGAGGTGTCTTTTTACTTCCACTTTATTTTCTGTTTTTTTAAATTTATTTTTTATATGAATCCGTGTAGGATTTTCGTACAAGAAAGTCTTTTGTTGCTTTGGTTTCTCTCTCTCTCTCGCTTCTTTTTGAAGTACATTCTCTCTTTTTTCTGTACCCTTATCGCCCTGCTATTTAATCCTTGATGGCAAGGACCTTACTCTACTCCCACTCTTGGCTCTTATTGTTTGGGGAATATGGAGCAATGGGCTGTAAGGCTCTGCCTGGGGTTGGGCCGTAAATTGGGTGTGGTAATAATTTTCAAAATTAATAAACTGTTTGTTGCGAAGTCGCATTAGCGACGCATCATCTGCTTCATGGTTGGAGTTGGAGATCTTCATGGAAATAAATTAGGGTAACATGCCAAGGATGCGAGAAGGTAAAAGGCAACGAACGAAAAATGACATCGAGCATTTGAAGCGTGAGCTAATTTGTTGCTGATGACACTGTTGATGATGGTGATAATAATAAGTACAAGGAAAAGCTTGGTTATTTGTGCAAAGATAAAGGTTTGGGAGCTTTGATTTAATACAGATTTATGCCTAAGAAAATATTTTTGCGCATTACTTGTTGGTTTTAGGATCTTTGCTAAAACAATGCAACAATTCTATTTATGTCTTTTGCTTGTTTGTTTGCTTGTTTATCTTCCAGGAATCTCACATTCATCTCGTCAAATTAACACGCCTGTTGCGTTTGGCACGTCTTCTGCAAAAAATGGATCGATATTCACAGTACACGGCCATGATATTGACATTGTTGATGTTGTGCTTTTCCCTTGTGGCGCATTGGTTGGCCTGCATTTGGTATGTCATCGCTGAAAAGGAGAACATGATTAATGACAATGGCTGGGATATAGGTGAGTTCGAAAACAATGCATGCCTGCCACAATGCTGAAACCTTGCGAGTTGTACGTGTTATGTAAAAAATGCATTTGCTCGGTTTGGCTATGTGGTTGTGGTATTTTTTAATAATTATTTTTTGTTTCCGCTTCGCTTCGTGCCACAAGCCGCCCTAGAGCTGCTGACACGTTGACAATTTGATGAAATCCACATTACAACAGAATTCCCCGCAGAGTTTTTTCCAATATCCAAACCAATCTGATGAATTGCTATTGTCATTGTCATGTTTGGCTCACAGGTGGCATATTATTTGTCTCTTGTTTTCCCCGAACACACAGTAAAAATTTATACAAAAATCAAAAAAAAAAAGTCAGGAAGTTTTTGGTGTGGCTCTCAACCTTTCCAACTCACACTAAAACGCACTCAAATTTAGGAGAAATGGATTTATTTTGAGCCAAAAGATAAGTTTACTGACACAGTCTCAATGTCGTACCTAATATAACTAGTTCCAGAGATATTCCATATTGATAACCAGGGTTGTCGTTGTATTATCCAATCAAACCTACTTCTTATCATTAGTTTGGCATTGACAACCGAAGCTCATGTGCCAAGTCTCAATGCAGTGCAATGTATGTTTGCGCAGATATTCCATATTAAAAATCAGGGTACATGGGAGCCAATTGATAAGCTTTCAAACGCAAAAACAATGACCCAAATCGCTTTGATAGTTTTTGAATTTGGCGAATTCAAAAAAACAGTGGCCAATCGGCTTTGAAGTACTCACATGGAAAATCATTTTCGGGTTTGTGTATTTTATATGGAAATGGATTTGTGTGTTCCCATTTTTCAATTTTATTCACCACCGTTTCCACAAATCACAATTGTCGATTCGATGCAGAGAATGCAAAAATACAGTACTGCCAATTCACAGCAAAACCATCAACGTAAGAAAAATTTAAATTTTTTAACTTTCACATGGGTGTAGTAACTGAGCACTACGTCCTTAGTAACTGAGCAATCAAACTACAGGTCGTACAATTCCTTTCAAATTCGTATCTGCTAGGAATCTGAGTTACTAAAGAAAACTCAGATTTATTCAGATGCCATTCAAACAAAATCACTCTAATGCGCACAATTCATTTCCCCTTGTGCCAGTTACAAAAACTTTTCCCGAAACAGTCCTTCCATTCCGAACAGGCATTTTAAAAAAAAGAAATTTTATTTTCTGACCATTTCTCTGGAAAGTTCACTTAAGAGATTGTATTTTCTGAGTAATCCTTACATTCAAAAATGTACAGATTTGGATTATATACATGGAATTACTATTTCATGGAAATTAATCTAATTAATCTCTTAGAATGATTAAAAAAATGACAAAATGGAATAAAAAAAAGCAGCTTCAGCATCAAGCCAAATTGAATTTTCCTGAACTACCCAATTAAACAAGTAATGCATTACAAATCAATAGAATCGTAATTGCCAATGATAAACTGTTCATATCGAATTTTCCAAAGTCACTGACGCACATACCACACACAAGCCAGAGAAAGTAAGTCTCTATCACTATACCTCCTTCATGTCTTAGTGTTGTTGGGGCGTACAAATTTTGCAACACTTTCGTACAAAATACTTCCCCTAATCCCTTTACGTATTTAGAAAAGTAAACCGGCAACACTGTCAACTGGGATGTGGTATGTATCGTAGGCATCTCGACAATAAACACTGACAAAAGCGGCAACCGAAATTCTGTCAGTTTGCTTTTGTACGAGTTCGACATACAAATTTTGCACATCATTGCGTCGAAAAAAGTAACGACTCTGTACGGTTAATGACTTCAGAAGCCATGGCCCTGCAAAACATTGTAACTTATGTGCGACTTTCGTTTGCCTCACACGATTACCCAGCCACTGACGATTTCCGTTTGACGTTTGCGTTTCCTGTTCGGCCTGTTGCTGTGCCGTACAGTTCATGTTTTGCTTTGGTGGAGACTTCAACAAGTCGAAGGGATCAGACAGCACAGACAGTTGACAGCTGATGGAGAGTTGAAAAGGCCAATCCAATTAGGCGGAAACTTAAATGAAGGGTAGTGCAAGGAAATAATGTGCTCTTATAGGCAGAAGGTGTTAGGTGAACCGGATGTATTTAGATAATTTTTAAGGCTGCTTCTAAGTTTATTTTTGGCAAACAAGGCTTCGTTGGGGTTTGAATGCATAGGAAATATTTTCATTTTATTTTAGAACTTATGATGAGGCGATTGTTCGGAATTAGTTGGAAGAGTACAGAAAGATTGTTTGCGAAGTGAAGGATAGGGCGGGTGGCTGGCAGATTAGTCCAGTAAAATTGAGGAAATTCAATGCAAACTCCAGTCAAATTTTGAAAAAATCCGTTAATCCCTTAAAAGTTATAACCAGAATCAGTAAAAAAATAATTTAAAAATTCCTTGCATACTTTTTGGGGCAAAACACCTGAAAGTGTCAAAATGTTGGGCAAAATATTCCTTATTAATTCATTTATTTGCGACGCTAGGAATATGATGTTACGCCATGTGCAGAAGACTAGAGCAAAATCATTCCATAACCTCCACCTTTGTTGGCAACTTTCAGTTTTTATTTCTACCTCAAATTGTTCGTTGGAAGTCAATCTTTACTTCGTTTTTGTTGTTGTTGTTTGTTTTCGAATTTCCTGTAATGGAATTCGAAAATGCGAGCAATTAGCAAATTGAATTCCTTTGAAAACGAATTCAAACGAAAAAAAGAAGAAAAATAAATGTGGCCGGATTTTTTGCCTACAATTTCGTAACAAAGTTTTTCTCGCATTTTCCCCCGAACAGGTTGGATGCATGCCTTGGCTGAGCGACTGAAAATACCACTTACCAATATCACAAATGCTGAAGCATACTCCACGGCGCTGTACTTCACATTCACCAGCCTGACATCGGTGGGCTTTGGCAATGTTTCAGCCAACACCACAGCGGAGAAGGTGTTCTCGATTATAATGATGCTCATCGGAGGTAAGTGAAATTGTGTGAATTAACTTGATAAAAGGTAATTAATTAGTTTCAAAAGCAATAGCAGCAAGTATCATAGGATAGAATTGATTTATGTTTATATAGAGTACTTCTGGACTTTAGTAGACACTGCATTCTTATACGTGCATCATTATTCAACTGAAATCTAATCCAAATGGCATTAGAGTTGCACTTACTCACAGAACGGTACTTAAGGTCAATTTACATACTAAATTATCGTAATGAAATTCCCTGAGAGATTACTTATCCACAATTTCATTAAAAATTTAACACCTGTTCGCACCATATTCCCCCATCCATGCCATTCCTTCACAAACACTGACTAACCGGTGTTGGCCTGTTCCTCCATATTTACCACTTACTTCGCTTATCTCATTTCAGCGCTGATGCATGCTGTGGTTTTCGGTAACGTTACCGCAATAATTCAACGCATGTATTCCCGACGCTCGTTGTACGAGAGTAAATGGCGTGATTTGAAGGATTTCATTGCATTACACCAGGTAAGACCGAATCAACATCATGATCATCATCATCAGTCACCTTCGTCACAAGCACAACAAACAAACAGCATCAGGTTCTAGGGCAAAATTGCATTTGGCCAAAATGCGCACGTGCTGACATGTCCTGTCTGGGTTTTGTGTGCATTTTGCGAATTTCGTGATTCACGCTGCATTTAGAGTATTATCCCGGAAAGCAAGCGTATCGCCATTTCCCTGGGAAGATGTTAGAAAACGATTGTGACAATTGTGTATTTTCAGCAACCGGATATTGAATATTGAATGGGTTTTAGCGTAAGCTAAATATTTGTTTACATTCCAATGGTTTTGTTGTTAATGTACGTGAATCCTTGATAAGCTACTTGATTATAACTTAAACTTAGATTTTATTTATTATTCTATAAACAATCATAAGGACTTGTGATGTGATGGTACATGTTAGATGGAAGCTAATCAAAACGATAGCATCGTTCCTAAATGAGCAGCTTCTTTGAATGGGAGATCGGATTGTTTTCGTAAAATTTTGACAGAAAATATCCTTCGTATGATACCACACTCGCATAAATCCATTAATTACACTGAACAACACCCAAAGAAGCTCGAGAGATTTGATAGTTGCTCTTATTAAGCTACACTGAACACAGTTTTTCACGTCTTCAGTTTTTCGTCTTCATAAAATATAAAATTTGATAAGAGCTTTTTAAAAAGTTGCCTTAAAACATAATTTGAACAACAAAAGTTAAAGTGAGAGGGAATTCTTAGAATTTCATCAAAAACCTTGATCTGCTTTGTTAAGCATTTTGTTGCAACAATGTAGGTGATTTCTCGAAATAACATACTGCACAGTGGGCAGAAAATGACTCTTCTGTTTCATAAATATGTAGCTTACGTATTTGTATAGCTTCTTTTTTGAAGAGAGCTTGGTGTATTTAATGAATTTCGTTTGCCGTGGCATTTGATATTCAGGCACTATACAACAGCCTTATGCTTGAAGGATATCCAAAAATAATTCTTATATGATGATATAAAAAAACTAGCTATTAAGACTGACTTCGCCAGGGATTTTATAATATGCTGGCCACAAAAAAGTTCTTTTTGCCTTTAAGGTCATAATAAAAAATTGTAAAAAATTGTCAAATGTTTTTATTGGGAGCCCAAGCGTAGCATTTTGAAATATTGAACTATTGAACTTAGAATTGAAAGCATAAAACCATGTCCCGTTGAAAAATGTTCATTGGGAGCCCAAGCGTAGCATTTTTTTAAATATTGAATTGTATGGGAAGTGCCACGCCCCGCTGTCCAATTCCAAAATGTTGCATTGAAGGTATGGAACCAATTCCCGTTGAAGAATATTCAATGGGAGCCTAAGAATGGCACTTTGAAGTATTGACTTGTATGGGCGGTGCCACGCCCCTTTGCCCAATTACGCCGATATGTTGCATTTAGCTTAGAGTTGAAGCTATGAAGCCATTTGCCAAATTTCGTTGGAAAACATTGTGTAAGAGCGCAATTACAGCATTTTCAAATATTGACTTGTATGGGCGGTGCCACTCCCCATTGTCTAATCCCGGCCATTTGTAGCCCAGATTATGGCTGGGGTCTTGTAGTAAGTAAATGACAAATTTCATTTTCTTGTGATCAAAAACGTCTGAGATATAGCAGTTTTTACTAACTTGTGGGCGGTAAAAGTGGGCGTGTCAAAACCTATCCTATGTCACGGCTCACGACCCTCAAAAAACATGTAAAAAATTTTGGTGAAAATCGGTGCTGTAGTTTTTGCGTCTACTGGTAACAAACATACACGTCTCTTTTATATATATACACTCAAAGAATTTTTTCGTTCGTAAGAAACGAAAAATTAAACAAACACACTTCGTTTGTTGTTTCGTTTGCAACCAACGTTTGAGTAACGAAAAAAAAAAATTTCAGCTCAGCCAGGATTCGAACGCGGGACGTAAGGTTTACAAGTTGCGACCCTACACGCTGTGCCACTGAGCTACTTTCGTGCTGGTCGATGAAAACAAAGCATATATCGAATTCGATTTTAACAATGTAAACGTTTATTAGAAATTAGTTTTAAATTTGCAGAAATTTAAAAACGCTTCCAATAAAAGTAAAATTGAATACTTTTATTGGAAACGTTTTTAAATTGTTGCAAATTTATTTATTATTTGCGGTAAAACGACTTAATTTGGAGCAAATGTTTTTTGTTTGTTTTTTCGTTTAAGTTTAAATTCAAAAGTAGTATATTTGAAGCAAACGTTCTCCAAACATAATAATTCTTTGAGTGTCTCATGAAGCCTAATATAGAATTTAGCCTTCTATCTCATCAGGAAGTATGTAAAAAACCACTGGATGGATATTTACCAAGTAGACTTAAAGCGAAAATTTGATGAAATTCGTTCTACCATGTAATAGAACGATAATTTACCTTTCCAATGAGCTATATATGACCTGCCTACGATGACTTTCACAAATCGATTTATGAGATGCACCTCCTTAGAGGCAATCACGCCACTGTGCACTTGGTGGAAGAGGAAACTTTTGTGTTGGATTTATTTAGTTTGGCAAATGACCAGAAGCAGATTTGTATTCTTTTCTGGGATACTTTATTTCAAAGGATGTGAAATGAATTGAAGAAAACATATTATCTTTACACACATTGAGTGGCGAGCGCTCGGAATAATATTTGAACTAAGTGAGGTGTTAGTGAAAATCCGATTGGAACTGATGAGAAATCGAAAACTCAAACTTTGCTATAATAAAAAGTAAAGTAAAAACTTGCAATTTCAATTTCAAATCCCTCAAAATTCCCTCTCAACTGACCTCATATAGTTGAGAATTGATCCTTAGTGCCACCATCAGTGCCCGTCCACACAACAGTTGCATCCCCGGGCCACTCGGGTCACTTTTATTAACCGCGCTGCATCAGGCGGAGGCGATAAAATAACCATGACCATGCAAATTGATAATCGAAAGGAAATGAAACTGGAGCACATAGCCACTCGAAATAGAGCACAGCGATTTTCCACTACTAAACATGCATTTTATGAGTAGGTATGCATGTCTGTGGGCATGTGGGTGTATTTGCTAGTCGTCGCCGTCGATGTGCACATTGTCGCTAGTGACCCACATGTGCATGGAGCTGCCACCCAACTGACACTAACTAGCGTTTATTTTTATAGCATGTACGAGAGGAATATATACGACATCGGCGACATATGGTGGCATTTTGTTTTATTAGTATGGGAAACTGTAGTTGGGCGGAAAAAAATTGCAATTGTAAGCAAAGTTCTGGAAAGTGCAATTGACTGAAGAGAGGTAGTTACCGTTAAAGTGTGTAAAGGCATAGAAATAGAGAAAAAAACTTTTAAAATGAAAAAAAGAAGAAAAATTTCATACGATAACTGGAATTCCTGTTGTTGTTGTTGTTATTACCATTTTTTGCTATTGCTTTGGGCTTTGCGTTTGTGTCATGAACGGCATTAATTAATATATGAGTTGGGGCCATACAATGGAATTGATTATGCAGCAGGCGGCCCTACACAAGAATAACAACAAAATCAGAAGCAGATGCAACAGGTGCCTCCCAGAGCATGTTGTGCCTGTGCCAGCCGGTGGGTAGTTCAACGGTAGATGCAAAAGTAACAAACAAAATTCGAAACAACAGCGAATTACAAAAAAGTACGCATGCACGGCTTAGGCATATTTGTTCATTGATGCAAATTGCATGTGACACGGAAGGGGGATGTTGCGGGGAATTATAATCGATGCAGTGTCGATGTTGTTTATTGGAATAGGCAATTCTCGTGAATTTAATAAATAAATTTAAATGTCATTACGAGCGAACTGTGGGTTTGCATGGAACCAATTGTGGTAGTTTTACGTGACGTTAAGTTTCCTGTTTCAGGGAAAAAATAATAAATGCGGAATTGAATGAGTGCAAATGCACTTGGAACTGTTGTGTGTAGCAGTCATCTCAAAGCCATGTTAAAATTGGGAATATTTTTGAATTTTTATACCCTACACCTCATGAGGTATGGGTATATTCACTTTGGTCTGATGTTTGTAACACCAAGAAGAAGGCGTGTCCGGTATGGAAAAGTATATATATTCTTGATCAGCGTCACCTCCTGAGTTGATTTAGTCCTATCCGTCTGTCCGTCTGTCCGTCTGTCGGTCTGTCCGTCCTCTTTTCTTGTAAACACGATTGCAGGAGCTAGAAGAGAGCTAGGGATCCCAAATTTTGGATTTATCCTTTTTAGGCCCTAGGAGTTGGTATTGAACATGGGCGGAATCGGTCGACTGCCACGCCTACCTCCCATATAAGTGAAAATCGTGTTTTCACTTATATTCCACTTAAATAGTTCCAAACTTGGTATCTAGGGGTTTTTGGGGTCGCTGATTTCGAATTTGATGTCGCATTTTCAAAATTCAAGATGACGGATCCAATATGGCCCAGTAGGTGTAGGGTAGGGTCCTACTGAAACTAACTCACTTGTTTCAATGAATTTCGAAGAAGTAATCAATTTGGTTGCTCAATTTTATATTGAAAAACAGGGTAATTGCAGGAAACCGTTTTTAGTAATAGTCTTAGTAATCGATGGCGATTTGTTGCCGATAAATTAACTGTTTCTGCTATTCGGAATACGTAAATGGACGCATGAACTACAAAATTTATATGTGCAAACTAAAAATATCCCACTGCATGGATATGCAACGTTTTTTACTGTTGCATTAGGAATAACAACAACAAAATGGTAATAGAACGATATATTTTAAAGATAGTCACGGTGAAAAATTGTACCAATAAATTGCGCGATGTTTTTCAAATGATACAACATACGACTAAGTGATACTTTTGTAAATTCCCCTACTGTCCCATACAGGCGGCATCACATATTTTAAAAATTAGAGTTCGCTAGTACATACATACTCCAAATCCTTTGGGGTTTCTACCACTACTTATCTAATTCATTCATTTTAAAACGCTCAAATGAATCGCCCAATTGTCTAGCAGATAAGAAGACGAACTCAAAAGAGTTGTACAGTAAGTAGTTTGGAAAAAGTTTCCATAAAACTTTTTCGAGCCAAAAAGTAAAGAAATGTGTTTTTTTGGCAAACATTATGCTCATAAGACGTTCTTGTATTAGCCGAGAATTTGCTAAACTTTTAGAATATTTATTTAACAGTACATTTAAGCTAGGCAACATCATGTCTAGCCGCAATTTTTCAAACTAAAAAAAAAAGTTTATGATAAAAATTTAAATTTTCCCTTTTTTCCCGCTTTACTTTTTCAACAAATTTGATGCCACATGCATACCACATCCTCCATCAACACCAAACAGATGCCCAAGGAGCTGAAACAAAGGATCGAAGATTACTTCATGACATCGTGGTCACTCAACCATGGAATTGATATTTACGAGGTGAGTAACCACCACATTTTCTTATATTATATTTTTGGCTTTTTGCTGCTCTGTAGTTGCGTTGGGGTTCCAGCATTTCTGAATTCATTTTCCGTCTGGTTGACATTTGCTTTTGGTGCCTGAACTCTGCTTTGCACAGCAGAAACTGCTAAGGGGTGGCATTTGCAGTATGTGACATATGCGCACACCTCCATGTGAGCACATGTTCACACTAGCATATGACGTGGTTGTTTTGTACGGCAAAAGCATTTCTTTAATGTGTGGAGGTGCAAAATTTGAAACTTGTACCGGGGCGTGCTACTTTAACTCTTTTTCCTTTTCACTGTGCCTGTGCATGGGTTGAGTGTTTCCGACACGTCGTCACTGTATGTTTTTATGATAACATTGCTTCCTGGAAACTTATTAAACCCTTTGAATAAATAATACGAGATGTAAAATGATTAAAATACATTTTGGAAATATGTATCTTGCACACCCTGTACACCAGCACAAAAGGTATTGTTTCGACTTTATTTTGCTTATGCCAAGAAAGAAATTTGATTAAAAGTTGCCATTTTTCAGAAATTAAAATTTTATAACTGCCAACTCCGAGGAGTCTTTTTCATGAAATGCAATTTTCCAAACAAATAACCCCACAAAACTATACAAATTGTATCACAATCAATTTATTTTAAAATGGCTTAGCAAAATTTTATAAATTTACTGTTACCATAGGGTACGTAATGCCAGGAAGCTAATTAAAGTCACCACAAAATTTGGAAATGTGTTTGAAATTGCACGAAATTCCGATGAAAAACCAAATGAAAAGGAAATAGCTTTTTGGTTGCGCGGCCATGCCACGAGTCGGCATGGCACTGAATTAATGAAATTTCAACGAAATAATACATTATGGGGCTAAAAGTCTAATGTGAAAACAGCAAATTAACTGTTGGGAGCGCCAACATTGTAGTAACAACCAACAGTGCCAGTACGCAAAAAGCGAAATAAAAACGAAATTGGACTTCAGATGAGCGACACATTGACATTAGCTTTAATTGGAATTTTAATTAGCCGCTTGTGCTTTGTTTTTAGTATTAGAATGTGTTTTGATTTCAATGGAAAATTAGTGAAATTCTGAGTGCAATTCAAAATATTTGTCGGGTGTTGAATTTGCGAAAGGATTATTCGATTGCCAAGAGCTCTAGAAGTGAACAATAAATGTGTTGACTGTAAAAAAAAAATAGAAACATAAAGGGAAACATGTGGTTTTTACTGACATGCTAATTGTGAAATGAGATATGCCACGGGCGTTGATAATTCAATACAAGAATTTTGTATGTGGCAACTGGCTCGCGGTTATAATGTTTTCTCTAGGCCTTTTCCCCACAATCACCATCACTGGTTTGAGTGATTGCCAACATTGCGCTCCCACTGATGTCCAATTATAAGATTCTTGGAATTCATTAGCATTATCCATAGTTTGTTGCATTGCATGTAATTAGCCATGCAATGCAACAAGTCATAATGCAATTTGATGAAATGTTTTTTGAGTTGAGCAAATAACAACAATATCATCAAATTATGGCCAGTGTCCATGTGGAAATCAGCGAATGATGTTTGTATGAGTTAAAGCGACTTGTGAAGCCACAATAAAACGCACAAATTTTAGTAAGGTCTTCCGTTTAGTATTTGATTGCAGAAGCTCTGACGAAAACATCAGACTAAAGTATGCTGCAGTCGGATTCACTCGGTCCTTGTTTACTGCATACTTTCAAGCCATGCAGACGTTGCAACAACTTTTAAGTAATTAAAAAAGAGCTTCTCCATTTCATATTGTTATTTGTGTAATTGCTCATGTAGTTATCCAGCCAATGCAAATAATAAAAACAAGTTTGTGTACTTTTCGTTTTCTCTTTTCCATATTTCGCTTGCTTTATTTGATTGACGTTTCATTAAAATTTTAATTTAGATAAAGGGGTTATCTCTCTATGTACTTTGTGCCCTGCGCTGCTGTTCCCTTTTGGTATTTATATTTCACTTGTTGCTTATATTTCCTTTTTTTTTTTTTCCATTTGGCAGCTTGCGTTCATTATATTGTAATTTTTTTGTTTAGCAATAGCGAAGCTCAAACTTCAGCTTCGCTTTAATCAAAGAAAACACGAAACACTTTAGACGACTTCACTCGACTTCGAGGGATTCATTTCATAATAACGTTTCCACCTTAGGCTGTGTGTATCCATGCGGCTGTTGGTGTTGTTCTTTGTTTGTCTCGTTTTCACTTGCCTCACTTAGTTCACTCAGGTGAAATTACACGCTCATACTCTCTTCCGTTTGTTTTCAAATTAACCAGAAAAGGGAATTATTTTCATAAGCTGCCTTAAGGTTTTTTGAACTTTTACCAACAGCCTTACAACAAAATTGCTGCCGCTCAAATGAAGCGCCTGCGTGTATGCTTTTAATTTTTTTTTCTGTTTGCCGGTTCCATGCATATTTAATTTGGCTGCGGTAAATTTGGCACCATTTCAATTTTGTCGGCGCTTTCCTAATCTTTGCGGTGCGCGCCCGTGTTGTTGTGGTACTTTTCCTATTTACAAGCCCACGTCTTTGTGGAAAGAAATTAACGCCGATGTCGTCAATTAACTTGGGGTTGTGTGCATTTGTTTTTTTTGTTGTTATTATTGGTTTTGCTTTCGTTGTTTGGATAATTAGATTCACTTTCCGTGGCATTTATAAATTTGTTTGTGAATAAAATTTCCAATTGGAATATCCTTTCGTGTACAATATGAAATATTGAAAAATTTGTAACGCCAAAACACTCAACGAGCAGCCGATAACACATCACTCATGCGTTAGGTGGTCCATTAAATGCGCATTCTACGGTAAATGTAATTTAATTACATTCAACAGATAAAATATGCCACTAACAGGCGGCAGAATGATTTATGCGCCAAAACAGACCCAGTCCGATGCAGAATCACCACCACAAATGACCGTTGTAATTGTACATTACTGCTAACACATATATTTTGTATATTCATACGCCCATAAACACATAAACACATTTGCACAATCTAACATTGTGCGGCCCCTTTGACTTCGTGTAATAATAAATTAACATAATTATGAATTTATTGGCTTTGGTTTTTTTCTTTTTTTCGGGGCGAACACAAGTTTTGGAAAAGCTTAGAGTGAAAGGTTTTCGGTATGCAGACATTTATTTTACGAAAAAGTTGTTTATTTGTTTGGTCAATCGTCCCTTTTCCATTGCTGTTTGCTTTTCCATTTGCCCGCAATTAATGAAAAACATTATTTTCGCTTGGTTATATGTTTTGTTTGTTTTTAGAAAAGCTTTCAAGTTCTCCCTTTTATTTGTAGTTGTAGTTGAAGCCATTGATGTTTATGTTTTTTTTCTTTTCCATTTTACATTAACAATGCACTCATACACACACACACACGCACACTACAAACACTTATACTCACACAAGTACGCTCGTAAATTGCAAGCTTTATATTTGTGTTTTGGGTCTCTGCGTGCCTTTTGGGGGGCACATTGAACGCATGCCAAACAAATACTACAACATTAATTGCCACGTGGAGTGTTTCTGTGTGTGTGTTTTTTTTTGGGGGAAATTTTTGTTTTTAATAAACATCAACAAATTGTACTAAAGTACCGCTGCTCGTTGCCTTCAGCAGCAGCATTTTGTCGCCTTCATTTTGCACACAATTCCCAAATGGCCCATTTAAATTTAAGTTCTGGCAACAAAGAAAAAAAAAAGAATCAACTTTAATTTTTCCTGCTTTCGGAGTGTTGATTCTCTTATTTGTGTTTACTGTTATTGTATTCGCTTCACTGGAATTCCTTTTTTCCCCCTTTTTTGTTGCTGTGTTTGCTTAACTTCTTTGTGGTTTTAATGCCGTAATGGAAATTTAGTTTGTTAGCCTTCATGTCGTTTATGAGTTATTTTATTTTATTCATATGCGTGCAATAACTTTTCGCCCATTAAAATGTAATTTTGAAACTCAATTTCGATGTGGGTCAAAATTGTGGCAAACTTTTCATACGTTGCTTGTGAAAGCAAATACACAGATTACGTCGGAAATGTGCATAAATTAATTATGGAATGAGAGTTTGGGTTGATTAATTAAACTGAAGTGGAATTTGTTGTGCGTAATATTTTAATAATGAATTGAAAATACAGTTCGTTAAGTTTTACAGTTATGCGAATCGTGAAAATGGCGTATAAGGGCTTTTTGATGGTTTTGCAGTGGCTGTGTCGATGTAACATTTTCCCCACGTGCAAGAGATTTTCTTTATTAATATTTTATCAGGCTAAAAGTGAGAACCCTGCCCCTTTAATTGATTTCCACGCATTTGATAGTTTGCTTCTAAATTCATCTAATTCATGATCAGAACTTAAAATGATCGATTTCAGCCTACTGATACGCTTAATTATCTACTACTTTATTACATTTGAATTCACAATTTTTTTGTTTTTATTTTTCGGTTTCGGTTTGGGCCAAAATAAAAAGATTAAAATTCTGCCATATCGGTTTCGGAAAAAAAAAAAAATTTCGGCCATTTCGGTTTTGGCCGAAATTAAAAAAAATTGCGAAAGAGAAATAATCGGTTCTTCCAGTGATAGCCGCGTACAATTTTTTGAGGTCAACACGTAAAATTTTACGCGTGAAATTTTTTTGTTGACGTCAAATATTTAATTGTGCTATATTATTAAAAATATGGGACGACAAGCTCATAAATTCATAAATGTAACGTTTATTGCTTACAATCAACAAAAGAACCGATCTAAATTACCCAACAATACAACTTTATGCATTAACAAAATTTGTTTTCAAAAGAATTTCAAATTAACCGTCAATTTGACTAATTTTTTACGTCAAATTTGACGCGTAAAATTTTACGTCAAATGAATTTGCTGACGCGTCAAATGCCATCACTGGGTTCTTTTCATTGTCCTTTCATTTTTTACAAAGTGTATTTTAATGTTCAATCGCAGGACAAATTTCCAATCGAATGACTATTTACATTGTTCTTCCGTGATTGAGGGCAAAGCTTGCAATGATGTTTTTTTCTTTAGCAACATTACATTTTTTTCCACAATTGCTTGTGATGGATTAGTGCAGTGAAACCACAACCGCAAGCCAATTGACAAATACGAATTGTGATGGAAGCAACTAAATGGGAAAAGTAAAAGAAGAAAAGAAAATTCTCATTTGTTGTTTTGATGAATAATAACAAATTGTAAAAAAATGCAATTGGAAAATTTTCGCGTATTGCATCTTACTCATGGGGTCTTGGAAATGAAACGCTTCGATACAGATGCACTTTAAAGAATATTGTCATTTATGTATTAATCATGGGTTTTAGCTCATTTTCCAAAAAACTAATTTTGGAAAAGGGGAGTACAACAACTAAGCAAAAACTCAGTCTGGCAGAGTGTACAGCTGTTTCGGATCCAGCCACGGATCCTCGTCAGCACTCTTTATGCATTCTATTTTATCCAAGCGACGCTATAAGTAAGTATTGGTATGACGCACAAGAGAATTACTTCTCCTTTGCATCACACGCCAACTCACTGAAGCAGCGAATGGTAAAATGCAGCAAACTGAATTTTTACTTGTTGTTGTATAGCAACCTTTTCCAAAATTAGTTTTTTGGAAAATGAGCTAAAACCCATGATTAATACATAAATTTTGAAAAGCTCAATAAAAATCTGAATTTTTTACTAAATAAACATATGGAGGGTACGCCAATCAAACCAAAAACAATTTTGTTGTTTTTGTATATTCTGGCAAGTGAATTGTTGTGTGTGTATCAGAGCACACACAATGTAAAAATTCATTTGCCATGCAACTTGCTTGCTGGGACTTTGAGGAAATTCTTCAACCAGGCATAGTAGTAGGTTGCTATTAAGGCATTCAATCCCGAGATCCCGAATCCCGAAATCCCGGGATCCCGGACGTTTTCTCAATCCCGGAAACTCGAGATTTTCAATCCGGAATCCCGGGATTCAAAAAAGGCTTTTTTTATGCATTGATTAAGATAATTTTGACGGTTTTCTACAAAAATACAGCCGTGCATTTACATCAAATCTAAGTGGTAAATTAAAAAAACCCACTTTTGAAGATTTAGTGCTACACACACACAAAAATTGACAACATTTTTGTCAATAACGGTTAACAAACAATTTTTATCGATCTGAATAAAATTTTTTGAATTTAAACAATTTTTTTTTTTTACAAAAAAGATATATGTTTTAAACAACAATTCCTGTATCCGTTCTAGCTATAATACTAAAACTACTGAAAGTAACTTTTTCGTGTGTAGCATGAAATGGAGCTGGCTGAATTTTATGATAATATTCAGATTCAGGTGGCAAAAAAAAATTATTTGTTCGATCAATGTAATTTAAAAAGAATTACTTTTTGTTCGACTTATTTATTTTAAATATTATTTGTATTGTTTAATGCTATATTTAATAAATATTATTTCTTTGTCGAATTAAAATGAAATTAAACTTAAAATATTGTTGCAACAATTTTTTCTTTAATTTTATATTAATTATTGTATTTAATTGGAAAATCCCGAAAATCCCGAACAAATCCCGGGATCCCGGGATTGTAATTTCAAATCCCGAAATCCCGGGATTTTCAAAAACACTTCGGGATTGAATGCCTTAGTTGCTATACAACAACAAGTAAAAATTCAGTTTGCTGCATTTTACCATTCGCTGCTTCAGTGAGTTGGCGTGTGATGCAAAGGAGAAGTAATTCTCTTGTGCGTCATACCAATACTTACTTATAGCGTCGCTTGGATAAAATAGAATGCATAAAGAGTGCTGACGAGGATCCGTGGCTGGATCCGAAACAGCTGTACACTCTGCCAGACTGAGTTTTTGCTTAGTTGTTGTACTCCCCTTTTCCAAAATTAGTTTTTTGGAAAATGAGCTAAAACCCATGATTAATACATAAATTATGAAAAGCTCAATAAAAATCTGAATTTTTTACTAAATGAATATTGTCATGTATTTCTGTATTTTACTGAAATCTTAAAGTTTTCATTACTCATACGCCCCATTGAGACAAATATTCGCATACTACAAGAAGAGGAAAAAAATTCAAGTAAATCCTTTCAATTCGTAAATCCTGCTGATCCGCCAAACAATTTAATCAAATGCCTTTTGCACCCCTTGACAAATCGTTCCAGGAGGTGGTTTCTTTTTTTTATTCCCCTTCACTGAACAAATATTTTTTTTTTAGCATTTTCATGCCATTTCACAATAATGTTGAATTTCCTTTTTTTCTTCCTTCTATTTTTGTTGTTTCTTTTTGTTACAGACGCTGCGTGAATTTCCGGAGGAACTGCGTGGCGATGTCTCCATGCATTTGCATCGCGAGATACTTCAACTGCCGATATTCGAGGCGGCATCGCAGGTGAGTCGACCCGAAATAAAATCAATAAATGTTTCATTATGTTTCGCTTCGAAATCGATTTAACTGGAAAATTGAGGTAAACATTTCAAGTGGAAGTGCTAGGAGTAGGGTGCATGAGTTTATCGACGACAAAGTGAAAAGTGGCAAAGTCAAGAAGGAAAAAAATAACAATGAAAAATACCTTGAAATTCGGTGAAAAAGTTTCGGAAAAAAAAAACGAATTGAAAGGAAGGAACACATGCAAACAATGTGTGAAACACAAATTCTTTATTTAACAAACTCACACACACACTCTCGCACGCATGCTGTGAACAAATGTGTGCCTGCATGAGGCGGAAAAAGACGCCGAAGAATCATTTCTTGAGAGCTCACTTGAAACAATCACTCACAACTACAAAGTTCCAAAAGGAAAATAACACTCGAAAGTGCAATTTGTGTGTGGTGGTGGCACGTGCTTGTGTGTTTTGTGATTCAAAAGTTATACTTAAACACACAGCCCAGCCATCACATGCTGCTGCTTGTGTGTGTGTGATGTTTGCAAAGTTACCAGCTACCACAAAGTTACACAACAGTGCGAATTTCGAACAAGTGGCATGCCATTGTTCTTTTCAGGTTTCTTTTGTTAGTTGGTTGGTTGGTTCTGCTTTTTTTCCATTTTTTTTTTTTAACTGAAAATGTTTTGAAAAGTGTCAATACCCTTGTCAAATACCAAAAGCAGCTCAATGCATTTGCTGAAACCTGCAAATTAAGTTGTAGACAAGAGCACACCTTGACACCGTTATACCAGCACACGCACACACGCGTTTGAGGGAAATTGCTTGTGAGGCAAGAGCGTTGGTAGCTGTTGATATTTTCACAGTCATATGAAAATGTTTACCCAATTTGCTGTGGAACGGAGATACGGGTTGTTTTAGCATGTTCGGCGAAGCAGCCATGGTAGCAGAAATAACAAGAACCACAAGTCGAGCGATTGATGGGAAAAGCTGACAAGGTACTAAGGCATCTAATTTCAAAAGTCATCCATTAATTTTCCTTGGAATTTTGAAGGGAATTTTTTTTACATCTTGAATGGTTAATTGCTAAATTTGTGTATACAAACGAGACGTGTGTGTTTGTAAGCAGTAATCTCGATAACTACTGCACCGATTTTCATCAAAATGTATATACATATACCTGCGTGTTGTATGGATATTGACTGGTGTTCTGGTATTGGATTTGTCTCGTCCACTTTTTTTCCACCAGATTTTTCTGATCAAAAAAATTTGTCAGGAACATAACCTAAGCTACAAATGGATACTGGGCTCCGAATGGACTTGATCCTCAAACGGTACTATAGCACCACTTCCATTCCATTATAGTCCGTTTTTGTTCTTTTAGTGTTAGTAATTCTTCAAAGCCCACTTTGTCCATACAACACACTCTTCAGTATGATTTTCCATTTCTCACTAAATAAAATACATTTTCAATGGCTCTCGTTCATTGATCCATAATAATGTACACTTCACACAAAAAATATATTTCCGAACAATGCTAATTGATTTCTTTATATTGCTTTATATTGTCTGGGTCTGAAATAGAACCATTGAATCAATAGAAAAGAAATCACTACCCCAAATTCATGTGGGAGGATACACAGCAGAGGAAAACGGTTAGGAGGAAAAGTTCATCGTAACATTTGCTTAGCTAATTTCGTATTTGTATCACGATGATAGCGTGACTTTTTCAGTGCACGATGATGCGAACAAATCCTTATCATTAATAAACCAAATAGTCTATAAGAGCCGAGTGCCTTTGGACCAGCACGTAAAGCCATTTCAGAGGTTGGCAACAGATGCTAACTTCGGTGTACATATGAGGCGCCCAGTTCCATTGTGGATTAAGTCTATAAGTCGAATCAATATTAAAATTCACTAAGTGTATAGGTTTTCTGAAGCACTTAAAGGGTTTTCATTTTGGTTCAACATGAACTGAACTGAATGCAAAAAAAATTTTAATGCATTTTTCTTTTATTTTATTTCCTTTTCTTTAATTTTTATTTTTTTTTCTAATCTTCTTCTTCTTTTAATAATTTCTTTGTGCTCCTCACTGCTTTTAGGGTTGCCTGAAGCTCCTTTCGCTGCACATTAAAACGAATTTTTGTGCGCCTGGCGAATTTCTGATACACAAAGGCGATGCGCTCAACTACATTTACTATTTGTGTAACGGCTCCATGGAGGTCATCAAGGACGACATGGTGGTGGCCATTTTGGGTATGTGTGCGCGTTCTTTTGGTTTCTCACACGTTTATTGAACTCTTCGTTTATTCGTTTTTAATTAAATTTATTTCCCTTTTTGTGTTCTCCTCCCTGTCATTGTGTCGGTGTTGCAGGTAAAGGTGATTTGGTTGGCTCGGATATCAATGTGCACTTGGTTGTTACCTCCAATGGCCAAATGACAGCTACAACCAATAGTGCTGGACAGGACGTGGTCGTGCGTAGCAGCAGTGACATTAAGGTGGGTGTATTTTCATGCGTAATAACAGCTAATATGAAGCTATGCTCATCGCTTCAATATGAATCCCCTAATTGCTTCTGTTTATCTTCTAAAAAATAAATTTCTTTCAATACAAAAAAAAAATGAAATTAATTACCACTTTGCTTATCCGTTGGCTTTTACTGGAAATAGTTATGTAAAGTTTATTTTTCATCAGTTGAAAATATGAAAATTTGAAAAGTTCCATAAACAATATTTTTTTACCACCACAAAATACATTTCCATGTATTGAGTTTTTTTAAGCCAAACTGCGTAAAATTTTAATACTAATAAAAGGAATTGGTTTTTTCTTGTCATGAAGCAAAGTGAAGTTTTTTGTGCATTTAACTTTTACTTTTGACTAAAATACTTTACCAAGAGCTGAGCCTTTTTACAATTAATTTTTTATTTACATATTCGCTCACACTCTCTTAAATTAATACGAAATGTGAAAAAAGAAATTCTGAATATACACATTAGGGTGACACTTATTTGCATAGGGTTTTTTTTGCAAGTTTTTATATGTGCGCTCTTACATTTGCAACAGCTCCCTATTAAGAGCATACTATTAAATTATTCCCCCTAGAGCAGACATTTTTTTCATGGAGCTTAAAAAAAAGTTCGTTTTAAAACCACAAAAATCCAAGAAAGAAATCAAATTTTTGGTTGCCTCCGCTTATTAGGGCTTATTGACCTAAAAAGGAAGTTATCGGGGGAACCTTTAAGCCCCATTAAAATAATTAGGTTTCTTAATCCCAAGAGGGTTAACATCAAGAAAAAACGTTGGTTTCTGTGTTCCCAAAAGAAACTAAGTAGCACCCTCATATACAAACTCAGGATGAGCATACAGTAAAGTATTGGATGGAAAAGCATATGTAATGAAAATACCTGAAAGCTCAAAGATAAAAGCCCACCTGGAATATTATTCAGAATATGGCTTAAAGGAAATGACTTTGTTTTTCTGTCATGTTACAATCAAAATATTAGGATTTACCAACTTACGCTTGAGCTTTTAATCTGTTAATTATCCTGGAGAAAAAACAAAAAAAAAAAAAACACTACCCACAGACATTTATCTGAATACATTTTTTTTGCACTCTACTTGCTTATGGGTGCATGGTTTTGAAGGTTTCCGCTATTGATCGCGGCTTTTTTAATTAAAGTGTATCAACATCGTTTGTAAATGTACGGAAGCGATTACTCAAAGATATTAATATAAATTTTATTAACAGTTAATTACGCACTGACCTGAATGATGAGCTTCCCTTTAGAAATTTTCGTTAATATGCATATCTCCTTTTACCTTGAAGATAATAAGAAATATAAGGACTGTACTGAAAATAAACTGCACACCTTGTTTTGCTTATAAAATAAAGGTTTTTTTTATTTTTTTCGTGAAATTTTTTTTGTATCAAAAAGCAATTTATTTTAAATGATTTTTCATTAACATTTAAAAAAAAAGTTATTCATTTAATTTTGGCCGAATTTTTCGTGTTGGTCCCTTTATTAAATTCCGCACAACTGCTTCAGTAACGGTACCTACTGCGATTTTTTTTTAAATTGTGTCATGTCACTAGCCAATTCGACAATTCTTCATCAAGTTTCACTTGACAATAGCTCAAAAGCTCTCTATTGGGACTAGTTACGAATCATTTAGTGGGCTCTCATATTTTGCGTTATTTTACGTTATTTAGTTCTATCAAATCCAGTGTTGAACGGGAGTGGGCCAAGAAATTGTTAACACATTATGTTTTTCTAAAAATAGTACAAGGCGGCTCTATAGAAACTCTTTCTTGTAAATTTCCATTTTGAAAAATTTCTAATCATAAGGTCGTCAGTGCAAAAAGCCTTCCAGATAAGATCTTTCCCACCACATTTTTCCATTCCAATTATTAATACTGACTGGCCGACAGTACCGCCTCTCTCTTTTATGTAAAATTGGGAACCTGGAAATGTTCCTGAGTCCATTTTAACATAAGTTTCGTCATTCATTGTAATGCATTCAACTGCATCTCGAAACAAATGGTCGTTCAATTTTCGAAGCCTTGTTATCCCGACTTTCACTTGTCTTTCACTTTTGGTTTGGTACTTTTGATTTTTATAGGTATTCACAATATGGTTTTGCTTTATTCTTTGGACCATAGAGGCATTGGTTCCATTTTTTTGTCAAATCTCGAATTGATATTATATTTTTTTTGATTATAAAGGTTACTTTTTTTTATCAAATTTCTGATCTTTGGACTCTTTTTTCTTCTAAATTTCGGCATATATTTGAGAGAAGAGGTATCTCTGAACTTATTATAATATTTCTGACATCATTTAAACTAACTTTGTAGCGTTTCGTCAAATATCTGTACGAAATTCCTCTTTTTGAGAAGTAATTGTGCAGAATTTAATAAAGGTGCCTACACAAAAAATTCGGCAAAAATTACCAGAATAACTTCTTCTTTTAAATAGTAATGAAAAGTAAATTAAAGCAGATTGCTTTTTAATAAAAAAAAAAATTTCAAGAAAAAAATTAAAAACCTTAATTTTATAAGCAAACCAAAGTGTGCAGTTTCTTTTTCGGTACAGTCCTTAGCTGTACTAGTCTTCTTAAAAAATTCTACAAAATCTGCAAAATTTAACTCATTTATGATATGCACATTAAATCCCGTACTTATGTACATACGTACTTATGTACATATTAAGTGTATGTATTTTGTTAAACAAAGCCTCGACCGCATGCATTTCTACGTGTGGTTACGAGTCTTTGCGAAACAATTAAAAAAAATAGTCTGTGGTTTTCATGCTTTTCACTGTTTAATTTATGAAGCAAGGTTGGTTGTGAAGATGAAAACATTACTTTGTTAAGCTCATTTAATGCCAAGTAAGTGTAAACATTTGTCTGCCTCATTAGTTTCCATTAATTTGTGAGATTCAGCGAAGTTTACTTTACTCTAATTCCGGTTTAACCATAGCGAATAAGTATTTGTATTTGCGGAATGCACATCATTGAAGCCATTAAAAATAGGTGCATTTGTTACTTCTGTTGTTTGAGCCTTTGAATTTCATTACTATATAAATTGATTTATACTAAATGAATAAAAATTTAAATTGCATCCAATTGAAAACCTTAAATTGAAATTTGCCAATTTGTATGCCATTCTATAATTAACTGTTTATTGGCCCACACAAACAAATGATAATATTTTCTTTGCTGAATTTGTATTGATGTGGGAGTGTTTGTCACATGCATGCATACATATATGCATATGAACGTATAACTACTTTCTCATACTGCCAACATAAACTTTTCTATATTTACATTGCGCTTGTAAATAGGTAAACTTTGGCACTTTGAGCTTCATTCATTGTCTTTGTGATTTTAATTGAATGAAATGTAATTTTAAATTTTAATTGTGCAACACGTGTTTTAATTTGCATGTTTTTTTTTTGACAATCAATTTATAAATAATGTGTTCGTGATAAAGAAGAACCACAAATTAGTCACACATGGCTGCAAATTTCAATTAATTACATTTTAAAATATTTATTTTCAATGGAATAATTACCAGAGACTATTTATAAAAGGGATTTATTTTTTAAATTTGTAATTTCATGCAGTTTTTAATTGTTAGCATTAACTGAACTTTAAATGCCACATACATTTCAGAATTTTAATAGTTAATCCAACATTTTGCTAAAAGTAACACTTTGTCCCACCTTCTTTCAGGCTCTCACCTACTGTGATTTGAAGTGTGTCCATATGAGTGGGCTGGTGGAAGTGCTGCGCTTATACCCCGAATATCAGCAGCAATTTGCCAACGACATCCAACACGATCTCACATTCAATTTGCGTGAGGGCTACGAAAGTCAAGATTCGGACATTGGACCATCATTCCCGCTGCCCAGTATCAGTGAGGATGATGAGAATCAGCAGGAGGCCGAAGCCGCGGAGGAAGAGCACGAAAATGGTGCCGCCACTGCAACAACGGCATCACCGCATCATAGTGTAGCAACACCCTCACCCTTGCATAGTCGCTCGCCCCTGCTGGGCATGAACAGTCCACGTTTGCTGAAATTACACCAACGCGGACGATCGCTGGTGACAATGCGCGAGCGCGTGGAACGCCAGCGTTCGGTGACGGTGAACTCGAGTGTGGAAACCGGTTCACTGGACGAAGACTTGAATATGGACGAGGTGGACGAGGAGCTCCATAATGCACAGAAACGACCGTCAATGGAACGTCTGGACTCGCAGGTTTCCACACTGCACCAGGATGTGGCCCAATTGGGCTTGGAAGTGCGTAATGCCATACAGGCTCTGCAGGAGATGACCTGCTCGACGATGGCGTCGCAAGCAAATTTGAAATTCCCGCCTGCACGCTCAATACCGAATATTTGCGGGAATGTCGTAAGTGTTGCGGGAGCGATTTTCGCGGGTACGGGCATCAGCGACGATGCTTCGCTGCAAAGATGCTCTTCGCATCCGCCCGAAATTTGGGGTAGGGAAATGCAACTGCCATTTGTTGCCGGCATTGCCGACACTGGCGCTGCCGAACAACATATCAATTCGGTGGGGGGTAATTCAAAGCCCAATACACCCAGCGCAGATGCGGCGGCCAAAGTGTCTCGCTCCACCCAAACCGATTTCTACAAAATCGATTTCCCCACCTTTGAACGTTTCGTACTGGCCAATCCACGCCTCGTACTCGGATTGTTGGGCATCGAGCCGACAATAAAGACTGAAATGGAACTGCTGCATCAGCAACAAACGCTGCAGGTGTCACCGCTCAACACCATCGAAGAGGTGATTTCGCCGGCCGACGGCTGCTTGAGTGGCTCCAAGGAGCAGCTAATTGCCGGTGAGCTGGCAAGTAAAACATTTCCCCCACTGGACGATGAGAATTCCAATGATTTCCGCTGGAACATGAAACATTCCGTTAGTAACAGCAGCAGTTGCTGTCGCTCCACCGATGCTCTGCTGCAGGCTGAAGACTTGCCAAAATCACCGGCACAGTTGACGCCCCAGCACTACGATAACCATGTGGCAATGGCAACAAAGACAATCACCCCACAGCAAATACAACAACAGCAACAGCCGCAGTCGGCTGCCAGTGTTCTCATGATTAGTGAGGCTGAGAAACAGCTCCGAACGACGCGACGCAACTCTCAACACGGTCACTCAATACCACAGCACCACAACAGCAGCTCGAGTCTTTCGAGTAGCGGTTCGACGCACTCCAACTCATCGCCACCGCTGAATGCAAGTGCTTCAACAGCTAACCACAACGGTCCTTTGGCGAGGCGTTCATCGTGGAAGTCTCATCAATCACGCAGTGCTGAATATAAACGTTTGCCGGAGTCAGCGGAACATGCATCGCCTGTGAATATGACCACAAATTATACTTACTCGGATGAGGGCGATGATCATCTGCATCATCATCATCATCAGCCGCTGCCGCCAATCATTGCAAGCAGGCGCTCTTCGCGTTCCGGCTCAATTGTTGCAGAGTCTGTCAATGCCGTAGTGGTCAGCAAGCGAAATAGCTTGAATGCCAATCGTTCACTTTTGAGCGTAAACGTTACGGGTTCCGGCAATTCGCATACGCACGGCAGCTATCGCTTCTCGGCGGGCGATGCTGATAAGTTGGAGAAGGGCTTGAAGGGGCTGCCATCCACTCGTTCATTGCGCGATGCTAGCGCTAATTAAATTGTGTAATTTTTTTTGGTTTAGTCACATGACTTAAGTACACTCAGAGAAATATTTAAAAATTTAAGGATTTTTTTTTAAAATTTTTAACTTTTGAGATAATTTTTAAAAGAATGTTTGCAGTTGGCTCAGACTGCTGATATACTTATGAGCTTACGGTATCTAAACTAAAATTTTCTTTTTAAATTTCTAAATATTTCTTTGAGTGTATTTTACAGATTAAAAAAATGTCGATTTCCCTCTAATACGCTTCTTGTTTGTGATTTCTTGTAGATATTTTATTGGAGTACTGTCAGTGCATGTGTCACGAATACGCGTGCATAATATATTACACTGTCAGAAAAAATTAAAATTTTGATCAGTTCCAAGTAAAAAATCTGAAATATACATTCTAATAGAGGAGCTCAAAATAAAATATCGTTCATTGTCAGCATTTCCTTTTTGAATTTTTATAAAATAAATTTTTTTTATTGAAAATTACTCATACGCCATGTATGACATTGTGGCAAATGGCACATGATGAGTCGAATTAGGGCATTCGTGATCGAGTCCAGTAATCATAAAAGAGAACTTCAATACGGATTATTGAAGTTCTCTTTTATGATGACTTGAATTCGGGGAAAAACAGTTTTATGGTACAAAATATATATTGGCACACACTGCGTATGAGTAATAAAATCGCATCAAACAATTTTGAAATTGAAAAAGCATAAGCAATTTATTCTAGAAAATCTGGCAACGAGTGATTCTTTATTATGAGCTTTACCGCCAGAATATAAAGGAGTCTACATTAGGGTGGCAATAATGAGCCAAAGTAATTTAAAACCGGAACCTACTTAAATTATTTTTTTAGCTATTCAACGCACACACATAAACTAGAACAAATTTTTTTATCCTCGACTTTAGATAGTAATTTCCCATGTAAACATCTACGCTGAATTCCAAAAGGAAGTACAAAAAGAGTTATTTCACAATTTAAATCTTTTGCTTTTGGAGCCTTTTTTTTTTAGCAAAGGTTTCGATCCTTGGAAATCCAACCTATTCTAACATTTTTTGTGTATCGAGATCTTATTTTACTGCAAATTTTGAATTATAAGTATGGCTTAGGTTCATTTTAGTCCTTATTTTTCAATTTAATTTACTGATTTAGCGTAGATAGGAAATTACTATCAAAAGTCTAGGCAAATGCAAATGCATTGAGTGACCTCTGACTGTTAACTCAATGGGGTTAACATTTTTACAGGTGCCATTTAATAACAAAAAGAATATTTTTTTCACACAGAAAATTGTCGCCCTAATGTAAGTACATGTGTGTATAAAGCTAGTACTCTTAAGTGTTTAACTTTAGTGATTTGTCGCGCTCTGGCTTGTGTATATCTCTTTAGGTCTATTAGTGTTTCAAGGCTTAATATTTTTTAGGGAAACTTTTTATCAAAAACCATTGAAGTAACTGTAAAAATTTAGGATTTTAAAAATGAGTGTCATAGAAATTGAATGTATTACTGACAAAAGAAAAACTTATACATTAGCAAATCGTTCCATATTGCAAAAATATTTTTCTTATTGTACGATTGGCTGTCGAATGGAAGTGCAAATGATTCAAATCGCTAGAGAATTTACAGTGAAAACGTAGTGTCCATAATCAACCATGTCGGTAGGTTTGTGTGCATAGAGATAAATGCTTAGGATTAGGCTTAGGAAAAACATAAATGAGAGGATTTAACCAAAAATATATTTTTCCATATTTCGAAGGCCCAATAATATTTGAAAGTTTTCTCCCATTTTAATCCGCTCGTCCTGCAACCATCCGTTGCTCTCTAAGATTGGAAGTTATATATAAGCCACGTAAGCCATATTTAGTTTTAACTAATTACAATGTGATAAGTGAGTTCATATTAAGGTCACCAGAAAAATGATGCAGACAATCTATAAAATATTTCAACCAAAAAAAAAAACGGAATGAATAAAAAATCCTAGCATTTGTCTCTCCATCAAACGTTAAGTAAAGGTAATAAAAGCTCATTGGTAAGCTACAATAAGGTGCTTTTGTGATTTCTGCTGTTAATTTGTGAATTAAATTGTGAATTAAGGAACAATGATGATAATATATTTTGCTAAGAAGAGAAATATGAAAAAATATTTTTAAAAGAATTAGGAAGAGTCAACTTAGTGTATTTGTTCGGCTATTATGCTTTCACTAAATTTAGTCTAGTTAATGATTAGAAAGAAACAAATTCTCTGAAAATTTTCAGCATTTTAAATGTTTCCAAAAGGGAACTGTAAGAAGACTTGCGTGCTTAACTATTTTCAAGAAAAGCATCTAAAAATACTAAATTGTAAATATATATTACAAAAATATTAATTAAAATTTTAAATGTTAATACTGAATTGAAACTATCAGCTTGTAAATGTTAAGAAAATTACAATATACAACAACAATTGCAAATTACTAAATTATATGTTCTAAAAATGTATCAAAGAATTATATGAAAGATAACAGCTAAGAAAAAATGTAAATTAAAAGGAAAAAAGAAATAATAAAAAATTATGAAAAATTCATTCATGTGAAATTGAAAGCGTTTTTAATTATTGGTGAGATACATGGCTGGACTTTCGTGAAAAGGATGAGCGCTGATATTGGTTCAGATTTGCAATATTTAAACCGGGATTCCAAAAATCCGGGGACAAAAATCATAACTAATTTTTTTCCATTGATTCTTATACAACTAGTATTCTCCCCTACTTCAATTGCGTTTGGAGGTGTAAAATGTGGTACTAATGTCTGCATTGGTTATCAGAGATCCAATAAGTAAATTGGTCCACAAAAATACATACCGCACACAGGAACTGAACCACCAGTATTATGGGCAAGTGCTAATGTATGTGATGAACCAACCGTTTATGCTGAATCCGAACGGCAAGACTAACAAATTAAAGAAGCTCTTTCATGGCAAGTTATTTTCGCAAATTTGGAGGTCTGCACAGATAAGTAGAAAGTCTAACCCAATACTATCCACTGCCCCACGGCATTATTGCGACAATCCTATATATTTTTTATTGCTCATCCCAGGAAGGTTAATTTTTTGGTTAACATTTGGCATTTTAGAATTTTGTACTGAAAAGGTTATAGTGCATAAAATTGTAGTTGGTTTACATTTTCGGTTTTCGATTATGTTAAAAAGCTTAAATTAGACGAAATTTTGAAAAAACCAACCCACGCACTTCACCCCATTCGGAGCAATGTAATTCAAACATTAATTAGGCACCTTGTAGTACAGTGGGTTTGTTTACCCACCCTATTAAGTTAAATTTCAATTAAGTTACCATAAAGCAGTTCACTGCTTTCAAGTCAACATTCGACCTTTCCCCTCGCCCCTCTATTTCGGCAAGAACGAAATTTTCAAATAAATATTTTACAAGAGCAGTCAAACGTTTTTTTTATGGGCACTTTAATAGGCACAGAACACAACAAACGCATAAAACTACTACCGAAAAAGGTACTCATGCATAAAAGGCACTTTACATAGGGTCCATGCCCGGTTGGCTGGGCCACATGTTGCCAGGTTGTGTTGTGCTTGTGTTTGTTTACGAAGTTGTTAAACATTTTAAGCATTTCACAGCAATAAAAATTGATTAGTTCATAGAGAAGTTTTATACGTCGTTGAAGTGAAATTCTTCGACCATGGTGGGCCGATAAAGGTCAAGGTAATAACAAACATTTTGTATATCCACTGAAGCGTCTCAAATGGTAGCTGAAACGAAGACTAACGTAAGAAATTGTGTAGATATGAAGAAGAAAAGTTCGAGTGTAAGGACACCTTGATGACTTTGGTTCGAGTCATTTGTCATTTTTCTATTCGATGTTGGCTTTCATATTTATTTTTATTCTTGTTTTTCTGCTCCCTTAAGTACATTTATATCTCCTGTCCTTTGTTTGCATTTCAAATGTTTTTCAAGTTTATTTCTGAACAATGGTGATGTCGTGGCTTTGCCAGATATGGGAGGAAGTTGTTTTGTGAGAAAATTTAAGGGAAAATACAAATATTTTTGTAACTCAGATATTAAACTTTCATAAAAAAACATCCGTCCAAAGTTATTATTTTATTTACGTGTTATTTTGTTTAATTTTATTTTGTACATTTAAATCATTAAAGTAGAAGTAGTCGTCATCTCTGTGACATGTTGTTATCAATTGCTAGTTGGGCCAAGTGGTTAGCAAAATTATGCGCACATTACGCATGAATTCACCCTGTCAGTGAACACATACAATTCATATCACACATAAGAGGAATTAACTCGTCCACCTTAGTATTCGCATTTCATTCAACCTTCACGTATGACTTGGTTTAGCTGGTCTAGACTCCTTGACATCGGCTTAATTGTTTTTGTGCTTCCCTGCACCGTACTGTTAGTATTTTAGGACATGTTCTGTGGTTTCCAGATAGGCCAAAATATTGTATACAAATTTCCCCTTGATTTTTTACACTAAAAACTAAATGAATTAGAAAAAAATGTTATTTGCCTTTTCAACGCATTTACTTGTGAAATAATTGCTAAAATATTTAATGACAAACGTAGTGCATTTCACCTTGTCATCATGACTGACTGACTTGATTCATTCATTCATTTTCGTCTGCTTGAAGAGCTTCAGAGCGATTAAGTTGAGTGAGCTGTGTTTGGAATTTACCGCGCGGGTAGCTATCATGTTTTGTACATTTTTCCCCCTTTAGCTATCTGATCTGGTATCATTGCAAATGCGTAGCGTTAATTTCTTTGTGCTTTAATGGCCCTTTTGTTTGAGTTGTGCATAGAGTAAAGCAAATGAACTCCACTGAAGACATTCGGTTAGTCAACCTGTGTTTAGGGAAGTTCAGTGCATTCAGAGAAGAATGACCCGAAAACTGTTTGTGGTATGAAAATGTGGACGACATATGCCATTGTGTTCATATATCACATTCAGAGTAACTCTGATCAAAAGGAAGAAATAAATTATTCTGTTTGCGTAATTATGGTTTTTAGTGTTCAATACATTGGGTCGTGACTATGACATTCTGGATACAATTCAATTGAAAATTATATTATTTCCAACATATCAAAATTTCATATTTCGATCGGTACTATTGTTTGGACCGCAACTGTACATTTCTACCGAAGAAGTCATTTTAATATTTATGTGGTAAATGAATGAGTTAATGTCCACACCTTACTAAAAGCAAATACATATTTTGCCAGCATTTTATATTCGAATTAACCACAATGCAGCGACCGGAATTCAGTTCGAAACACAAGCAAACATACGCAGGCTAAAACTTTAAATCGGATTTCAAATTCATTTCCGCATATTAAATGAATATTAAAATGTAAACGCAGGCGGACTGAAGTGAGTATGTTGTCACACAATACAGGGGCGTCGCTTTCGGAGGTTTGCCATTTAGGGGCGGGTTTTTCAATAGTCACATAAACCTTTGAATAATAAAAAAAAAGCAAAAAAATTACTAGCCCAAATAATATTATTTAATATAAACAATTTGATTTCCAGTGCGAGATGTTATTCAGGTATTTTTGAATTTTCATCCTCTCAATTGTGTCACTTCCATGAGATTCACTCTTTCTAGGCATCATCCAAATGTTCTAACCTAAGGGCGCCCCTCCGCCGAAAGTCACACTCAACCACACATTCTTCTTCATCGTGAGTTCACTTGTTTTGCAATATTCCCGGAATCGTGCTGCCGTAGACAGTTCCGTAGAGTATGTAGCTTGGTGAAATTCGCTTTTATTTTTGCATTTTCAGCTCAAAATATTTTACATCCGTTTTCTGCTTTTTGCATTTTGCTATTTTATTTTTATTTTCCTATTTATTTTTCTCGTCGTATTTCGTGTTCTTCATAAAAAATTAAACGTAAATGAAAAATAAAAAAAAAATTTGTATATGGAAAGGACATCCTGCCAAGCGGGCCTTTTGAGCTCATTGACAACTTTTGTTGCTAATCTCGGCGGAGATTTAAATTATTTCAAGGTTTTGGTTTGTGTGCGAACCATGCCAGGGGTGGATGTAAAAGCAGAGTGCTGAGTTCTAAAGGTAGGGTGTAAAAAGTTTTCCGATTATCGGCTGCATCATTTGAATTTGGGAGAACTTTAATTTATTTTGTTTGGGGTGGTGATGGTGAGTGGCTGAAGAATGTTTTCATCACTTGGGCATTTGACGATTTAGACGCTTTTCTGTTTCTGGTTGCTAACTGACGGTTCCTATGGGGATGGTTTCTGTTTTCTGATGGATTCTTGATGTTCCTTGATTAATGCATATTTTAAACAGCAACCGTAAGCAAGAAAAGTTTAATTTTTCATTCTGATTATGTGCAAATAGGTGTAAATTGCTTAAATTAGTATTCTTTCTATTGTCGCGTTTTCATGGCTGTAGATGTGTGCTTATTTGATGTGAACAAGTACATTGTACCGCCCCCGTCCGTCCAAAGATTTTTAAATTGTTTTGTTTACATTTTCTTATGTGAAACCCAAGCGCCGCAAAACTGGTATGAGAATCCAAACAGCTAATCGTAATAAGCGCTCAAGTCGACTTAGGCAGAAATCGAGTTAAACCGTTTATGGTAGCTTAATATGAAAATTTTTTGGTTTGCTACAAATTTCTAAAAATTATATTTGCTGTGCGAGAAATTTGTTGAAATTTTTTTTTTCGCTGGAAATCCACAATAAAAATTTGGTCAAGACGTGCCAAATATTTGATGTTGTAGTGGCTGCTAAAGCGCGAAGCTTACCTCAAATCTCCCAAAATGAAAAAATTTTTTCGGTACGTGGATTTCCAGCGAATAAGTAAGGGAGTGTCGGGTAATTTGGCACTTCGGGTAATGTGGCAGTAGAGCATTTCTCCATGTTCTTGTCGAAATTTTTGAAATCTGTAAATGACTAAAGTGGTTGTTTTACTCAGGCTTTACTCTCTGTAAACATCGACTCGAAGGCACATCGAGCACATCTGGCATTTTTTGGGCATTTACAAAATGACTTGTTTTGAGCTGAAGATGACCTTGTATAGGAAAACCGCCTATGCTGGATAGAGAGCCAATTACCTAACCTTTAAAATGGCACAGTGGGTTTCTTGATATCGATACCTAAGAGCACAACCATCCTATGTCCGTTTCCATGAAAATCGAGTTTGTGGCATTTTTGGATTCCTGAGAAGAAGCTGCATCAGACAGGCTATAGTGGTTTGTGGGAATCGCAATGAAAGTAATTGAAAAATGAGGAAATAAAAAATCAATTTCCATACAAGACATACCAATTTGAAAACTTGTTTTTCATTTTCTAGAGTTTTGAAAAAATTGATATGGGATGGTTGTGCTTTAAAGTATCGATATTACACCCCGTCCGATTTTAAGAGACAAAATACGAAACTAGTGCCAAAATACCCGACACTCACTAACACAAATGTATGAAACCATTATCATATTTCAATACAACGTGTAATTTTTGAAAAACAATTTTTTTTTTGCTAAATTGAAATTGTACATTTTTTTACACTTACAAGCATTGTTTTTCACAGACATGAACCCATTTTTTATATTTGAAAAATTGCTAACCGACTCAATAGCAGGTACAGGGTGGCCTTAAGCATGTTTTTAAGTAAACAAAATTTTTTTATTATTTTCTTATTTTGTGCTTTGGACTGAGATTTTTTTGGTTTGGGAGAATTTTTAGTTTGTGTGAGATTTTTAAATTGTTGTGAGCATTTTTAAATGCTGGGGTGCAATCGTGTAACTCGACCACGATTGCGTGAAAGGAGGTGCTGCATGTTGCGCTATCATCCAGTAAGGCCGAAAGGATTGCTCATTCATTAGCACCTGCCTTCGAAGTGGAACAGGAAGGCTCAACAATCGCTCATGCGCAAAAGGTTCAACATTATGCACTCCAGCCAACTGCGCCATTACTGTTTAGCATAGCAGGCAACTTGTTCCATTATTTTTGTTTGTTCCCATGTTCAGTGTTCTGCAATGGATTTTTTTGCAATACACGAATACTTCTCCATGAACTCATTACTTTTATTTGCGTTTGATTGCTTTGTTGAACCCTAAAAAAGAATTTTATTGAATCAAAGTTCAACAATAAATATAATTTACAACTTATATCTTGAATTTTTTGGAGCAATCACTTTTTTGGCTTAAAAACTTCTTAAAACAAGTGAAAACGACATGTAAAGTGATGTCGTGCGCTGCAATCGAGAATTGAAACGTTTTCGAACGGGAATTGGCTTACGTGAAGCAAAAACGATGTGCAGAACGTCGTTTTCGTTGAATGTCGAGGTATACGATTGCGCCCCTGTTCTCTTGAAGATGAAAACAGACATCCAGCGACTGGTGCAAACTTAGTCGAAAAACATAACTGTATTTTTATTTTTTCAAAAAGTACACTTTTCGTACACAGTGTTATTATACTGGAGCAAACAATTCCAATGAAAGCTTTTCGCAAACGTTTGTGGCGATTTGATCAAAGATGTGAATTTCACGATAGTTTTGCCATATTCCGATACATTTTACGTAGTGTGCGCCTTCGCTACGATAGAGGTTGTGGTTTGCAATTTTACTTGCAAGCTTTATCTGGGACGAAATCCAAGTAAACCGTTATTTTTTCTTCTCATGCAAGTTCTACCTTCGGATCTCTACGACATCTAGTGTATAAATAACTTACTAAAATTATCCAGTTGAGCTTTTTTCCCGAAAATCCAGAGAAAAGTATTATAGCAAAGCCATAGATGGATTGTTCGTTCAAAGATAACAAAAAAGCTTGAAAGCTTTTTTAGGGGTAGTCCAAATTATGTAGAGCTTTGAACTTATTAAGCGAATGCTTGCAAAGGGGTAGGTAAACTTTACGAAAAAGAACACAACTTTCAATAGATTTCTGTTTACAATCTGCTATAATTCATTTGAAATATTTCAAATTCAAATGCTTCAGGTGTGTAACAGAATAGAGTAGCTTTTTAAGTATATTTGTCCATTGTTATTATGCTTTAATTTTGTAACGATAGTTTGCTACTTGACTCTACCCCAATATTTCCAACATTGGTGCTTTAAAGGCACGCGTAAAAATACATTTTTCCTGAAAATTAGACGTTTTGGCCTTCTTTCGTCAAAATAAGAACCACTCTAATGTACATATATGAAGTGACGTTAAAGCACTACCTCCAGTGCTATTAATTTTGATCTGAGTTCGAGGAAAGACAGTCCACCACCTTTGCCATTCCTTTATCTAAACTAAACTACTTCATATTAGTTATTTTTAGAAACAAAGGAACCAAACTAAGCCATTCGGAGAGTTCCCATTTTTTAACCGGTCTATTATATATATGTGAAACCCATTTACACTATTCCCGATAAAAGTTGCTTATTTTTCTACAACAAGACAACCATAAATTTTGCAAATATCTTGAAACTTATTTTTGAAACTCATTCACCCATCATTACATTCACCAAAGCATTGCACTCGATTCCGGTCAGAAATGTCGTAAAATGCAATTGTGCTGCAGCGCCAAATGGTTTGGCACGAAAAAAGCCACTTCGGAGTTTAACAAAAAATAAAATAAAATTGGTTTGGGAAGGGAAGGGTGAATATGGGATTGGATGAAAAAAAAACCCAAAACTTACACAGTTTGAAAAAGTTTTCGCACGAACAAAAATCACGAAGAAGAGAACTTTAAAAACTGGCAAAATCATTTGAACTCCATTCGAGCAGTTTGGCAGTAGATAAAAAAAAACATTTTAATCAGATATGAATTGAATTAATGCGATAATAGGCTATTTGGGCGGAGAGAGTGCACGCAGGAGTTGGGGTCAAAATAGATGCATCAGACTTAAAAGCTCATGAATGGCCGTAGTGCAAAGACTATTGGCATTCGTTCGTTTTTATTTTAATGAAAAGAATTTTCCCGTTAATGGAATCATCAAGGAGTGTGCATCAAAGCGAGTGTGACAAATACCCTTTACCCACACAAACCAAAACCTAACCTATTTCTGAGAACTGATTAGTTACCTACGGTGACAAGTTTTAATTAAAAAAGCGCATTTTTAATACCGCACAGCAGCAAACCAAAACCCATTGGTTTGATTTTAATATTTATATTCTTCGTTGGCTTCACTGTTCATTGTCTAAATTTTTGCAATTATTATTTAGGACGACTAGAGTACATAGGTGAATATTTTCCCGTGTGTGTGTGTGTGAAAATACCCAAAGGGATAAAATTGAAAAAGTCAACTCAAGTCTCAAAAAGAATTGAATGATCTGAGCACCTACATATCAATATCAACTCAACTGACTCTAAAAATGCAATACATTCCAACTGGCATTGACCACATATACTCCAAGGCCGCACCACAATCGCCACTGATTGCGTTCGGTTGTAATATTCATAATCGCCACATTGCTTCGCTCTCAAATTAAAACTAGGCGGTCGCACTTGGTGATCCATCGTGGTAGCCTCTCCAATGGCCGTACAATCAAAGAGACTAATTTGCATTTCTCTTATATTGAAATGAAAATGGCATTTGAATTTGAAATGATGAATTCATTGAAACCCTAGTAGTAAATTTCGCAAGGCCTCTCAGCTAGATACATGCCAGCACGCCTGCTATGGGAAGAAATTGCACATTTCATCCTCGCTTCTAGTGGAGGCATGCCGGTATGCCTGCGCTAGAAGGGAGATAGGGTTGTGTCAATGGATTTTCTATGCAATATTGCCTGCCAGCAGGCATACGCATGGAAGCGACAGACGTAGGCCTGTTGATTTGTCCCGTTTCATATAAAAAAGAAGTAAAGGTTGGAAGCGAGGAGGGCAGACATCCGAGCTCCTAAAGAGGCATACTGGCATGTCTGCAGACACCTTCTTTTGACCACTGGGACTAATATGAAATCCTGCCTTTTGCACAATTTTAACAGGTAGGCCATAGTCCATTGTGGTGAGCTCATATGTGGTATTTGTTGGAATATTTACCTTGTGCCAATGTGGATTGTTGATGTGTGGGTATATTGCAGTTTGACAATCAGCAGATGGTACATGCATTATTACAATTAATATACCTATATTTTTTTTTGTATCAAATGCGTGGTTTTGTTGCATGGCGTTTTTATTTGTTTGCCGAAGCAGTTTTCCATTTCAAAATTACTAGCCACAAGCTAGCAATTAATGAGGTTTTATCAGTGTCGTAGTTAGGGGTAGGGCCTAGGAGGCCCAGCAATCAATGAGAAAGATAAAAAGTTCTAAAAAAAAAAATTTTCCAAATAATAAAATGGCAAAAAAAAGTTTAAAAAAATTAAAAAATTTTGGCCCATACTAGGAATTGGAATTTTAGTTTTTTTTTAATTTTGGGTTCATACTCTAATTTGTTTTCTATTTACGCTACTGGGTTTCATTGAATATGTACTGTTTACAGTGAATTCTAGTGCAAAAGTATTCACTGAACAGTTTAAATTGCAAATTTGCTTGCATACTTTGAGGTTTGTGTGCTATACAAATACAAGTTTCACATTCTAGAATTAAGGTCTGCAGATTGTTGTTGCAATCCTCGTATACATGAAGCATATTAACTAAGTTCCAAGTGAAATGAAATAGCTCTGATGTGAAATTCTGCATTGCAGAAATTTCATTATAAGCGCTGGGCGCAGATCTTTTTTGAAGTCTTCTTTGAAACTCTTCAAGGAGTCAGAGGAGACTAGCATTAGGTGGATAAGGTTTTCACTTCATTTGATGTATGTTGCCTAAATCTTCTCATATCTTTGTTCCGTGCTGCCCGCTTTAATTGCAGAGGATCTGGTGCATAAGTGCTTTGTTAACAGTAGGAGGCATCCTGTAAGATTCATAACTAGATGTTCGTGTGTTTAAATTGAAGGGTCTTTATCGAAGCACAAGTGGCTATCTGAAAGCTCGAAATTGTTTTTTGTAATCACTTTCCGGCTTTCTGCTAATCATAAGAAATTCCATTGGAAATTGTCCAAGCGGAAGTTCGCAAAACACAGCACACAAACGGAAAAATTATTTCATAAAATTGCAAACATAATTAAGTACTAACAAAATTCTATTAGTGGCAGCAGGACTTTTGTATTTATGCAGCAGAAGCTAAAAAAAATGCACGCAGCATTAGACACATTGAATGAAGTAGATTCGTTTCTAGAAGCAAACGCAGAAGCTATATGAACAGCAAAAAAAATAGAAAAAAAAAAGCATTTTACCACACAGTCCTTACACAATACTCAAAGGACGAATTCATAGAAAATGCTGTGTAAAGTCAGTGGCAATGCTCGATTGCACTAATGTGTGGTTCATTAGCCAGTGTTGACCTCGACGAGCCGTTGCTGTGGCGAATGAATACGGCTATAAAATGGAATTAAGGGAGTAATTAGCACAAAACAAATATAAAAGTGCCCAGCGGCAAGAGATAGGGACGCAAAACTTTAATTCGATTAGAGTTTTTTTTTCTTTTTCTTTTCCGAATTCTTTTGAAACTGGTAATAATGTAGTGAAAGTTTAAGACATACCGTTTCTGGCCGTTTGCGCTACTAAAACCCATTCAGTTATAATTAAATCCAATTAGTTCATATTAATTCGGCCGTGGTGATTCAATATGTATTTTTGGATTTTGGAATTATCCTATATATGCCTACCCACCTCCAAATGAGTACTTTAGAATTGTTTCTTGTCAAAGAGAGATACTATAATCGATCATATCGTGTGAAATATTGTTTCTTTTGAAACATTATCGCTCATTCCCTGCAACCAGGTTAGGTTAGGCTAGGTTAGGTTAGGTTAGGTTAGGTTAGGTTAGGTTAGGTTAGGTTAGGTTAGGTTAGGTTAGGTTAGGTTAGGTTAGGTTAGGTTAGGTTAGGTTAGGTTAGGTTAGGTTAGGTTAGGTTAGGTTAGGTTAGGTTAGGTTAGGTTAGGTTAGGTTAGGTTAGGTTAGGTTAGGTTAGGTTAGGTTAGGTTAGGTTAGGTTAGGTTAGGTTAGGTTAGGTTAGGTTAGGTTAGGTTAGGTTAGGTTAGGTTAGGTTAGGTTAGGTTAGGTTAGGTTAGGTTAGGTTAGGTTAGGTTAGGTTAGGTTAGGTTAGGTTAGGTTAGGTTAGGTTAGGTTAGGTTAGGTTAGGTTAGGTTAGGTTAGGTTAGGTTAGGTTAGGTTAGGTTAGGTTAGGTTAGGTTAGGTTAGGTTAGGTTAGGTTAGGTTAGGTTAGGTTAGGTTAGGTTAGGTTAGGTTAGGTTAGGTTAGGTTAGGTTAGGTTAGGTTAGGTTAGGTTAGGTTAGGTTAGGTTAGGTTAGGTTAGGTTAGGTTAGGTTAGGTTAGGTTAGGTTAGGTTAGGTTAGGTTAGGTTAGGTTAGGTTAGGTTAGGTTAGGTTAGGTTAGGTTAGGTTAGGTTAGGTTAGGTTAGGTTAGGTTAGGTTAGGTTAGGTTAGGTTAGGTTAGGTTAGGTTAGGTTAGGTTAGGTTAGGTTAGGTTAGGTTAGGTTAGGTTAGGTTAGGTTAGGTTAGGTTAGGTTAGGTTAGGTTAGGTTAGGTTAGGTTAGGTTAGGTTAGGTTAGGTTAGGTTAGGTTAGGTTAGGTTAGGTTAGGTTAGGTTAGGTTAGGTTAGGTTAGGTTAGGTTAGGTTAGGTTAGGTTAGGTTAGGTTAGGTTAGGTTAGGTTAGGTTAGGTTAGGTTAGGTTAGGTTAGGTTAGGTTAGGTTAGACCGAAAGAGGTCCATTGTGGTACCACAGGATCCAAACTCCCTTCCCCTATACCCCAAACCAATTGGAGTTCAAGTCGAACCGATGAAGGCCTATTTTGCTAGCCGTAGAGAGGTCGCAGAGACTGTCCAAGAAGAATGACCCCAGCAGGAGCATAGGAGAAGCATCACAGTCTCCTTCTCCTCCTCATCCATACAACTCCTCCTTTTTAGAAACGGGTACAAAATGGAGAATGGAGATCAAATTTTTTTATGTTCGAGGTACTTCGAAACTTTTACTGTGTGTGGGTATTTCAGCTTCGGCATAACAGAAGATGGTCCCCTCTCTGTTTCTTTTTCGTTTTTTTTTTAACTTTTTTTCCACTTTTCCCTAATATTATTGGTATTTTTTTTTGGGGTTTTTTTTTGACACTTGTCTCTTTTTTCTATTTTTTGTATCATATTTTTTCTAATTTCTTCCCATTATATCCTAATTTTGCCAACATCTCTGCATTTTTCACCATATTTTTTTATTTAAAAACCCGCTTTTAGTCTTAGTGGTACTTTGTCAGTGTAGCCGTAAAGGACTTTATCTTCTGCAATATTAAGTAAGTGAGTACCGAATCAAACATTTCAACCCGAGCCCATGCAAGAAAACTCTTCTCTGAACTTCTCCTTCGTTCGAAGTGTGTGTATGTCGAAACCAATTCGGTGAAAAGTACGCACTTAATTCGCACTTAATAGTCAAGTCATAAATTTTAAATGCAAGTAAGTGAAGACGGGCTCACATTCCAGAGGCATCTGCATACACATGAGTTATACGATATACAATTTTTTTTATGCATAATTTATGCGCTAAATGAGTTTTTCATATGGCAGATTTCTAAAGAAAAATGTACGCTGCGGCATCTTGTGCGACGACAGAACTGCGATTTGTCGCACATCAATTTTATTTATGACTCTTACGCATGTAAATTCATTTAAAAGCGTTTAAGTGGAAACTTTTCAATGACTAAGATGCTGCTGAGAGGAGCTGCCTGATGCGATGCGTGCGTGTTGTGCGGGTGTTACGCATTTTCGATAACGCAGTCATAAAGGCATTGGAATTCACTTGGCGGTTTCGATTTCTACAAGCAATTTTCTGCCATCCTTTGGCTGCTGTTGTCGTTGTGCCGCTGTGATATGTTAGGGTTGAAGTTCAATTGTTATGCAAATTGCGTTTAATTGTCTAGAAGTGGATTTGTGCGTATGTGCAGATATCAGCCTTTACTTGTGCCCAAAATAAGTAGAGCATGGAAAGTTCACGGCACAAATTTGATTGAAAAGGAAACTCAGCAAAAGTGGTGAATTGTGTGCTTATATTTTTATACACCACAAGAGTATTTCAAATTAAAATTAAATTTGTAAAAATAAAATTGATGTATTGGAATTAATCGAGGAAGGACTGAGAAAAAAAAAGCAAAACAAAATTTCGTTCTTCAAAAAAATGCCTCAATGCTGGCTTCTACTATGTGAAGCTCCCTCAGACCCGTTGACGACCTTTGACCCCCATACAATCTAAGCAGAATCAAACAACAGCCAACCAAAAAAAAAAACTGTATATGTATAAAGTCCCCAAAGATCATCAGACATTCTGCGCTTTAATTGTTTACCCCCAAAGGTCCTGATAAAAAATTGCCCATTTCAAAAATGTTAACCCTTCGCAACCCATTCCGGTCGGCAACTGAAATGTCACGCCTTTTATTCGTGAGCACAACTTGAAGTAATTTACACAATTGAGTTGGCAACACTTGGTCAAGTGGAAACATTTATTTTTAATGATAAACGCAAATGCGCGAAAAACTGCCCAAAAAAAAAAAGACAAAAAATACATCTCTGTCGGAAATTGCCAAAAATGGTGAATCTCAATGGGTTCGTATTCGTAAATTAAAAGTGTCGGAAAAAAGGGATTTTTTCGCTCAATTCTTATGGTTTTTGTTGTTGTTTTTGTTCGAACGACGCTTCGCTTTGTGTGGAAAACTCTATTGCCCTTTGGCACTCATTTGGCAATGGGTCATGTTTTTTTTGCCGTCAGTTTTGTTTGGGTGCGGGTCAATATTTATTCTCTTGTTGTTGTTCAACGCGAACCGGCCATCAATCTGGGCGCTTTCGTTTTGGTGGTCGGGTACCCTTTAATTTATATTTGCAAGCGTTTACATTTACATTTCTAAAACATACACACACAGTACACACTAGCATGAAGTGGAAAAAAACAACCCAACATACAAACAACAAAAAATTGGGGGCAAACAAAAAAAAAATCTGGTTTTCTAAGAGATTTATTTCGTTTTTTGGCAATTATTCTCGAGTGGGTGCGTTGGTTTGGGTTGCCAGCAGTGAAGTACTAGTGAAATTAACAGAGTTAGGCAAAGTAATGGGCACAATTTTGTGAGAAGATTTCTAGGAAATTGTATTGATTGCAAAAGTTTTACGAAATAATGCTAGAATTGCAAATTCTGTATAGGAACGTTTAAAGGAATTAAAACAATGGACTTTGATGTTGTTTACCCAGAGCTAAGAGGTAAGTAACAAAATGAAATGAGAAACAAAAGAGACCGAATCTGAAATACCCTGCACTTCGGAGAACAACACCTTTTTCGATAATTTTTTTTTCGATATTTTAATACAATTATTCGATTGTTTTTATTTCCTTTTTAGTCCCCTTCCATTTCCAAATTCGTTCCAATTCCATTTTGTTCCGGCCCATTTTCATTTTGTTCCAGTTTCATTTCCATTCCCTATAAGTTTCCATCCAAATAAAAAAAACGCAGTTCAATATTTAAGAAAATAAAAATTAAATAAAGTAATTTGGCGGCCATTTTATGAGGAAAGTAGTAGTGGTTTTTATCCGATGTGGCCCCATTTCTTTCACATGGAAATAGAAGCAAAACGGAGAGAAATTTTAAGTTTTTGGTATATCTTTAGCTTTATAGTATGTACAGGTAAATTGCGGTACAAACAGTGTACCATTTTTGGTATATGTTTTTTTCCATTAATTAAATAATTAATCAAATTTCATAAACAAATTTTTCTGTTTACCACTTAAAAAAAGTTTCTAAAATATGCCAAATTCCTTATTTCCTTTGAAAGTCCTTTCGAATAGCACCCGAAAAATGTCTGAATATCCTCGCAAATAAAGCGAAACAAATTTTTGAATTAATAATGAGTTATTACGCGCAAATGCCACTCGAACTGTCATAATGCGTAAATTAGGACACCTCAATTTGTCTGTGCCAGAGCATGGCCACATAATTTCACAAAACGAATTTCCGCAAATAAAAAATAACTGAATTTATTTGAGTATTCAAGCAAAATAAAATGAAATAATAAAACAAGAACTTTGAAATACCCCTTCTGGATGCAAATTCTTTCGGCATTGCGCCAAAAATTTATCAGCCCAATTGATAGCGGAAGTGTGGCCTCGGCGGAGGCTGCTTACTGCTGCTGCTGCTGGTTGAAGTGCGGCAGCGATGCCAAACTGGCAATATGCGCATTTAATTAAGGTCAAAATTTATTTTTGATTTGCCACCGAAGAAAGTGGCTGGCCAAGCAACGTGTAAACAGAAAAGTGGGGGTAATTTTTTTCGTTGTTCGGTTGAATTCGCGGCCATGACAGGAAGTGATGTTGGTGGCGCTGTTGATGGTGGCTGTTGGTGGTTTTAGTTGAATGTTTGGATGCCTGTGTCTTGATAATGTGGCGCCTTTCTAATGAACCGCGAGACAACCGAAGGTTGGCCAAGGGTGAAATCGTGGGTGTCGCTGGGTTAACTGCAGGGTTAAAATACGAAAAAAAAGAAACGCTAAAAGTAATTAATGCAAAGACGAGAGAAAGCGAAACGCCGAGCAAGTCGCTATGTCATGGACAGAAAATAAAATTTTAAGCAAACAATTTACCAAAAGCCAAAATTACTGACAGCAACGGCTGTTGGGTGGCTGTGGGTGTTCGGTTGGATGGCACATGGCTTCGCTTCGTACGAATTTGAATGGTATGAAGCATCAGCGCAGGCAACTAATGACTATGAACCAAGCTAAATTACTGATTACCGAGACTTTTTTTTATATAAATTTTGTGTTTCACTTTATTTGCATGCTTGCCTGTTTACCTACTTGCCTGTGCTGGCTTGCAAGGACCGTTTTTTTGTATGGCGAATGAAAAGTTCTCTACCCTCCTTTTATTTTGGTTTGGTTTCACTTTTTCGAATTTACTTTGCTGCGCTATAAATTGTGTAATTGGCAGCAGAATAAATGAAATAAAATTTGAGTAAAAAATGAGAAAAATAGCGAAAATTAAATACAAAAAGACTACAGAAGAAAGACACTCGCGGAAAAGTGTTAGGCAGTTTTTCTTATTTGTTGATTGCGGCTTGTTTATTGCAACCAATGGAATATTTACTTATTTGGAGAACATCGGTTTTTAACATCCATAGGATATAATTTTTTTAAAATAAATAAAAAAAAAATTATGTTAAATTTAAAAAATAAAAAAAAAATGTTTGTATTTGTTGTGGGTGGTGAATGCCCATCCAGTGTTTTTCCCGATGATAAAATAAATAAAAATAAAATAATAAATTAAAGAAAAACTAAAAATTTAATATAGGCAAATAAAATCCTTTTTTTTTGTTGTTGGTTTTTAAGTTAAAATAAATGAATTACTTAAACAATTGTGGCGGCCGTGGTGCAGTGGCTAAGACCTCTGCTTCACGATCAAAAGGTATCGGGTTCGACTGCCACCTGGGGCAAGGCAGAAATTTGTTTTCTGTTTTCCGTATCCCGGGATCCCGGTCCATTTTTAGTTCAGAAAATCCCGGGATATTTTTTCCTAAATCCCGGGATTTTAGGGACTACATTTTAAATAAATTAGTCCATAAAAAAAGTTTAATACAACAAAAATAAAACTTTTCATCGCTCATAAAATATAAAAAAAATCGTGTAAGCAGAAAATAATAGGTTTTGACAACATTTGGTCAACCCCAAAATGAAAAAAAAAGTTAGTTAGAAAACTCAAAATATAAAAATTATTAATTTATCAAAAAAAATACGATGCTTGAAATTTTTTCTTTAAGAAAAAAAATTTATATTTATTTCAGAAGAAAATTGGTATTTTCAGTCTTAGCAAACGCACAAAAATGAATTGCTTAGTAAAAAAAAAATAAAACTGAAAACTGATACAAAAGTAATTTCAGAAACCTTACTTAAGCATATTTTGAATTGAATTGTGTAGATTCCTAAAGAAACGGAAACTAAAATACTGAAAATAAAAAAATTCATTAATTTGAAATAATAAATTGAAATTAATGTTTATGTTTATTTATTGAAGTTAAAACTATCAGTTTTCCAATAAAACATAAAAAAAACATTTTTTTATTTTTTTAAAATGCATTTTGCTTGTAAAAGTAACAAATCCCGAAAAATCCCGGGTTCCCGGGATCCCGGGATTGCAATTTTCAGTCCCGAAAATGCCGGGATTGCGAAAAGCCTTCGGGATTGAAAGCCCTAGTATGTATGTAAACAATTTAAATACTTTTTTCTTCCTTTTTTGTTTACTAATATATTTCTTTAAGTGTTAATAAAAAATGATTCGAAAATATATAGGGTAGAATTCGAAGGGAAATTAATCCGGCAATGTTTACATTTCAATGATCAACCATTCATTTGAGTTCCGAAGCGCACTTTTCCCTTTTTCTTTCGTTTAAAAAAATAAGAGAATTAAGTACAACGATTTCTTTAACCAAACTCTTTTGGGGCCGCTTCAATGGTTAGTTAGAGTAAAATCAGGAAATTAAAACAAAAGAATATGGAGTATACAAGTAAATAAATAAATAAATAAAAAACAATCCAACAGAGGCAGTGGCAGCAACAACACATCCACGACATGGCATTGCATAAATTAACCACGCAATCAACATGAGCGCTCATTCCGTACATTGGAAAAATCATGTAAATTACACAAATTACCAAGTCAAAGTCTCGGTTTTACGATTTTATACATCAGATTATTTGCTTAAGTCCCTTTTTACAGCTTTGACGTTAAATTCATTTGACTGTCCTTTCTTTTTTTATTATTTTTTTCTTGCTTGGACTATTACTGTCGCTTTCGCTGGAGACTCACGTTAAAAGTTAATGACAACTGACATGATTTAATAGTTCAGCGCGCGCGTATGAGGCTGCTTGAGCGCTGTTTTTAATTTCCATTTCCATTTTTGGGCATGTTTTTTTGTTGCTTTCATTTTGGTTTTCCGTTTGGACGGGCTGCGAGAACATTTTCAGCTTCCATGATGCAATTCAATTTCGAGCTTCCAATCTGCCGACTGGTGGCTCTCATTTTCTCTGTGTGTACGGGAGAGTGTGTCTGTAAAGGCGACGATTTAATTTTGATTCATTATTATGTGTTGATTTAAGGGATTAAAATGCATTTGTATTGCTTAAGCAGAGCAGCCGAAGCAATCCAGATCAGTTCAGTTCCGGTCCGCTGCGTTCGCACTCCGTTCATCCGTTCATCCGCTTGTTAGTTTGATGGAAAGTCGCTTGCTTAATAAAGCTCGAAACTTAATTCACTCAGCGTACTCTCATGTGTGTGTTGGAAATGTGGTCAGAGGCGCATGAGAAACGACTTTCGTACGTTTCATACCCATTCTACCGAGGAATTTTATCAATCCCTTTTGGAACGACGAACTTGTGTGCGGGGAAGAGTGGGATTGAACATTTTTGCATTTAGGTCAATTTCGCGCAAAATACCAAGCCACACACACATGCCTGTCAAAGTTTATGGTGAGCCGCACGAATTGGTTTGGAAGTGGTGGACTGTGTGCTGTGGGCTGCTTCTCATAACAAGTGGGCGCGTGTTGTCAGGCCTGTGTGTAGTTGTCGGTTGCCTTGCTCTCCTTTGACTTTAGGCATTAAATTCCACTTTCGGATTATTTTCGGTGGCTCTTTCACAGAGTCTCAGAGAACTGTCAGCGGCCGGGCCTTGGCAAAAGAGAAACCGAGTTGAGATAAAGGCCTGAAACTAAAACTTTTACTGCCACTTAGTTCGGTTTCAAGGTTCTTCCACTTGGTGGAAAATTTAAATCGTAAACTGTGAATAGTGGGCACAAGTTCGTATTGTTCTGTTATTTTAACTCAACAATTCCATAAATTAATTTGGAAGGCAGTATATTTTGACAAAGAAAACTAACAAGAGTGATGCGGAAATTGTGATTGCATATGCTAATTTGTTGCATACTTTTTGGATGCAATAAAAGAGTAGGATGCAAACATGTTTTGCAACCAAAAAATATGCAACAAAAAGGCATATTTTTCTGTGATCTTGCCTGCGACGACTGGTGGACAGTACTTTTATAGCCATAAAATAGATTGTGACATAGCAGAGCCAAACGGACCCAGCACTTTTATAGCTGTCGAATTGTGTTTTAAAAAATTGTATATTATGTGTAGTTTCCTCCACCAACCTACCATCGACCACGTACACTAGTTGAAGCATATGCCTGGCGTGACCGAACAACAAAATGGCAATTTCAAAAGGCAACTGGATATAAAGTCATTGTGTCTTTTCAATGGAACAAATTTTCTGAATGCGTGCAAATACCCTAATTGCAAAACTTTTTTTTCCCAACCTCGTCGAACAAAAAGCTAAAAATTCTAACAAAAATCAGACAAAAACCGCTAAACATCAATTACAAACGAATTAAACAGCGATTTGTGAACAAAACTACGAACAACGATCACGTGAATTCACGTGATGGCAATAAAAACACCAACAACAGCAACCACAACGAAAATATAAGAAAAGGGGAGAAAATACTAGGAAAATCTGTGCAATCATTGGAAGATGGCATTGGCCAAGAAGAAAGGAAAGAAAAAAAACCAAAGCAAAAACAAAAACAATAACAAAAAACCAAACCAATACAAGCAATTACAAAGATAACCCAAGTAGGAATAAACACATGATATGGGCGGCAGGGCGAAGAATATGATATGAAAACAATTACCGAAATGATAGAGGAAGAGAAGAAGAGGGCCGAAAACCACCAGACGACACCCTGTAAGCGAATGTTTCTTATATGACAGCCAAAGGATACACAAATGGAGAATTCGAATTTCCGTTTCCGTTGCAAGCAACACACAGAAACGACCGAACAAGTCAATTGGCAAAGGCAACAACTTTGACAGTCGATGTAAAATCGAATAGAAACTGACAAGATACATACTTACCCAGCCAAATGGCGGGAAATTGCAAATGACGGGGTTTGCATTTGGGAACTAATCGAGTTAATAAAGGATACACGCCTGGAATTAAGTCAGCAACGTAACGACAACACAACAAAATCACCGAAAGGATTTTCGATGTTCCTACAATTGTGTGAGTGCGAGTGTGTGTATGTGTGTGTGTGTGTGTGTGTGCTATTCTGTGTGACAGTAAAATCGATTGAAACCATATTGCAATATGGCCAACAAGCGACCAGACCAACTCCGTTTGCAACTAGCCCCCCGAGCTCATTGAGAGTAAAAGGAAAAACAACAAATCGTGTGCGGGCTACCCAGGGGCCGCCTATTTTGGGCAATCAAAGAAGGAACAACAAAACCAAATCGAACCTGTAGTAACTGTTTCACCATTTTGTAGTCGTTGATGTTGGTGCTGATGTTGTAGTTGTTGTTGTTGTTTTGGCTGGTACATGTATTCTTATCTACATTTTGGAAGGGGTAAGGGCAGTTAGCCGAATCCAGCTTAATTTTAGTGTTTTTTTTTTCGGTAAACATATGCTGCCTTTTGGTGTTTTTGTCAACGTTGTTGATCACACAAGCTCGCACTCACACTTATCCATTTGCAATCTTTTGCTTTTTCAATCCCCATTCAATCCGCTTTACCCACTCAAGTTCAAATAAATTTTCCAACCAGTCGATGCAGACGAGAGAGCATGTAGGAGTAGGAGTAGGTGGGGTAGGTGGGATAGGAGAGCAACAATCTCGAGCGATGCCAATAACGATAACAATAATTGCTGTCCAGGGACGAATATGTTCGCCTCGTCGTCCAACGTATTGATGGTGGCGGGGGCCAAATGTGTGTTTCTAATAAAAAGGACGTCGCTCGCTTTGCGTAGCGTTGTTCGACATTTGTCGTTTTCCGTTTTGTTATGGAATTTAAAGTTCCGAAACGGCAACAATGGCAGCAACAGCAACGAAGAGTAACTAGAAATCGATTTGATTTTTGTTTCACATTTCCTGTAGTCTTCTTTTTGTCGCTTTCCATTCGTTTTGTTTCTTTGTTTTGGTTCGTTTACAGGGCAATCGGTCACTTTTGGCATGGGAAATTTGCTGCGTAGCTCGAAGCGTTTGTGACATATGTTAAAATCGTTCAGTTGTGCAGTGAATTCAGTTTTTTTTTTCCTTTTATGTTGCTTTTATTGTTGGTGTTGTTGGTATTTAGAAAATGTACTTACATACATTGAAATTGATGGAACAAATCCGGCACAATGGTCAATAAAAGGGAGAATGTGTTTTTTTTCCTCTCTGTGAAATGTCAATATTTTGAATGGATGGATTGATTTATTTTTTTTTGGAGTTTGGTAGTGTGTCAGGCAAATCTGATAAGGTATTTGGCAAACAAGTGTATTGAAAAAAGATTAAATTTTATGGGAATCGTTGCGAAATTTAAGTTTAATACTATGTGGTATGGTGAAGGTGTGTCCGAGATGCACAATTGTGTGGTGCTATAATTACTCAGATGATGTTTGGACTCAAATTCAACTTATTGTGTTACTTATATGCAGTGAATTGCAAGAAATAGTTTTACCATAAATAAATTGTTAACCCTTTCACGATCAATGGGACAAATCGACTGGTTTCTGACTCAACCTCGTAACGGAAAAATGTTAGGTTTTCAGGAGATGCAAAAAACCCAATTTGCAAGCTTCCGGTGCACGAATTCGACCATCCTCTTTTTATAGAATAGAAAAGAGGACAATTTGTAGTATATGTAGAGAAAAATCCACGCGAAATGTAATATATTTCACGCCTTAAAAGCGCTGTAAGTAACTTACGAGGTTGCGACTTTTATGAAAATTTGAATTTAGATATTTGAATTTAGAATATGCTGTAGGCTGGAGCAAAAGAGTCGGTTAAAATCGTGGCTGGTCTCAGTTTCGTATTCACTTAAATAGGAGACGCTGTAATTTTCATTCCGATTGGATAAGTCCTTGGGCCTCTGTAACGTGGTTTATGTTTTCAGGCTAACATTTTTTTTTTACCCAGACTTGAACACTTAAATTGCGTTACAGATACTTAAGAACTTATCCAATTGGAATGAAATTTTAACGATTTTTTAATGATATCAATACGCAACTTTTGAGATATTTTATAGATAATGGGAATAAGAAATTATCCGATTGGAACTAAATTTTAAACATATCTTATCAAAAGTCAATATAAAACTTTTGAGGCCACCCACAACTTAATCGGTTATTGTGATCCATTTGAATTTTTTTTTGTATTCTTGACCAAAATTCAGCACATTTTAACCGCGTTGTGGAGGCACCAGATGATATCCGATCAAAACGATATTTTAACCCTTTCTTATTGACGTTATTACGCTCTTTTGGGACAAACAACAATTTGATCTGACGATTTAAAAAAATATATTTTTAAGCTGCATTTGGTATTTTTTTCACTTGTTTATTTTTAAAAAATTTCTTAAGTTTATCTGACCACTTTGCAAAATGCACGCGCCTTCCACTTAACAGTTTCAGTAAGGATTATTTTTTTTTTAAATCGCAAATATATATTTTTTTGTTTATTATTGAGCAAGAAACAAATATCAAAATATTATACGAGGTTGTAGCTTTTATCAAATTTTAATTTAAAGATCCGAGGTTGTTGCACAGAATTTTTTTTGCGTATTCTTACTGAATGCGGAGGTCACGAATACTTCTTTTGGCATCAAAAACGTAAATTGGCCCAAATCTGAGTTACGAGGTTGTGTCAGAAACCAGTCGAAATGTGTACCATTTTATATTTTCACATTAAAATTAACGAGAGCATGTGCTTGCAGATGTGAACTCGCCTTTAGGACGTCCATGGTCAGCATAGCTATATTGCAGTGCTCTGATTTCTATGGAATGCAACTTTTAATCCATTATAGAGATATGAAACGGAAAATGAAAGTCATTACAGACTTTTGATCCAATTATGTTGAGAATCGTATGAAATGTTACTGACATCTTGCATCAAACTTTTGCTATAATCTAACAGTCTTGCCTATGTTCATTGTCAGATAATAACTTTGAGCTCTACGATAATAAATCAAAAAAAAAAAACTGTGAGCCCTTTCAGTTTGATGGCACACAGTGTACCATATGAATTTTAATTAGTCATTCTTTGAGAACATTTAATTTCATTTTAATTTTTCTGCCAATGCAATGCATTCAACACTCTTACATCCAGATAAAGTTATGGCGCAGCAAATGCTGCCAGGAAGAAGACATCAAATGTACGCACGCATGCACGCTGGAACGCATCTACCGGGCGGCCTACAAAATAACTTTGCCTCTGCTCTAAAGTTGAAAGAAAAATTTCTTAATGTAATAATTATGAAAGTTTTTTCTGCTTTAGTTTTTGGATTTTTTTTCTTTGTCTTTCGTGTTTTCGCAGATGTTAATTCAGACACTGTGCACGTAATATTAAAAAAAAAAGCGCTGAAGCGAATACACAAACGCACAAACACACGCACGTACGCACAAACACTTCTCACCCTTTAGGTGAGGTGTAGAGAAAATGTGGAGGCTTTTTAATTGGAAAATCTCAAAGGATTAGAACAAGTACAAGCAGCTGAAGATGGAGATGGAGAATACAAAAGAGAAAAATCTAAGAAGGTGCCACAGGCTGAATGGGCTTGAGGAGGTGAGAGTGAGCCTAGCTGAGCTGCCCGTCACTGTTGGTGTTATTTGGTGCATTGCAATTGAAGGGATCGACATGCATGAATGCCTCACGAAAGTCTTGGGTGAAAAGTATATACACACAAAATGCAAAACCGAACCGTCAGAGATGTCGACATGAACATGAAGACGAGAATCTCTTTAAGTATTACACAGGCGGGTGTTCATGAGGAGGCTGAGGGGAGGTGGCTGGGTGTGGGTTGCCACTAACTTTAGTGCGGTTGAATGTCTAAGGCCATGGCAATTTTTAGTTGGTTGCCTGGCTGGTTGGCTGGTGTAACATGAAGTAATTTTGTAAAGAAAAAAAAATTGTTGTGGCATGTACTCCTAATCTCATAGCAAGGACATGGATGGAAGATGGTAAATCGCATGTAAATATACTGTGACCTGAGAACGCTGACAAAACTTTTGAGTGTGTTGTATTAAATTATGTTTTTCTTTTATTTTTATAAAATATTTCGACCTACTTCTGCTTCAATTTGTAAGTGATACTTAGATACCAAAAAAAAATCCTAATAAAGTTGGCAAATGTTATTCCTTTTACAAACCGTTTCTGATTACATCATTTGGTTTTAATATTAAATCCATTGAATATCCTTGAGGTGATTTGTTCATGAAATATTCCTGGAAATGAAATGGGAACATTTCAATCGTATGGAATGGCAAAAAAGTGGATTTACAATAGAACCGAAATGCGAAAAGTAAATGAAATATGATCGAATGTGAATTACTTACAAATACAAGCAAATGAAATATTACATTTCCAAAGCAAGAATGAAGTAGAAAAAACTTCCGAAATAATTACAGTTCATGGTGAACCGATGTAGATTCCCGTTAATGTGTAGTAGACAGGTTGCATAGACTGTCCAGGAATAAGTAATGAAAAAAATCCCTCCTATGCCGAGACAGCGCTGCACAGCAACAAAGTAAATATTCTACTGTCACCTTTTCACCATAATCTTGGCAGCTCTTACAGCAGTCGTAGTCATAGCAGAAGACGTAGTCTTTAAGAATGACGTCTAATCGAACAGTGGCCATTGATCACATCAACCACCTTTCATATGATCGTTTTATGTAGCGAGATATCCTAGGCAGTGTATTGATCGGGAAGATCAAAGCAGAAACTTAATCTTATCGAAGAAGTTTCGAGCAGTAGGTATGGAAATGAATGTGATCCCTATCACGTGGCCAAAACGCATTCCAGTTTGACCGGGATGGGAGCAGATTATGTGAAGAATTTAGTAGGTTTTGTCAGTGGGAGCGTCCAACGCTAGTAGAATAGAAGAATGTCCTGCTTGTAATGGTTGAATTTTGTATTAAACTTTTTTATTCGAAAAGGAAAAAAAATGACTAAATAAATAACTATCGAAACTGTTATTATAATTGTAGAGGCGGTTATGGTTGGAATTGTCAAGAAAATTCGTTAATTTAATTTAGTTAATTTCAGTATCGATATTTCTAACTTCAATTCTCAACCTCAGGCGTTGACGGGTTACATATGAATTGTAGAACATTTTTGTACTAGAGTACTCCCACGTGTGGTGAATTTGGTGCGTGCCCTTGCCTTAGCCTTGGCGAGTCGGCTTAGTGAGGTGTTTAGAGACTTAATTGTAAAGATCTCCCTCTTTTTCTGATAATCTTTAAAGCAAGAAGGTCTTGTGAAGAAACATAAAAATTGTTCCGCTAACATAGTCCGCTACTATTTCAACTAAATTATAAGTACAGCTTACATTTAAAGAAAAAAAATAGTTTTACAATAAAAGTTCAAAAGAACTCGTAACTTTGTATTGAGTTATATTTGCATTTAAATAGTTAATTTCCACTATAAACAAACTCTGGATAGAAAAGTGCATCATATTTATGGAAATTTGTACGCGCATCCAAAAACCCCTTTGATAAGGTAAAATTAAAAATAAATATACAAAGTGATTTTAAAAAAAAAAGAAAAAAAAATTAAAATTTAATAAATCGTGTACCTTAGGGGTTTATTGCATATTCCGGCTATACCTGTTGAGGGAAGAAATCGTTGCCACATTGCGTTCAAGATCTCAAGGTGACACCTCAAGGTGACCCCTCCTCCACGTGAAGACGCATCGTGCTTTAACAACGTGACTTTACGGTTCAGATATGGAACCCAATGGAATTTAATTGGAGTTACACAGGCCTTCCCCCTATATATTTAATTTTTATGAAATTTAACAACACGAAAAAATCTAGAAGAACAAAAGAAAAAATAATAAGAATAGGGATTTGGAAATAATTCAAATCTATTTAGTTTGCCTAAGTCCGCTAAAAGAAAAAAAAAATTTTTTGAATTTGATAATTAAGTATCCTAAATTTTTAATAAGAACTTTGCTAAGTAAAATAAGTGAAAGAAAATTGTATTTTCGCAAACTTTGAAATTCGCACATTACAATCAGACTTTAATTGACTATTACCCAACCTTTATACATTGGAGCAATACACACACATCTAATACGCATTACTTCTATACAGAGACACTTTTCATCCGTATACCATTAGGCGTTCCTTTAATTAATCACCCTGTAATACTTTAGCTCTCTACCCCACCAAAGCATCGCTCATCATTCAGCTCTGTACGAGAAAGATCTTTCAACGTCATCGCTGCAGTGAAAATATGTGAGTAATCTAAAACAAATTTCTCTTCATGAATTTATGATATAAGCAAAAACGACAGCGAATATTCTCTCTTAAGAGAATGGTGGAAGCCGAATATTAATGTCATTCTTGGTTCTATCATTTCTTTTTCTCATGTTTAATTTAAAGCTACGCCTAATAATTCATAACAACAAATAATGTGCAACCGTGTACAAAAACAATAAAAATTCTCTTGCATACGAACGATCACGACAGATTTACGATATTAGTTATTAACATGTTGCTGACGATGACATCAGTAACATTATCAACCCTTTTGATTATATTATCCCAACTATGCTATTACTTTGATTGTTTATAAAGCGAAAAAAAAAAAAAAAAAACAAATTGTAAGCGATTTTGAAATTATAAATTAAAGACTAAATAATATGAATTGAAATTTTGATATTTATAATTTTTTTTATAAACAAGCACTATTGTGTGTCCCTAAACATTTCTGTGTCTTGACTTTAGGTTGATGTGAGATGTATGTAGATTCAGGGGGTCAACAAAATGAGGCTATTGATCCAAGGTAGGGTGGGTATCGAGCCTGTTAACCATAACATCTTTGGTTGATGGATTAGGTGAATTGTGAGAGGGAGATAATATGAATTGAAGAAACCGTCTGGAGATGTTAATGAAATAGATTTTTTTATTGCATGCGAAATTCAATTGTATTGGCTAGAGCGTAGTAAGAGGCAAGAATCCACCCAAATTTCCGAACAGCTAGCAATGGCACAAAATGCATGCAATAGCCCACTTCACTACCTAAGAACAGCTCGAATATTTATTTCGATAAATTTAAACCTAATCTCATTACATGCTGTAGAGCAGATCCATTGCTTCATTGATGTTAGCAGAATATCTGATGTGGTTGTCTATTTGACTGAGAGGTCTAAGGAAATCAGATGTAGAAAAATATCTAATGCAACCGAGGTAGTGGATTTGAACGCCCCGCAATTATATAGATGGATGGCCGTTTCTTGAAATTTCGCTAACACTTTTCGATTGCTTCAATTGCTTTATCCAACACTGGCCAACAAACAATAATTCCATATAATAAGGTATGGTAATGTGGTGTACATCGGACTGGATTTCACCCTTTTCTCACCTACACGATGTTCTGTTCATAATTTTTAAGGTTCAAGGTACACCACACACCATTTACTGAGTTTTGCCAGCACGAGTAGAGAGCCATAGTGGCCTTCCTAACTGGTGATATGATGTTGCATTTCCAGTTAGGCTGCTCAGCCAAAAATATACCAAATTATTTGAATAAATCAACAAAAACTGATCAAAGCTATGAAATGAAATGAAAACCACACAAAAGATATTTTTTAAGCACATTTTTGAATTTCCTAGTTAATAGAACAACAAATACAAATTAATTTAATTACATTTGGCTATGAAATGAAACGGAAGCTATTATATTTCGCATTCAGTTTTGGGATAAATAATTTTAATTTATGTATTGTCAATAAAACATTTTTGTTCAATTTGCATATTTTATTGAATTTAGACATACTTTTCATACCCTACACCTCATGAGGTATGGATATATTCACTTTGGTCTGATGTTTGTAACACCAAGAAGGAGACGTGACCGGTATGGAAAAGTATATATATTCTTGATCAGCGTCACCTCCTGAGTTGATTAAGCCCTATCCGTCTGTCCGTCTGTCCGTCTATCCATCTGTCCGTCTGTCCGTCTGTCCGTCTGTCCGTCTGTCCGTCTGTCCGTCTGTCCGTCTGTCCGTCTGTCCGTCTGTCCGTCTGTCCGTCTGTCCGTCTGTCCGTCTGTCCGTCTGTCCGTCCTCTTTTCTTGTAAACACGACTGCAGGAGCTAGAAGAAAGCTAGGGATCCCAAATTTTGGATTTATCCTTTTTAGGCCCTAGAAGGAGTTAGTATTGCAAATGGGCGGAATCGGTCGATTGCCACGCCTACCTCCCATATAAGTGAAAATCGTGTTTTTACCGTAATTTTAAGATTCCATCAAAACCGTATGAAATTTTGTATAGTGGGGTTTTCGGGGTCTCTGATTTCGAATTTGATGTCGCATAGGGTATATATAAGTCTTCTTGCCTGACTGAAACTTACTCACTTTTTTATATTGCCTCCGCCAATAGAAGAAGAATACCATTTTTATCATGGCATACTTCAGCGTATGTGAGCATGCGATATGTAATCAAATTAAATAACAGCACGCTGACACACTAATATGCATACACAAACAAGCAGACATACATTCCTCACATACTCCAGCCACCGCAAGAATTTCGCTGCAAATGACGGGCGACGCCCACATTTCGGCACCACAAAGAAGTATTTTAATATTTAATTCACAAAATCTGTGGGTATTTTTATCTGAAAAATTCTCAACGAACGTCACCCCCCCCACGAAGTTAATTGCCGACCATATCGCCTCAGCGCAAATATAAATTAATTAAAATCGTTTTACGCTCACGTTCTATGCTCATGACTTAAAAGTGCTTAAAAAATGCTTGGGTTTTTTTGTTCGAGAAATTAATTACTACAAAAAGCGATAAAATAAAAAAAAAAAACCGAACTAACTTGTGCTGCTGTGGTAGCTGGAACAAAAAATGTTTCTAAAAAACCGAAAAAAACGAAATGACTGCCAAATTGACGTTCGCCATGTGTTGCGCCTGAAAAGTGCTGACATATATTTTTTACATGCCGTCAAATACTTTCGGAGACATTTCAGTGAAAATGTGACTTAATGAATTTAAATTTGATTTTACATAGCTACCAAGGCGAATCTGAGCGCTGTGGAGGACTGTGGTTTAATAATTCATGTCCTTGCGGGTTGCAAAAAATTAATATAGGAATTGTAATAAAAAAAACCCTATTCGGCATACATTGTTTTAGTACAGCTTTCGAATGAAATTTGTGATGGGTTGTGCGGCCATCTTTTGGTTATGTACTTGAAAGGAAATATCTGCAAACATATTTTTCTCAATATGAAATTCAGTGGAAATTTGAAATTGAAAAATCGGAATTCCGATTCTTCATTATTGTAAGGAGCACTAAAAACACTCAAAAGGACAAATTTAATTTAAAAAATCTCATTTCCATTGAATATTGTGTCGTTCTGCTGGTTTGTTGGCTCACCCAATAACGAATCTTTGATTATCTCGTTTTAAATAATATATTACCCACCTCTCTCACTCACCGCTCCGTTCTGTCATAATTACTAATATGCTGTGAGGATATTCAGTTCCGCTCCTTCAACTTCCGCTCGTAATTAACTCTTCAAGCAAATGCTGGTTGTTGTTTTTGCTTCTTCTCCTGCTGCTTTTGTTATTGTTTCTTGTTGACATTGTCCTGAATACTTTCTCCATCATCATTTATTTTTGCTTTGTATATATTTTATTCTGTTTTTTTTTTGGTTTGCTTTGTTTTCATAAATTGTGTCAAAAATATGGAAATTTTATTGCTCGTTTGTGTTTGAGTTAATTTTGCAACAAATAAAACAACAATTTTGCTGAATATTAATGAGTGAAAACATAATAAATCCTTCTGCCATTTCTTCCTTCGTAGGGCGGAAGAGTAGCAGACAAACAAGAGCAACAAAAACAACATTCGACAATAACGATGTTGACATTAAAGGAAGAAGGAAGAAGCCAAGAGATTATAATTAGCCAAATCCTTTTGTTGCCAGTTTGAGCATATTTCACATTTAAGTGAGCTGAAACACAGAGAGTGAAAGAGAGAGTGAAAGGGAGACAGAGAGAGCGGATCTGTACATAGCAGCAGGACATGCAATGTTAAACTGTTTTATGTTGATATTTCAAATTATTCTTAATGTTAAAAAGTTAACGAAAAATTTATGAGAATGAAATAATTCATTTAAAATGACACGTTCATACATATGATAAAATTAAATCTAAGATTAAGGAATACAGATGAAAATATTAAACAATTAATTTATTCGTACCGCTTCGGCCATACTTGTGCATTAGAGTGGTTCTGCTATGGGATAAAAAATGGTACCTAAACGACAAACAAATGGTAAAGGAGCCTGCCCAACTGGTGGACATGTTTGTGTTTTAAGACCACATTTTTTTTTATAAACATAATGGACCTCGCGTGTTTGACTTAAAACTAAGGGGAAGGGTTGACTTAGGTATCCAGTTTAAAACTGAATGTTCACAGTCATTTTGGTGAAGTCTCAAAAGACGGTTCAAAAAATGTCTACCCACCTGTTGGACACCAAAAACACACCACTGTCAAAGTTCGACAATGAAGTAAACACACATCAGTTTTATAAAGTTTATTAAATGGTATTCCTTCAATGAATTTACAAGTATAATATGGGAATTACTTTAATTAAACTAAATTAAATTAAAATAATTTCATTAAACTTTTATTAATTAATTAAACTTTGATTAAATTAAATGAAATTAAAATAATTATGCTTCAATTTCTTTAAAATGAAATCGTTATCCAAATGGCAATGTTTGCAGGTGAACTGTCACGCATATCAGCAGATCTCAAATGACCCATTCGATTACACGTGTTGCGTTTGATTGGGTTTTCACTGCCCTTTTTCGCGGCATTGTTTTCAAGCCAATAGTCGACATCCTTCTCTGACCGTTGCGATGATGGCTTTGGTTTCGCCGTGCTTCATTTCACTGGTGTGTTCGAAGTGGCTTTTTCTGTTCAGTTTGGTTTTCTGCCATAAAGGAGCCAATCAGGACCACGCTAATGTGCATGTAATCCACATAATTGTGAAAAGCCTATCTTAAAGTGGTAATTTGAAATGCTGCTTGGGCCATTATCGTTGCTATGTATTCCCTCAATTAATTTCCCCCAACTGCTGAATTTCCGAAAATTATTTCGCTACTCTTACTGACGCAATGAGAGCAAATTTTGGAAAATTTTCCACAATTGCCAGTAAAGTTACCACTTTTGTTTGCGTTTAATTAGCATTTTTAATAAATTAAGTGTTCCCAAAATGCGTGAACCAGACGCTTCCACCCTCAAAATCAGAGGACTTTGCATTTCAAACTCCATGCAAAGTGTTTCTCTTAGCAAAGCTCCTGTTGAAAAGTGACGTCTGCCAGTTTGAATTGTCAAATAAACAGTTGTCATAAAGCAAGAAAATAACAAGAACAAGAACAAGGGGCAAGAAATGACGATGAAATGATAATGAATTAATTAAAAACGCCTCATTTGACTTTTCGGCCAAGCGAATAAGTGTGAGCAGGAAAGGAGCCCCGTTTTTCTTCTTTTCTTATTTGTATTTTTTTTTGCGACCGAGTTTGAGAAACGTGACTTTACTGTTGCGAAAAGTTGAAGGCACTTTTTTTTCCAAAATTATGCCAATATTAATTTTCGTAAGTGAAATTATACTTAAAATAAAGTTTCCTTCTACTTGCCACCGCCGGTCTACGTTCACCGTCCAATTTCATAATTTTTGCATAATTTTCGTAGGCTTTGCTGAATATTTATTTGCATAATTTTCGACAATATTGGCGCATAGCTTATTACCAAGAGAGAAAAAAAGTTTGATTCTTGTTTTATGACTTAGGATTAAATTATGCTGCAACAAATATTTGCTTAGAAAAATTTTCGAATTTTCTGGAAAAAATTTCGAATTAGTTTTGCTTTTGTGTTTTCTTTGATGGCGCTTTGAAATTGCTGCTGCTCAATTCAATAAACTTTATATCGCTCAATGGCACTCTTGGCGATAATAATTTCACTCCTTGCAACAATTTCAGTTTTTCTTTTATTTTGAAAAAAATTGTATTTGTCCAATTGTGTTTGAAGTTTTCTGAGCACAAAACAGCAAATAACTAAAGCGAAGAGATGTTAGGGAGCTAAGTTGTTATTGTGTGTGACTAAACTTGCAGGAGAAAATGGCAAATGGAACAATAAAAACTAATTGAAGTTCATAAATGTGGAAAAATGAAGAATTTCTCAGTGGCCGTTTGTTGGAGTATTGTTTTAAACAAATTTAAGAGTAACTTGAAACTAAATTGAAAGTAGGTATAAATACATTGAGCACTACTTAACTATTCAATTAGAAATTTGCACTTTTTCTTTTAATTTTTATTTCTCTTTAAAATTGTTTTTGGAAAGCTACTGGCTTGTGAAATATTAAGAAAAATATGAATGAGAAATGACATTTTATGTTTGAGCTTTATTTTATAAAAGTAATTAAAGACTAATTCAGTAAAAAATTACACATCGGAGCGTGTCAATTATAGTAGGGAATCCTCCAGCCGTAATTGAAGATATACATACACTGGGTCAAAAAAGTTTACGTAAACCCCTTTCTTTATGTGTAGTGGCTCTCTGACACAATTTTTATTGTCGATGGATATCAGTGGAAAGGTCTATTCAATACCTTTCGAATGAGTACCTTTGACACCTTAATCCGTTAAGTACACTCCGAGAAAATCCCGGTAGAAAAGGGACCTACTTTTCGAACTTTTTTCCTGGGGGCTATAGATTTTTTTTGGGATGCAAAAACTTGCTCTATAAAAAACTTTCTTCAGCAACTTTGCTGAAGAAAGTTTAGTGACTAATTTTGTCTGGAAATAATAAAATAAAAGGTATCAAAAAATATTGATTTGAAAAATACAGTAAAGCAAGAAAACTTTAAACGACTGTATCTTTTGAAAGGTAACTAACTTTGAAAAATCCATTGAGGGTTTTACTACTCTATATGAATACTTTCGACCCACCTCGACCGTTACCAGGTCGGAAAAATGTGTTGCACAGTGTAATAAATGAGAAAGGCTAGAAGCAATTTTTGATTAAATACCTCGCTTCCGTAGAGGCATAAGTTAAGCCTTAAGCCAATGCATTATTGAATGTTTCTTTTTCTCCAAATGGAAATAAAAAAATTTTACAGTCTCGTTTTGCTATTGCCAAAATGTTTGGCTTAATTTCACTCAAGTCTTTGTCTGTGCATTTAAGCTATTTTCAGCTCCTTCCCCAACACAAGGAATATAATTTTTCGCATGCATTTGCGACACCGCCCTTTTTAAAAGATTGCACTGCGAAAAGGGGTGGCCATCTTTAGAGATTCCTAGATTTCTTGGATATTTCCAGGCAATTTCATATTCCCTAGAACTCATTTGGCAGCAAACTCACCAAACCTGGCCACCCTGCTTATTGGTGTCATTTATCTATGCTTTATCGTTTTATTTTATCTTTTTATTTTTCGCCACTTTCGTAGTCTTTTTTTGTTGTTGTCAATTTGCGCCATTTTTTTTCAATTTACAGCAGTGCTGCCCCTTCCTTGTCGCATTGCTCATTCGAGAATGGCTGCATTAGAGCACCAGAGTGCCATAAACTCGCGGCATAGCGTATCCGCTGAATGGGCTTTGTGAATTTACAGTTCAACTAAATAAATCGCTTCCGATCGCTAAGTTGAAATAAGTACTTTTCATTTGCTATTCTCCTTCTTCTTCTTTTGCTCCTTCGTCTACGTCTGCATCGCCTTCGATTTACTCGAATTTCATTTCATTTTTCAATTTGATTTTTCTTAAATTTCTTCGCAGCACTTCGTTTATATTTCATTTATTTCTTTCTATTTTTTATTACATTTTTGTTTGGTCTATATTGAAAAGCAAACATTTCAATTGGATTTTTGCCCGAAAATGCAATTTGCTGCTAGCAGAAAATTGTATACTTTATTTTATGTTATTTTTTTCTGGACAGACTATTATTGTTATTTGCAAATTTTGATGGAAATTTCTGAGATATAAGTATGGCATTTGTCAATATAATACAATTTAATGAAGAAAAGATAAATGAAAGGAGCTAAAAGTGGCCGCTGAGTATTTTCACAGAACTCAAAATCCAGTTCAAAGGAAAAATTCGTTAATTTAGTACTCAAGGCAATTTAATAGGTTCATGGAACCTTCAAAATTCTTGGGAATACCGTGATATAAATACATTTTCATTAAACCTTAAACTGGAATTTAACTTTTACTATAAAATTTCAGCGTCCACCAGGGCGTATGCGTAACATTTATTTATATCTAAAAACACAAACACACAGGAAAAAATGTGAAAAATGTGCGGAAATTTCAATAAGGAAACCATTTCCTGCAAATTAAGGGGTCATCAACACTGTTCAAGTATTCCAGCTGCGTTCGGAAAGGCAACAAAATAAAAATAGAAATGAGCAGATAATTTTTTTAGCGCCACCATTACGATGAACATAAAAAGGATTAACTGAAATTGATGAAGTTGTCAAGTGCAAGTGACATTTGACTTTTCCCCACTCGATTGTCACTTAAGGACATTTAGGATTGAAAACAAAAAGCATTTGCCAACTGGAGAGTGGGTACGATGCTTTAAGCGTTGGGGCTGGTCAAAGTGTTATTGTGACTTAATTACTTTTGGGTTGATTGTACGCGAGGCGGAGAATTTGTTTGTGTTGAAAGGTGAAGAAGGAGAGATGATTTTATGCCATGTACGCCAAATTGTTCAAGTGTATATTGTTTTGGTCAATATACCCTTGGGGCAGGTATAGGAAAGCACTCGTATATATATTCTTGGTCAGGGTAATGTCCTGAGCCGATCTAGTGATGATGCAATGTCTGCCTGTCTGTCCGTCATTTCCCACGATATCAGTCGCATTTATTGAGTTCTCGATTGATTTCTTTTGGAAAGTATTCCAAATGGGCTATCATCGGATAAACACCACGGGTACCTCCCATACAAAATGACTACCGAATTCGATAATTTTATTTTTATTCTCTTTACCCTTACGCACTTTTTTCTTCATACCTTTTCTCCTGCAAGTGTCATTAATTATTTCCTAAACCCCAAATTTTACCAACGAAACCTTACCGCACTCTTCCACTTTGTCTTTCGTCAATGTGAATGCATCCCTTTCAGTGTCCAGACGTAATTTTACAAAATTTGTTGTCACTGACAAATTAATCAAGTTAGCTGGCATCATTATGTCTTTATGTGCCTTTACACTGTTGACTTCACGCCCAAACATAAAAACGTCGCCAGAAGATGAAGCTGAAGAAGAAGAAGAAAAAGAATCGCCAACAGCTCAGCTTAAATGGGGTTTAACTAACTGCAACAGAAAACATCGAAAACGCAACAAATGAAAACAAAATGTCACCATTCATACTCCTCGGGACAGGAAAAAAAAATGTATTTTTCCTTGTAATTCAATTTTTTGACACAGTTGACATTTTTTTTTCTGGTTGTCACTAATTTTGGTTGGCATTTTTTTATAAAAGGAACTTGTAATGAAATGTAATTAGCTATATGCTCTCGTACAGAAACGTCATATTTGAAAAAATACACTATATTTTCAGTAGTTGAAAAACCGCTATGCCAACCTATTAGGCCATAGTTTCACTTTTCATAAAAAAACAACTTACTAACCTCATTTATCACCTAAAACGAAAAATTAAAACAGAAATTGTCTCTGCGAATTTAAATTTGTGCTGACAACTCAGTTTATACGCTTGTACGGACTTAACGAAGACAAATGAACGGTTGTGTGACGTTTATTAAATGCAATAAGCTGCAAAAGGGGGGGGGGGGAGGAAAAAAAACTGGCAACACCAAACAATAAATCAATCCATTTAGCACCAAATCCTAGAAATGTGCATCCCATTTCAGATCACACCAGGATATCTCACTAACGTTTTGCTAGAAAAAATACATATTAAACAAACAGAAGCTGAAAGAGTGTAAATAAAACTAAACAAAAAGCAATTGCAGCGAATTCGGCGAAAACGCCAGCAAAACACTAAACAAAGCATTTCCACTAAATAATGGAGTTGGTGGTGTGAACACTTTCGGACGCACAATGACGTTTTTTTGTTTGTTGATAGTACGACTAACAACGCAAAAAGTGTGAAAATAAACACAAATGACAGTAAATAAATTTAAATAGGGGAATTGTGTGTAGGGGAGGAAAAAACTACAATAAATGAATCGTGGTTTGAAGAGACAGAAAATAGAAGAAAGTACATAAGTGGTGAAGTAATCAAGCGCACGTTGACAAAAACTACTAAGAAAATCATCTTCGGTCTGACCGAAGTTAAAAGTACCCTGCAAATGCGAGTATGATGCCTGCTTTGATAAAATTTTTTATTGCAAATGTTCCCATTTTCATTTTATTCCGGTTACTTTCCCATTCCGTTGTGGTTCCATTTCATTTCCATTTCATTTAAGTCCAATTCCCATTCCGATCCCGACATAATTTCCAAATTTGTCTCATTTTCATTTTGTTCCGGTTATATTCACATTCACATTCCATATCCATTTCATTCCGGTTCAATACTCATTTCCAAGTTGCTTTATTTTCTTCCATTCCATTTCCATTTTGTTCCGGTTTCATACCCATTCCATTCCCGACAACCTGCAATCGGTTTAAGTAGTTTCATGAAAAAAAAATAAAATAAAGAAATTCGGCTGCCATTTGTATGGTCGAGTAGCATAAATCCATCTCTTGTCTCTACATCCAAGTCCTAAACCCCCCCATTATTCGAAAGTTTCATCGGAATGCTTTGGTGATGTTTGTTATTTATACAACACCGCCAGTCACAGGCCTTCAATCAAGACTCCCATCAAATACAAAAATACTTTCACCCTTTCGATGTAGCGCACACAAAAACCATAAATTGTGACTTTATGGGAGAAAAAATAACGCCAAGCAGAGTCCCCCAATTGAAATGTAAACGCAGTAAAATCAACGGAATAAGAGAAAGGAAAAATGTCAGAAGTAACACCTACTTTGGCAACGGAAATACAAAAAAACACATTCGAAGGAATGAAGTGCAAGTGAAAAATTGCGACGTAAAAGAAGAAGTATTTGCGGAAAATTCAATTGAGTCAATACACAGCCGCCGCGCCACTGCTGAACACTTAATTGCATTTCAACTTTTCTTCTTCGTTTGCATAGTTGCTGAAGCAGTTTGACAGTAAGTAGAGCAGCACTTTGTGATTTTTTGTCTTATATTTGGTTGCATTATTTCCAGCAAGTACATTTCGTTTTTGTAATGCAAATTAATTGAAACAAATTAAGCGTTTGCTGTGATGATTTATACTCCCATTCATTTAAGTGTTTAGCCGAAACCTGTAAAGAGAGTGCACATTACTCATACGCCCGGATGTACGTTCACATTGTATTGAAAATTGCTTTTGAGACATTCTTGTGAGCAACTAAAGATTCAAAAAAGAAATCCAATTGCAACAAAAAGTGCATCAATCACCGCTTTAAGTTCCAACGAACCATTTGAACGTCAATGAAAATCTCTGCAATTCACATTTTTTCACTCATTTGCAGTCACAGCTGTCGAGTGTGGGGAAAACATACAAAAGTAAAACTAATTAATTTTCATCAGATTCAATTTTTCATTGACGCAATTACCTACTTCAGTGCAATTTTGCTATCTTCCAAGTGTCATCGTGGCAAAATAAAATTGCATACCTCCTACACCAGCACACCTCCTTGCGAAGTTCTTTTGCTGTTGATGTTGGTTGTTTGGCAAACTGTCTCTGGGATAATAGTTGGCCATATTTTTCGCTACGTATATACTATTTGCCGCCTGTTCCACGTCGCCTGAGCTACGTTCATTCGCACAGAAGTAATTGAAAGTCATTCTTCACCATTATAAATGAGTTCTTTCTTCCACTTCTCTTTCCTGGCAATACACACACACACACACACACACACACACACACAAGCACATCTGGGGTGGCTCATACATTTCCCACTGCAGCAGCATATATACACAACAAGACGTCAATTGAGTTCGTTTTGGCACACTTGTGTTGCAAGCTGTTAGTTGGTTGTCTGCAAACAGCATATTCATGCAGCTCCAACCACGTTCGTCAGCAAGATAACAAACTCATTGCCGGTTGTTTCCCAGCCATTAGCCCTGCTCCGGCCCCACGCCATCCTGCTCATCTACCTCGAGGAGATGCCGAAGAGTATCGCGCGTGTTTGGCTAACAGCTTTGGCAGTTCATCACTCCATTTTCCCCAACATCAACAAATACTGTCGTCGTTGTAATTTTTTTCTTCCGCTTTTTTGTGCCAACATTTCTTTGGTGTTGTTCTTGTAATGTAACTATTTGTTGTTGTTGGCACTGATGCTGATGCTGATGCTGGTGGTATGGTAAAGTGTTCCACAAATAACATCAGTGGCTGCAAATATCCACTTGAGGTGTTTCGACAATGTCCATTGGCAAATTGAAGAAAAAAAACAACAAGAAATTCACAAAATAATCAGAAAATACAGTGAAGGAAGCATGTTCTGAGTGCCTAGTCACAATTCCCGGTGGAAGACCGCAAATATGAAATTTGTGAAATGTTCCGAAAATTAGGTAAATTCTATCAAAAATATTTGTTCAATTGCCACTGGAATGCCATACAACACCCATCCATCCAACCAAACCCATCAAAATATTAAAAATAAAAGGGATTCGCAATGGGCCATAGATGGCCTCCGAGTGGAAATGGTACTTTTTGTACCACACACCCTTGTAACCTAACCTAACCTATCACCCACCCACCACAAACCCGAAGCTTCGCTCGCAATAATTTTGTATTTTCACGTCAATGTAGGTTATGCAACTAAAATGTTCTAGGTACTTACTATGTATTATTTAAGCTACTGAAATTAAAAAAAATTGTCCAATACCAAATCCATAATTTCATTGCTGGGGCCGAGTTAAAGAGCTTTGAAAATTTGAACGCGTGGGTTGGCGGATCGTGTATTTTACGTTCCTTCGGATGGAGTTTGGGTTTCTTTCTTCGGATATGGGTTTCTGGCATTTATTCTTCTTGGGTTGATGTTGTCTTCTTCGTTGTCTTCGTATAGTGAGAGGTGATCTAACGATCGGCTGTCATCCGAAAAGGGTCGATGGCAGCGCCGCTGTCGCCAGCGACAATGGCTGATGGCAAGCTGATGTGTTCAGTGAACATTAGTTTAGGAAATTTTTGGACATGACAGTGGGTGATGATCATAGCGGGTGATCACAAATTAATTAGACTTTTTTCAAAATACTATAATTTGAAAGATATCGAATTGAATAAGTCTATGCTGAATTTTATTGTTATCATGGACACCTAAGATATTTGTGTAATTTTTTTGTTGAGATCTAGTCGCATTTTGTTTATAAAAGTGCCGTCGAAGCAACATATCCTCCGCGAGTGCGTTGTACATTTTTTTGAAATCAATGAAAAGCGTCATTTTAAAAACGAAGGTGTTCCAAAATCTCCTTTATACAGAATTCTCAGGAATGCGGAAGTGGAAAGAAAATGTGGAAGTGCAAGGATTCTATCAATAATGACTCAAAGGCTATATCTAAGCTTAAACATAAATTTAACAATACGTATAGCATAAGTCAACGTAACGCAGTTGCTGTGATGAAAGGCGATCAAAATTATATCTGCAAAACATTGAATAAACTTCAAATAAAGTGTCGAAAAAAAATCAGATCGCCAGAGTACACCAATGAGCAAATCCACAACAAAATCGAATGCCTATGGATGCTTCGAAATTATTGCAAAAAATCATACGTTTTGGACGATGAAAGTTGCCTCAATGTCGTCCAATCAAAGATTTTTTTTGAAATTTAAGTTCGTTGGTATGCAAGAACAATTGGAGAACTAAATCCTTCCAAGAACCCGAAAAAAGAATTCGTGCGTGTATTCGTAAAATAGACAAAATTACTGTCCAACAGTCTTTCAGTGGTATCCCAACAAAGCGTCGCTGTACGTCTGATCAAGAACCTTTTTCAACCGTTCATTAACTTTGTATTAACCCTATGTAGCTTACAAATATTTTTATAACAAACTTTTTCTTATAAAAAGAAAATAAACTTTTTTTATGGTGTTTTTAAAAAAGTCTAATTTTTTTGTCAGCACCTGTTAGTCAGCACAGTGCCCATTCATCATTGCGAGTGTTCATTATTTTCCACCTACGTTCGCGTCAATTCGTTCGTACCTTTTTATGGCAGTAAAGACAGGTGCAAAATACCACTGGCGAGGATTGTAGATGAATCAATGACGGCAACCGCTCCTACAGACTCTCTTTTATATAAACTATTGCCTGTCATTTTATCAGGTATTAACCGTTTCTCATAGACGTCCATACTCAACTTTTGAAGCTCAGCCCATATTACATTTTTTTACTCCACCCTAACACTCATATGTTTGCGCAGCATGCGTCTTGTAATTATAACTCATGCATTCCTAATAACAAAAGAATTGATTTCGACACAACATCCAAATTTAATTTGCAATACACTGTTTGCGATGTGTATTCTTCTCAATTTTCAATTTCAATTAACGCACATAACAATTGAACCAGTTTTTCCACAAACTGGAATTTTTTTCTTCGCTTCTATTCTATATAATTTTTTCTATATTCATTTATTGATTTGATATTTTTCTATTCAGATTTTTTTTGTCCTATTCAATTTCAGAACTCAAACAAAAACAATCACCGAATTTGATTAAATTTACCGAAATACTGAAATTGTTTTTTTGTTTTTTTTGTGTGTCGCACATTCAATCCTTTTCATTCGACACACGCATGTTACACACTGACCAACCACACGATTCAGCCTCGCACCACCCATAAGCAATTTCTGAATTGATAAATAATTTCGTCCGCCCCGCACCGCACCGCCGTCGATGCAATCATGGCATTTAGTGAAAATAATTAAAATTGTCACGTTACTTTGGCAACTGGAAATAATTCACTTGTAAATAAATGCACAGAATAGGGGGCCGGGCCACACCAACAATTAACTTTTGTTGTAATGTTACGGCAAATAGCGCTTTTCTTGCGTTAGTTGTTGTTGCTTTCGATGTTTGGGACTATCATAAAAGGGGGCACAACACAATTTAGCCTGGATGCAAACAAGCGTGTTCGGTAATTAAATTAGAGCTCAAATGCGGCGCAACGTTTTGATATTTGACTTTAGTGGCGTAAGCCGTTGGCAGTGGTATTGGTGGGGGGGGAGTGGACAGGCGATAAAAGTCCCTTCGACAGGGATTATGGCCAGTGTTGTTGTTATTCGTGGTAGGATTGTTAACTGCGTCAATATGGCCGCTGGTGCGAAGTACTTAGGCCGTCAGAATAAAGCTGAAGCTATTAAATTTTAACGACCGCTGATAACGACAGATTTCCCCGGTGATGTGTAAAGTGGCAATGTTGTTTGATTGCACTTGGCGAGATTTGATTTAGTTAAAGTCAATAAAGTGAAACTTGTCATTAATGATGAACGTTCATTTGGATTATTTCTCAAGGAGTCATCTTTAAATTTTGTTGGACTGAATTCAATATCATGGGGAATATTCAAGTCAAATTATGTAGTAAGACTGGAGGAGATAGGTACATTAAGCTGCCTCGATTTAAAAAAAAAAAGTTTTGGAAACTGTAAGCAGGCAAATCTGAAATGTCACCCATAGGCACTGACTGGTACGGATAGGGTTAAGAGCAATACAATTGACCCTTCAGAATTTAATTTCTTGACCAAAAGAGTATCGTTTGAACAGGATTCACGATGACAAGTAATGCCATGACATTCCAATCCATTTGATAATTTGAAATAATTCAATAAATTCGTTTATTTCACCTCTCAATGATGTAAGAATTTATGTACAAAGTGTATCCTTATACGCATGTAAACACATACTTGTATGGGGTAGCAACGAAGTTACTCAATATGTACGAAAGCGTGGCGCATATTTAAAGTTTTATTTAAATAAAAATCTGAAATGACTTTTAAGCCTTAGGGGAAAGTCTTGCCCAAAAATAATCCCTTTACACACTCCTGCCCTGAGTTTCAACTTATTTTTCATACATATTATTTTCTTACCTCCATTTTCTTGCTATTGAAAAATTCATTCACATGTGGACGCTTTCATGCGAAAATGAATAAGTGAAACTGGTCATTTCCGCAAAAACTAAATCCCTTTTCCAGTTAAGCCTCTGGCATTGTAGTTGGCGAATATGAAAAGTAAAAGAAAGAAGACAAAAAGTTTATACCAAAAGTCTTAGTACCTTTATTTGTGGCACTGTGTATAGAACACTTACCATAGCTCAAACAAATATATTAGAAAATTTGTTCAAAAAAAGGGAAGCAAACTCTTTCTGTACGGTTTAAGTACCTTTATTGGGTACGTATGCATGTTGCCTTCTTAAATTTGTGTAATTCCAAAAAGGAATGGAAACTCAATCGCATTTAGAGGGAATCGAGTATCCTTGCTTGCTTGTGTACGTTTGATTCTGCTGTTACGCTTATCCTACCAAATAATTCATGCCGTTCGTACCGTTGTGTGTATGTACAATTTTTGTCGTTCTGCCATTTCAAATTTGGTTATCAAATGTCTACTCTTCTAGCCTGGTATCCTTCTACTGTTTTTTTTTCTACTACATTTTGTCCTTTTGATTTTTAATTCGATTTTTTTTGTTAACTTTTCGGGTTTTTCTACAAATGGCCAAACGACTTGTGCTCCATTCTGCCACGATGATTAAAAAGGATTACACAATAATTAGAAATTGGGTTTTTCGGTAGAAGAAGTGCTTTTGGATGCTGTCACTTTTAATGAGAGTTTTTTTGTCGTACATACGTTTTTTTTATTTTCGTTTTTGTTTGGTTGGTTTTGCTTTGTTTGGTCTTGTGCCTGGCAAGGTTTTAAGTGGATTGCTTAATTATTTTTGCTCTACAATCGCTTTTCATTATCCCTTTGAATTGTCGTATTTGAAATTGGGTTTTTTAGGCTGTTTCAGGCGCAAGTGAACGTAAAATTTTTGCGGGCTCCACTTAAAGTGCACTTAAAGGCATTTATTTAAGTAGCCTTTTGTACTGCCAATTCCAATTTATATTTTTGTAATTAATGTTTTTTGTTAAGGTGGCAAAGTACTTTGAAGTCGAATGTCTTTGGGAGGCCCGGGGACGAATTTTAATGGTTTAAGATTTTGGTACTGAACTCCTAGTAACACTCACTCTCATTAATATCTCAGAATTGAGAGAATCCATGCAAAATCTGATTATTGCGAATTGCATACAGCAAGCAATATTGCTAACCAATTTGAAAAAAATTCTTGCACTTCAATAAAAAACAACAAGCCAACAGAAATTTAAAAAAAAAAAAAAAATTCCAAGAAAAAAATTGTGAAGCTCTCAAATGTATCCGATGTGCGCGAGTTCACTGATGTGTGAACAAATTCCGCTAAAAGTGCTTCATCAAAAAATAAATAAAATTGTAGGTACAAAAAATATATAAGCCCCAATGCATTAAAAAATGAAGCCCAAGTCCCTACAACAACAACAGTAACACCCGCCCTCGCCGCCTGGGTGGTAAATATGAAACATTTCCGCCGAAACTGATAAATGCCAGGATATGCGTTTATTACTTTCAAATAAATTAAAATTTCGCGCATTTTTTTGTGGAATGTATTGCCGATAGCGACCAGTCGCACGAAACAATTTAAATTTAACAACTTGGAGCTCGTGGGTGTGGCCAAAGCGGGCGGCGCGCGATGAGACGACAACGAGATGTGCACTTCACCTATTTGCCAGTCAATAAAAAAAAATTAGTCGCTACGTATACAAAAAAATCACCTGAGCGGAAAAAAAATGTGGAGCTCGTAAAAAGCGCAAAGCTGTCGCTGTACGAAGCGTGAAAATAAATAATAACGTGGCGGTTGCGTGCGTGTGCGTGCCTTTGACCAGAGCAGAGTAAGCCAACATTTTATTTTTACGCTTCGGTATTTTTTTTTTGTTTTTTTGATAAGAATAAAGCCCATTTATTCTTTTAAGGTCGAATTGGTTTTTTTTGCTTCTCTCCTCTCTTTTTGGTGGTAATTTTACGGCATTTGATTTTTCAATCCACGTGCTTCCGTTTATCGAAGCAAACGCACAGCCGTGCCGGTGGGCATAAAGGTAATAAAGCAAGTGCCTACTTTTGTAAATATTCTACCCCCCAGCGATCGATATGATACGAACACTTCCCGTCTTGATATCAAAACGCCTTCCTTTGAGCGATTTTAATTCAGTTTGAACATTTTTATTATCGTTTTTTTTGCCTTTCGAGGCATAAAGCAAATTTGTGAGGCATATCAATGAGAGTGAGTGAGGCGGCAGTGACCCTAATGTGGTAGTCGTAAGCAAAATATGTTTTCAATAGTAATTATGCGTTTTGCAATTTGCCTGGTATTACGTTCATTGATGGATTTGCGTAGGAGATTTTGGAAAATATGAATTAATTTTGTGATAAAATTTGTATAAATATTTCCTTTGAAGTTTACTTATATTAATGGAATATGAAATTTGGGAAGGAAATATTTGGCAGCCATGGCTCAGTGAGTGGAACTTGAAGATATCGAGTTCAACTCCAGCCTGGGGCGGCAAACAAAAATGTATTTTTCGCGCACTGCAGCAGTTCTTAACTTAGATACTTCACTTACCATACGGAACGGGCTGCAAAATGTAGGGCCCCTGCAAGTTACTGAAACGATTTCGTATCTATTAATTTCAGCACCAAAGTCGTCTCTGTGAAAAGTTGCAGCCAGAAGTTTGGCTAAGATCCATCGAGGGTCGTATTCAGAGTAGTAGCGCTCTAGGCATAGTCAAGTGCAGTATACTTTGGGTAGATACACTAAAGGAGGAAACGTGCTTGCATTTACATTGGAACATTTTTTTTACTCACCACATACTACTTATTCATCAATTAAGAAAATAAATTAATTTTTTTTTGGAAAAGGTCTTATATGTAAATGATTATACACACAAAAAAAAAAGTAGGTAAATCTAACCAAAAAAGACGGTTAAAAATGCAGCAACCAAAAAACGTGGTAAATGGAACCAACTCAAAGTTGTTCGCGTACAATGAAAAATTGTTCGCGTACAATGAAAAATTGTTCGCGTACAATGAAAAATTGTTCGCGTACAATGAAAAATTGTTCGCATATGAGCAATGAATGTATTCATTAGTAGTGTTTTGGTTGCAATCTTGTCGAAACTTGACGCTTTTTTATTTATTTGTTTGCAACCAAAACACGACTATTGATGTCGCATGTATTGTCTGAAAATATAAAATTTAAAAAATAAAAATCTGTAAAAAAGAAAAATAGAAAAAAAGAAAAATAGAAAGAAAATTTAATATTACAAAATTGAAATCTAAAATGCTAAAAATGAAAAAAGAGATAAACGAAAATCTGTAAAAACAAAAGAATAAATAAATGTAAACATATATAATAAAAACCATTCTCAATATAATATTACATTTACTTACCCTTTTATGCACTTCACCCTTTGACCATACTGAACGCACTGATCGTATACTCGAATGACAAAACAAAAATCGTTGCTGTTGTAGTATGACAGACACGAAAGCACGCCGCTGAGCATGTATGAGCATGTGCTCATACATCGCAAGCAACCAAACTCAGCTGAGTTGCGAACCGCAATTGGGTCTTTACAATTTTTTTGGTTGGCGAACAAACAAAAATTTTTAAGGAACAACTTAATTTGTTTGCTTTACAAATTTTTTGGTTAAAATTTGAGTTTTACAATTTTTTTCGATTAGCTAACCTGTTTTTGTAGTTAAAAATCATTTAACAATTTTTCGACGATTAGATTAACCACAAAAATTGTAGTTGTTGTTTGTGTTTTCCATATAAAATAAAAAATTGTTTTTTTACAAGGTTTTTCGGTTAGATTAACCCATCTTTTTTTTTTCTGTGTATAATTACACAGTTTTTATTTTAACATAAGTTTTGCCATAATTTACAGAATATAAATGTAGAGGAGGAGTTATAAATGATGACATACTTAAAATAATTATGGTATCAATTTTTACACCAACTTCATATTATTGCATCTAACAGTTGTTTTAGATTTGGTTAGAAAAAAATTACCTGCACATCTTTTTTACTCGGAAAGACAGCAATGATTTTCTCCATTAGATTTACAAAAGCTGACGGACTTAATGTTATTTTGTTGCACACCCACCTCCTCAGCAATGTTGTTTATGAGACGTCCCGCTTTGTATTTGTTAATTGCTGGTTTTGTTTGCAACACTCTAAGAGAGACTTGCCTTTAGATGTTTCCTCAAATTCTGAAAAAGTATTAGTTCAGTAAACAGCGCAAAAAATGTCATATGTAGCTTAATATTTACCTTATTGGGGCTTCGGCATATGTTAAGCGATGATTGACTTGGCGACGATGATGCAGGGGTACGATTGTGAAGCCACTGTGCCACTTTGCTGGGCACTGACATAGGGTCGTCATCAATTCCAAACTAGGAGTACCAGAAATTGTTAGGAACTAACTGTTGCTTCATTACGAGTAATAATACTAGCCTGTGCTTTTCTCCACATAAATAACTTTTCCCGGATTTCGACACGCAATCCAATAGGAGGAATTACTTCTTTAATGTCATTGGCACGCCTTCCTTAATTTCGCCGCTTTATTAAATGATTAATATTCACACTTAGATGAATTATTTATACTAAAATTAGTTTGTTTACACTGAGAAAAAAATCAAAACGAAACGTTGTCAAAACGTTCCGAACCGTTGTCAATTTCCAGCCAAAACTGAATGTTCTGATTTTGACAACAAAACGCTGCAATTTTTTTGAAACTGCCCATTAATGAATTGAAACGACACATTGATGAATTGAGACGCAAATGTTGTTGTTTCAACACATAACCATGCAGTTCTGATTTTATTTCCCTCTGTGTACCTTTTAAATATTCCGAAATATCTTCCATTTCGAATTCCTACAAATGTTTTCAAATAACGCGAAATCGATATTTATTTGTGTTGTGTGAACGACTTGAAGGCGTGCCCAATAATGAAGCTATTCAAAACTAGAGAGTGGACTATCTTCGGCTATACCGAAGTTGAAATACCCCCACACAGTAGAAAGAAGTACCTCGAACATAAAAAAATGTGGTCTCAAGACCCTATTTGGAGCCAATTATAGGTGGTTTTGGAGCCCAAACCATGTCCAAAGACCATTTCTAAAAATTTCCAATCAAATACGAAAAAAAAAAAATTGGTCTCAGGACCCCATTTAGACCCTTATATATGTGGCTTCGGAACCTCGGACCATGTCAAAAATGCGTTTCTAAACATTTCCAATGGAATACAACAATAAAAAAGAGTTGAAAATTTTTTACCTTTTTTTCGGTGTATATGAGCCACGCCCAGTTTTTGTCCGATTTGGCTGATTCTCGAACTTGATCTCAGTATTCACGAGAAAAACATGTAGAAAAAGTTTCAAGTCGATATCTCCAAAACTGCGACCGCTATCGTGCGGACGGACAGACGGACAGACGGACAGACGGACGGACGGACAGACGGACAGACGGACGGACAGACAGACGGACATCGCTAAATCGACTCAGGAGGTGATACTGATCAAGAATATATATACTTTTCCATACCGGACACGCCTCCTTATGGGCGTTACAAACGTTGTGACAAAGTTAGTATACCCTGCCACAGTGAGTGTGGGGGTATAAAAATATACTATATTTAATCTGTTGTGCAATGTAATTTTAAGAATATTCAATCCTAAATCAGAAATGTTCTGCTTAAATCAGCTTGTTTTTAAAATTTGCAATGTTGTTTTTGGATTAACATTGCAGTATTTTTAATCTTAAATCAAGTTCCTCCAACCTTGACATAAGATTGTTTCAATTTTAAATTAAGAATGCATTTTAAATTTGAAGTTGGTAATCTTATTTCAATGTATGCCAACTTTGTTTTAAGATTGCTCGAAAGGTAGTTTCATTCAAAGTTGAAAATTTTAAAAACAAGTAGGACCGTACTTAATTTTAAAATGTGTTTTTTCTCCGAGTGTATGCACCCATGGAAACACTCACACCCCAGTCATAAGCGAGATACAGCCCAATGTTAGTGAACAAGTAGTGAAAAACTGAAGTGATCGGCGGCCCTTTGTTCATCAAAGTTAAATGCCACGAAATCTGTGAGCTATTAAAATAATTTGTGTGTAAAATAATCCACTTGCATTGCCCATTTATGAAAACTTTCAATTTGATCTGGAGCAAGTGCAGTTTTCATTTGTTTTCGCTGGTACAGCCCAAAGTACTTGTTAATGAATTTTCCAGTGCTATCGATGTAAACAAATGCTCAGCGGAAGTAGACTCATTATAAAGGCGAGAGAACACTAACAGAGTATTAAAAGCTAAAAAGGAGAAAAATGCAATAATGAATGGATGAGGAGGCTGGATAAACTTTAATACAATCTGAAAGTAATAATCTTGTAGTTTTTTCTCGCATTTTTTTTTTTTTTTTGGTTTGGAAAAACAATTGAAAGCAGAAGCGCCGCCAGCAAACGTAAAAGTGGCAGTCAGGCATACGGAAAAGTTTCTTATTTGCTTATTTACGATACCAAGATGATGAAGATGATGATGAGAAAAGATCGTCCCTAGAGGAATGCTCCCACAGGCCATACAATATACACACATACATTCACTGACACGCTGTTCATCAGCTTGTTGGATAATAGTTGGTAGAAGCGTGTGTAAGCATACAACAACACAGAAACACTACAACCACCAGGAGATAATCTCGCTTAGGAGTTTTTACTTAACTTTACTTGCGGTAAAGTCCCTTTGTTTTGCCGCCAAGTCCTTTGCTGTAGGTGAATATGAAGGAAATGGAACGCACACACACAAAGACATGCGCAAACGCACATTTCCTAACAAACTACAGCAACACAGCATAATCAAGAACGACAACAACAGAATAGGCAGAGGCAACTGTGGCACCGCCGTCGCAGTGTGGCAGAGGCAAAGATTTAACACTTTTATTATTACGCTCCGGCTAAGTAGGAAACTCTGTCGCACTTTTGCTATCCACTAAATCTCCCCAGATACCAAAGCCCTGTCGAGTCTTTTATGTTGTATTTGTTGCTGTTGTTACAAAAGTTTTGTACTGTTGGCAACATTGGTGTTGTTGTCGGCGCGACTGCTCCTACTGCTGCTGCATGTGTTGCGTTATAAATTTTTAATAATCAGCAACGTTAATGCAAAAAGTTAAGTTTTCCCTCAATTTACCCTGCAGCTTAGAGTTTGGCTTTTTTTGAAGGGGGCGGGGGGGAATGGTTATTTTCTCTTTCCTTGACTTTAAGTATATATTGTAGTTGTTGCCAGTTTTCACCAGCAGTGTGTGCAGCTGCACTTACGTTCTTTGTACTATTATTTTTTTCTCTTGGTCCCTTGTTGGGCGCCGATTCTGCGTGACTGCCTATTTGTGTATAAATTTCAGATTATGCTCAATTTTAACTTTCCAACTTTTTCATCCTTCTTTTGTGGAATTTCCATTATTTTTTTGGGTTTTGGGTTGCATTTGAATGTGTATGTGTGCCCTTTGACTAGTTGATGAAATCATTGGGCATTGCGAATGTTGGTGTTGGTATAAGTCTTTCGTGTTTTGTTGATATTGGAGAATTTATCGCTTACTAACTTCAATACACGGAGAGAACTGCTTGCTGGAATTGTGTGTTATACTCACAATATTGATTCATTAATTACCAAAACTATTCCGACCGTCAACTTGGGCCAGATGGCCACTTGCACCAACGGGCACACGGATGCCGGGCCCAGATGTTTTCAAAGGCATTTGAATTCATTAAACGTGCGCGATTTGTTGAAAGCTCCGACCCTCGATTAGGGCCGCATCACCACCTCCGCGAATGGTGGCATGCACCCAATGAATAGTTAGATTGAATGTCACTTTTGTTCGCTCTATATCTGTCTGCACTCTCACGATACGATTATTCGATGCTACGTCTTTGTGATAGTTGTGAATTTCCTTATTGGCGAATAGCCTCACATACAAGAAACTCAATTTGTATGACTTGTTGGCATAAATTAATTTCAATTACAGCAATTACTCTGGGATCACAGTGTCCTGCAGCACTTCAATTATTTTGAAGTTATTGTCCTTGACGAATAATTCGATATAACTCAACAAGGCGAAGTTGAACTTTGTTAAATCGTAACTTATTGGCGAAACTCGTCGTTTTAGTTGTTGGGTATGTGGTATGCATTACGGAAATAAACCGGCTGCGGTGTGTTGAGAGTGACAAGCAGTTTATAAATTTATATTTCTAACACCGGGTTCAAATCTTTCACTCAGAAAAAATCCTATTAAAAATGAGTCAACGGGATTTTTGGTACAATTTCAAAGACAAAAGTACATTAGTACTATATTGAAATATTTGGTACAATATATGCGAAGATAACAGATTAATAAAAAATTAATTGAATCAACTCATTTTCCAATTTCTCAAGTATTTGTTGTTAAAGGTTTGTTTTCAGCTCTTAAGTACTTGTCAAACTTCATTTAAAAAAGCTAAGAAATTGATAATTAAATTTCCGTAAATTTTCTTTAACGCATATCCACTTCGATACAATTTTTTGTACCATTTTGTACTCATTTTTTTTTAACGAAATGAGACATAAGAAATTTGGAATTAATTCTAATGGCGCATATTCATAGTCAAATTTAGTAGCTGCAAAACCTTAGTAGCAGCTTAGAAGCTGTCATTTCAGTGTATTATCTGTCGACTTAGTAGAGTACTAAAGTTAAGGTGGAACTTAATTTGACTATGAATATGGGCCAATTTTTTTGCAAAAGTTGACATTGTTGTTGACTTTAGAAAGCGAAAGTGGATGAAGACAGTGGCAATGCTCCAACAGCAAAAGCGCAATGCAATTTTGTTGAACTGTTGAACATTGAAGTGTTGGTACTTTTTCGACAGATTTGGTACAATTTTTTTTGCCTTTTTGTACAAAATGGAACAACCCAAATATCACCCCTGATGCAAATACTGTGGAAACAATAGTATGAATACTATTAAGTACGAATTTTAATCAGTTTTCCTATTAATTTAATTAGTCTCTAATATTATTTCCATAGTATTGTGTCCTAATTTTATAGGATTTTTTTTCGGAGTGTGGTAACATCGAAAAGATATGTTGGTACTACATACATTGTTATGTAGTTGTTTATGTGTTTTGATAAATACTATTTATCGATAGAACATTTTTTTTTAAATTTTGTGACTAGGCGGCTAGACATCCGCTGAGCCAATTCAACTATTGTAATGACAAGCCTTTTCATGTCCACGTTCCATTACAGGTTGTATCACATTTAGGTAGCAGCAGCCGAATTTTCCCTTGCTTCAGCCTAAAATTTCGATTGACGCAGCAGATTGGATTTTCTGCGTCGATAAAGTTAAGTTAATGTTAAAATAAGTTATAAGATATCCATTGATATACTTTAACGGAATAGGGCATGGGAATAAAGTGGAAAACATAAAATCACCGAAAAATTGTGAAAGAACTCCTATGTCCTGTGTTTGTTGTATTTTAGTTTCAGTCGGACCGAAGATAACTCTCTTACTAGTTTTGATTATTTTTAAATTGTACAACTCATCTGCAGCAGCAGTACCAATTCAATTACATTAGGTCATTCGACCTTGTGAGTCCTATTACCCCATAGCTTAAAAGAGCTTACAAAGAATGTTGTTGTAATTGTTCTCTTTATTTTTGTTGTATTATATTTTGTCGACACTCTGTTATGAATGGCCTTGAAATGTCACAATGGATCTCACAACAGTTTAACATTTAATGGAAGACTTTCTTTATGTGTTAGCCGTAAAGGCGAGAAGTGAATTGAGGGGACGAAAACATTAAATTGAAACGACAAGAAAGTGAAGCTGAAATTAAGAAAATTAAATCATTTGAAAATGGAATCATTCCAAAGAGAAGAGGGAGAAGTAGTGAGAATGAATTATACAAGTTGTTTTAACAGCGGTTGGATCATGCACTTTGCGTACAATTCTGGAATTTATTTCAATTATTTACTAGCAATTATCCTTACCTATCCAAGCATATTCTTAAATTACTGAAGTCTGAAGTACCTTTGATGTACCTACAATTAACAAAAATCCGCTTGAGTTGAAAAATGAAATTTCGTCTAAATATCTTTGTAACCTTTCCCCTCTTACACCAATTGCGTGTGAATTTAAAATTTAAGGATAATTTCAAAATTGAACACCTGTCTGAAGTTGTTTCGCACATGCAGATACAAACACCGGAAAGACGTGTTTCCATAAGAACCAGATACACCAGGAAAAAATGTGTAATTCCAAAAAAAAAACAGAAGAAAATGTAAAATGGAAGAAAATATTTGAGTCGAATTGTTCTGTGAAAATAACCGTGAAGGAGACACATTGCGCATATCGTATGTGTCAGAATGTAAGGGGGCTCAAGTATGAGTGTGGCGTATGATGTGACTTTATCGATGACAACAATTTGCGCAAAATGTTGTCAATGTCATTTCATTTAGTAAACACAGCCGCAGCGAATCAAACCAATCCGCAAACTCACACTCAAAGAACAGTACAAATAAAAAGAGAAAGGAAACGAATAATAAACGCACGTAGCGAAATGAAAATAAAATCGTAAAGGCGTGACATTACATGACGCAACAACAATACATAAAGACAGACAGCCAGACACTCGAATACAACAAAGTGATGAGCAATCACACACATGCACACAAATACAAACACCTACAAGTAAAACGACATATGGTGAAAGGTGACGCACCAGCATAATCATCAAACACGGGCAATACAAAACAACAACAACAGCAACAGCAAAGAAAAGCCCGCAGTTTTAGATAGAAATGCGTTTTGTCTATTTATATTTATGTACGCCAGTATCGAATGTGTGTACGTTCTGTCATTCTAACTGTGCCGTAATAAATCCTTTTTTTTCTTGTTGTTCCATGAAACATGAAAATAAAAGAAAATCTTATTGATATAAATTGCCGTAAAAGGATAATGTTGCTTTGCGTTTTTCTTTTCTCATTTGTTGTACTCTCTTCTTTCCACTTTTTGTGAAATTATATTGATGAGGCATGGTTAAAATTGATGAGTTCGAAGTATGTTTCGAGATTTTATGATGTTTGTCACGAGACACGATTCAGCCGCTTCGTTAGACCTTGCTTCGATTGTTACATTTACTCATTTCATTCGAAATCGTTCAGCATTTAATATGTGAATAGAGTATTCCATGTTCTGTACGAAACGTTTCACAAGGACATAGAAAATCAGTAACCACTTTGTCTACGATGCACAGGGAACAGCAAAAAGTGGCCAAATGGTGTTTTGCATAAACTGTGCCACATTTGACTTGAGTGTATAACAGGAATGTTTTGTTTTAATTTTAGTTATATTTTTAGCCATAAAAATCCATAGACATCAAGTTGTAATCATGATCAGCGAACTCGTATTAAAAAAGAAAGCAATGTTTAACTTGACGTATGAGTAATATTTAATTATAATTTGAGTTAAATGTCATTAAGCGCATTGCTGTACATGTAAATTTGTGAACAATTTAATGGGCAATAAAATAAATAATATCTTTTCAACTTATAAACTGAAATTTGTTATTTGTGTTTGGTAAACAGTTGAATCAGTTGTATTTTGCGGTATACATTATCGTCTGGAACGAATTTAATACAATTTGGATATTGAAATATGCAAAAAAGTTTGCAATTTGTGTACTTAGCGTCTAGCGTTCATCAAGTTTTTATTATTACCAGGGAAAACAATTAAATGCAACTGCATATAAAATATGCTTTTGCTTGTTTTGCACAGATATCCAATCTACCATAACAGTCGTGAGAAATATAAATAACGACAGCCAGATAATATCAATCATAAGAGAAAATTGGCATTTAAAATACAAACAAAATAAAAATATTGTGGGTTCCAGAACATGCAGGAATTTAAGGCCTTAAACTTGCAGATGAAGGGGCTTCGGCTGTCAGAAATGCTCTAGAAATCGTATTCTTTGCGTCTGAAATAAAGGACATAACCAAATTTGAAGACCAACTCAACAGAACAAACGAGTGTCTAAACTACATCCATCACCACACCAATATTATTGCCACCGGCCACACAGCCATCTACCCCAGGGATGATTTTTTCGGTACAATTGTACTTTTTTGGTACAATTTCAAAGACAAAAGTACATTTGTACTACGTTGACATTTTTGGTACAATATATGCAAAGATATCAGAATTATAAAAATTTATTGAATCAACTTGTGTTCCAATTTTATTTCTCAAATATTTTTGTTGTTTAAAGTTCGTTTCCAGCTCCAAAGTACTTGTCAAACCTAATTTAAAAAGCCAAGAAATCGAGAAGTAAATTTTCTTACTTAAATTTTCTTTAACTCGTATACACTTCTGTACAATTTTTTGTAATTTTTTTTTTACAGAAATGCGACACGGCCTCTTTGCCCTCTTAAAAAATTTGGAATTGTTTCCAATTTCTGGACAAAAGTTGACAAACTTCGAGCACTAACCAAAATAGAAAGCAAAAGTGGATGAAGAACAGCGGCAATGCCCAAAAGCAAAAGCGTAATGCAAAGTTTTGTTTTGTCATCGGTGAATCAATTCTGCTTGAGTCGTTTCTTTAGAGCTGGAAACGAAGCTTAACGTTGCATTTATGTAACATTAAAAGTAACTTTTAAAAAATTTTTTTTGTATAAAACTTTCTTTGGTAAAAGCTTTATGAATTAAAGTATGCTTATAAATATATGTAACTGGTTTACGTTTTTGAATAGTAATAAACTTTTCTGTTCATATTTAAAAAGATTTTTAAGTACAAAATTGAGACATTGATGTGTTGGTACTTTTTCAACATGTTTGGTACTATATTTTTTCCCTTTTTTTTTACAAAATGGAACAACCCAAATATCATTCTGATCTACCCTAAAGCTTGTACACGCGAATAAGCCAAGATCTTCGTCACTTCGTTTTTGTATCCTTATTAGTACGAAAATTGGTTTGGAACTACAAAATAATATCAAAAATTGAGAAAAGTGGCGTTAACCAGTTTTACAACTGAATGGCCTATTTTGACATTTTTTAGGGCGTATTTTTGTCTTCCCTGAGTTATATTTACCATATTGTCTTTGTGTAAGTAATTGGAATTGTGCTTCAATTTGCAAGGACAACTTTTTGAACTTTTGTTTGTCTATACCCAGAAAAGATAATTTAGTTGGCTTGCAGTGGGAATTTTTCTTAAGAACATTATTAAAATTCAATTTTGATTACATTATAAGTCAGCACATTCACTGCAAATTCTGTAAATTGATTCGCTGAAACCTGTTTGAAAATTCAAATGAATTCTTCGAAGACTTATTCATTGAACTTTCAGGAATTTCATTAGAAACGATATTTTATGTGGAAATATGGGTTATAATTAACAATTGTTATCAAAAGTCTACTATGAAAAAAATGCATATTTCTGTTAAAGGACTTCCCTTTATGATTAAAAATTTCATTCAATGTAGTAAAAAGATAATAAAATGAGGAATGTTGTAAATGATGCTTGGGAATTGTGACAAATCTCATTCCCATCTCAACATAGAAAAACATTCTCTATCAAACATGTCCTACAGCCCCTTTCATATAATCCCATAAGCAAACTTTTTGTAGAGAACAAAAAAAAAACTAGTAACGCCAAAGGAATTGACATACTACACGCTTCGCCATTTAAAGGATGGCGTTGCCAACACCACCGCCCACCGCCCACAGCACATAATTCACCTTAATTACATTCTTCTGTTTTACAGTCCTAATTGAAATGTTATACAACATCAGACTGAGATTAGCGACAACAACAAGAAGCACACCACACTGACAGCCACAGCAGAAAGGAGGACAGGAGCAATGCCCTATCAAATGTCTCATTATGGCAGAAGCAGTGACAGCAGCAACATCATCATTACCATCAACAAGCAACAGCAAAACCAACTGCCACACGAAGACCAGCCACAGCGGCAATATTGTCACTAGGCTGTAACGTGCCCAAAACCTAATAGTGTATTTAGAAAATAAAAAAGAAACAAATGCCAAAAAACGAACAGAGGAAAGAGATGAAAGACTCTATGAAGCAAAATAAACATGAAATCGAGACCAGCCCAACATATTAGAAAAGCGTTAGGCAACACGAACGTCAGCTTTCGAAACAGCTGCGGGCTGGTTTTTGTTATCTTAACTTCCTTGTTGAAAAGTAATTTTTTTTTGTTGGTTTCTTTGCATATTTTTTTTAACAATTTTGGAAATATTTTAAGATATTAGTGGGAAAGAGGTGGAAGCAGTTTGGCTGAACAGTTTTTACTAACGATATTAATATATTTGGAAATGTCTCATATAATGGCGTTCCTCATCACCGATTGTAGCATACTTTTTCCATTAATTCTTCTTCTAAGTGCATAAGCCAAGCAATTAAAGAACAGATAAAGTCTGAAAACAATGGCCTTTCCTGTGCCATACACAATGTTTTCTTGACATTCAAAAAATAGGTACTCAGTACTCAACTATTTACCGAAATTACTGAAATCAGTAACTAATTTTCAAATAAGTAAACCATAGCAACCACAGGTGAAAAAGATATCCTGGGAGGTGTTTTTTTTTTGCCTTACTTCGTATAGGTGCCACCACTGCTGGTGTCATTTTCATTGTCACTGCACTCGATGAATCTCGTTCATCTTCATTTTATGAAATGGCCTAAAGTAATTTTTGTTCAATTGACGCCTAGTGTGGAAGCAGAAGAAGAAGAGGAGGCAAGAGATGAAGTCATGTGGTTCTGGCAGTTGTCTGATTCAGGCGTTCGGCAGACATGCATACAGAGTGTTCATGTAGTTGTGGTTGTTATTGTTGTCATTGCTGACGGCATCATGAAGTGAAACTTACGGATATTGAGTAATTTACTTTCGAAACAAAATGACAGCTCAAGGCCTCAAGACAAAATGCGATTTTAAGCAAATATCAACCAGTAAAAAGTTTCGCAAGATTTTGCAGTGAAAAAAATCATGGAATAACGGCCAATTTTCAATGTGATTGCGGTATATAAATTTATATGGATACCCGATCAGTGCATTCTGGCTAAGGAACAATTAATGCAAAAAAAAAAACTAAATTAATTACACAGTACCTGGACACCAAATGCGAGTAGCCAACACAAACACGAGGACAATGAGAAATAATGTTAAAACAAAAATTCCATCAATTTCCATTAGTGTGCCTGTAAGAAGTAACGTTAATTTGCCCCGGCAGGCAGACATTCAAAATCCTTATCCAACAGATTTCAGTTGTTATTATTTTTGTTTTTGTGTGTGCGCTCGTCTTGTCTGTGCTTTTGACCATTGCCGACGGACAGCTTCAAGCGTTCATTCAAAATGTTAATTCGTTTAAGCATATTGTGTTTCAAGGACGTAATTATTATGCCAGCACACAACAACAACAACAGGTAGAATATCTCCTGCATTTCTCACCCATGACAGCTTAAGTTAAGAGCAGTTGGCGTCGTTGGGCTGTAGGAATACACTCGCTCCTAGTTGGGTGCTAACCTCAAAGTGCTTTTACTCGACGCTTCCGTTTCACTCACACATAAAGGCACTCATGCAAAATGCCAACCATCATAGCACACCAACAATGATGCCCTGGCAACGGCCGCCATTCATTAAGTCATTAGGCAAACCCCTTAATGCAGGCACACTCTCAGGTAATGTTGTGCGGTTTTTGTAGGGATTTTTTCATTTATATCAATGTTGTTGTTGTTGCTGTTGTAGTAGTTGTTGTTGTTATTCCTACTTCCTCGTTACGTTATTGCGTTTGTTGGTAAAACATCCTTTTTTGCGCTCACTTAATGAATTAACAGGTGCGAAATTGCTTAATTGTAATTTTAGAGCGAAAACGAAAATGAAGGCAGGCAGAATGACGGAAGGATGGCACTTCCGAAATTAATACGAACGGTAATTGAAAGTGATGGACGCATAAGGTCAGTCGGAGATGCGGGTTACGAAAACAGTTTAAGCTAATTGCCAATTGCGTAGAAGAGTGCTAGTAGTTTGGAAGTTAGTAAAAATCCAGTTAAGTTACTACCGAAAGTATATTACCGAATTGATTTGCACAATTTCCAGAATGGACCGAAACGGGAAATGGAAATTGTCGATAAATTACCGAAAAGTGGTTGACCCGTGCGTCGATGCATTCAGAAATTGTATTTTCGGGGCGTCAAAACTTCCCAAATTTAGCCTTGGTTTGTATATCAAATTCGAATCCTTCCATTGTTACGTGGCAATTTTAAGAGTGTCTCTAAAATTTTATATTTATCAAATTTTGCACCATGAAGCCCACTTCCTTGCCTCAGTTCGTAGAAATGGTTTTTCACAATTGCAAATCCAATTTTATGAACTGTATAATTTCTGAAAAATGCAAAATAACCCCAAACAACTCAATCAATTTAATGCTGGCCAAATGAGCTTTTGATGCTGTTTGCGCTGCTGCTCTTCTTCTTCTTCTTATTTTTTCCTTTTTTTCCTTCATTGTCTTCTTTGGTCACTTTCCGAAAATGGCCACATAAAAAATGATTGCTACACTTTCAGGGCCAAAATCATAGCTAATGAAGAAAAGTGGACATTTGGATTACATTAATGTCAGCAGCAGCAGCAGCGAGGCACGTTGAAGCCCCCACCAAAACCGAACATTGTCCTGACGGTGGTGATGCCAATATCGGGAGGCATGTGAACGAGCCCAAAATGACAGCCTCATTGACAATTGGGGATTTGCAAGTAAATCCTTTATGGACTGATGCGCGCATTTTCCTGTTACCGTTACGACGCCACCGCCGTCACAGCTGCCACATTCTATAATGACTTTTTGTTGTGGCGTTGCAAATATAAAAAAATTACACATAAAAAAAACAAACAAAAAAAAAACAAAAGAAAATAAATAGCAACAACAACAAGCCAACTGAAGCAGGCATTAAAAGTGATTTTGTTGGCGCAGTTAAAACCACCACGTTCTCGCGAAAGCGTTCGTGTAAATTGCTTTTTATTTAATTCGGTTTTCGGAAATTGCCGCTATTTCGCTATCTATCTAGGCTTAGGCCTTACTTTTCGAATTGAAAACCCAGCGGAGCTGCCAACTTCTATGAGTGGCCTAATCAAATTAATGGAATCCTTTTGCTCGAGAGCGATTTGCCTGGATATGCTTTTCCGTTTTTTGTGCGCAGTTAATAAGGCCGCTGAGGAAATAATATGGCTAAGAACATAGAAGCACGTGCACGAACACACACCGACGCACTTTCGAAAGTGTGTCAAATCGAAATTGTTATTAATTTTATTAGTTCATTTATATGCCATTTCCATTTTATTAACTTGTTTTTAGTATTGCCATTTATGTATATGTGCCTTTTGGCAGCCAAGGTGCTTAACCACACTGGGAGTATATTAATCTAATCCAATCTGAGAGGGGCTTTAGTAGTTTTCTAGGCATACTCAAATTAGATGAATTCAATAGAACGCAGGCATTCGTTGAGAGTCTCCTGTATTTGGTATGTAAATCTAGCAGTGTTTGTCTTCTGTAGTTATTGAGATATCGACTTTTATATTTGACCTCTCCATACAAAGTTTTCGCCCAAATATCTTCGGTCGAATGAAATCGGAAAGAAATGGGAATGAAATGAAAATGGAATGGAAAAGGAATGATGTGGAAACTGTAGAAACATGTTGGAGCTATTATCGAAAAGTTATCGAGTAATTAATCGATAAAATATCGAAAAATGTTCGTAAAATTATTATTGGCTTCTGTCTATTTTAGTTAGCAACTCGTGCTGTTGACTTACATCTCAGTAACGCTATCGTCCACTTCTCTAAGGTCCGATTTCTCAAGGCCAACCATGTAACCCTTTGAAATTGGCTCAAGTATCTAGCTCATGACCTATTAAAAACTCAAGCGATGTGCACTGGCACCTAGATCGAAGACATACGATACGATTCAATGAAGAGACTAACTTAGTCAAGGTATACGAGGCCATCAATTGCATGCAAGAGTTTATTGCAGCAAAGAGTGAAAACCAAGCCAAGCCAAAACCAAAACAGAACAAAAAAAAACACACACAGAAAATGTAACGAAAATAACATGAACAACATTTCTCTTTGTTTCCGCTTATTTCCCCTTAAATCTTATTTTCTCGCTACTGGAACTTTTTCACTCTTCATTGGCTTTCTCCCATTTGTTCTATCGTTGGCTGTGTGCGTGTGCTGTAGTGTATGTCCTGTGTTGTCTTTGTATGGGGATGCTCCTCTTTTTCTATGTTTTATTGATGGCAAAAACCATTCACTTACTGCACCAGAAATGCATTCGGGTCGTTGTGTTGGTAATAACAATATCAACTACCTTTTTGTTGTCACGACCTGACCTACTTGGCAGCATTGACACTTTTTCACAGGCGATAAAAAAAAGGGGTTCGAAAGTCAAATTTCCTGCCTTACGCCTAATACAAAGGCAGCAAAGGCAATAACGGCTAGCACAACAAAAACGTATTGCAACAATTTTCCGGATTTCCGGACAAAATTTCGAGATGCAAAAATTTGTTGCATCTGACATTGTACGAGTATGGGTGTATGTGTGCGTGTTGGTGTAAATGCTTTCTTTTGTGTTGCCATTTGTTAAGGGGGGAGCTTCGTTATAGAATTGCTGAGTAATGGGAGTGGGAGAATATGAGCTTGGTAATAACAACCACTGGGTTGTTTATGGTAATTAGTGTTGCGACGTGAATATGTACGAGTATGCTGCTTCTTCAATGCTTTTGTTTAGTTTTGTGTATAGAGCCCAGCCAATAAAGGCATGTATTTTCATGCGAACAACAAAAAACCGAAGGACACTCCAATTTGGTGCACTTTCAATTTAAAGATTGGATTTGTATGGAAATTCGATTGAGAATCATTAAATCATTGTGTGTCACTCAATACACACATTTCGGTGGGTATATATAAGAAGGATTTTAACTATTGCAAAAGGTTATTGTCCGCACTCATACATGTTAATACTAAGTAAGTGAATTAAACATTGTTGGAATAATCGCACAAAACCTGAATGATTTGTACATGGAATTTAAAGCGCAAAACGAGAAGGAGCACAACTGACTGCCATATAATAAATAGTTTGAAAGGGTTTCAATGAAATCTCTGCATTTAAATGCAAACACAAAAGAAGGCGAAGAAATGCAATACTGCGCTCGACTGCGTTTAACAAGAGAAGAAAGAACTGCACTTAACCTAATGTAAGGCACAGCAACGGAGAATAGTACCCTTTATGTTAAAGAGAAAACCGCACAATAGAAACCCCCGAGCCCATGTAGCATGTGAATATTAGGGCGCATAACGAAAAAAAATTATTACCATTTCGTTCTAAAAATTATTCATATGTGGCTTTGGAGCCTAAACCATGTCCACAAAGTGTCCAATCGAATCCACCAAAACAAAAATTTGGTGCCTACTTTGACCCTTTTGCATGTGGTTTTGTAAGCTTGTACCAAGTCAAAAATCTGTTTCTAATCGAATACGGCAATAAAAAAAAATGGGAACAGGAACGTCCTAAGTTTTCAGGAGACCATCATAACCGGATCGAAGACAAATGAAGGAGTTTCGAGGTTAAAAGGATAGGGTTTTCTGGAAATTTTTTGCTCTTAAAATATTACCTAATGAAACATAATTTTTAGAGGCCTGCCGCTCTAATGTAGAGTAAGTGAAAAAATGTGGGCTATATTGGCGTTGCCGTTTGTTGTTTGAAGCCAAGTACAATTGAATAACCTGTTAAAAGCATAACAAGGTTTAGAGGGAAAATTCAGAGAACATATAAATGTGTGTACGTCGATAGTTCAGCGCACAAATGTGTTAAGTGATAATTTTTCAATTTTCATAGAAGTATATTTTGTATTAGATTTGGTTGAAAAGTAACTACTGTAGCATGACGATTGCAACTGCATTCTTGAGACGCTAGTATTGGTCAGTCACTTGGAAAACTGCGCCGTAGATGTGTGAACTACTCAACGGTTGGAAGCTGCATTAAACTAAATTTCAACCAAAATCCACTTAACACATTTGTGCGATAAGCAAGATTACATTTGAAATCGGCACAATAATGTACTGAGTAAGGGAAATAGTAGTTAGTATTAAAGTACACTTGTGCAAATAATGTTAGTAACCTTTGGGAAATAAACATTGATGCCTTAATCAATTGCAATTAATTTGAGGACAGACATTGTCGTTGTTCGGTCAGATATGACAGGGTTTGCGTTTACAGTTTTTGATGAACTTTTTTCTATTGATATGGAAGTTGTAAACGGCACAAGATTGTGGGAGGAAAGACTCCAACTCAAGGTCACAATACTGGTGTTGTGTACCGTACCTACACAAAGGTTTGTTTTCTCCTTCAAGACCAAAAAGTTCTGAAATGTTTATGTAAATACTTATGTATTTGGCCAACAACTACGTTCGTATTTTATTAACAATTTAATGTTCTTAAATTAATCGCACGAAAAGAAGGGAAAAAAATGTGTAAAAGGAATTTTATTGATTCTTCGTAAACATTCCGTACATTTCATCGCTCGTTGCCTCTGAGTATGTCACATGTATGTAATATGCCCACTTATGGACGGTCAAGGTGTACATACTCGTGTATAAGTACATACATTGCATGCTGCATGATTGACGACAGCTCTTCTGACATCTTGCATGAGTCTCGCATGCGAATTGATAATTTCGCCAGGCATTGAAATCAGCATCAGGTGAGGTTGGCGAGTATGGAATTTCAATGAATCTCGTACAGCCGTAAAGCATCTTATTGTTTGCTAAAGTATGACATGAATTATTTATGCTTAAATAATGATAGTTTCAGAAAATTGAGGGAAAATTCGAATATTATATGGTTAGCCACAAACTATATTACCGTATGCTGGAAAGATAGATTCAAAACCGTTTCCAAGTTATTTTTCCCTGAAAACTTTAGTATTTTTTCAAAAGTATTTCAGAGCTTTTAATTTCTTCTCAAATGTCAATGGTTCAATAATGAAGTATAGAATTCAATCAAATGAATTCAATTTCGCTTGCTTTTCCCAAGAAATAACAAACATCCACAATTTGAGAAGTGTGAGTTGTTTGCACAATCAGACGTACACACACTCAAGCTGAACGAACAATTCGATAGCACCCACACCCATGATATTTTACTAATGATTCTAAGCTGGGAAATGTTGCATAACAACTGAAACCCTTTCCTCACATTATTCCAACCGATTTCGACAGACTGACTGACTGACAAGGGATTGACTACAATCGATTTGCTAAGCGAAAAAAATTCTTTTAACAACAACAACAACAACAACTTCATTTGACGATAAAAGCCAAAATGAATAAACTCACTTTCAATCAGAAATCACTTTTATAAATAAGATTTCGCTTGCAACGGCACGTTTAGATGTACACCAACAAAGAGCAGACACACACAGATAGGTACATCTAATATCTCATTCATATACACTCAAAGGTGCAATGGTTCATTGGAATCGCATAGGTTGATCCTTTAGATAGCATGGTAAACCATTTTCATAATATGAGAAAGGAAATGGGAAAGGAGGGGAAAAATAAGTATATCAAGAAATAAACAAACACAGAGAGGGAGCGTCTTGGTGTCTGCACACATACACGCTCACACGGTACACGTGCATATTAACATTAAAGTGTCAATTGCTTGCTCATGTACGCATTACACTCGCACACTTATTCCACTTGCCTATCAATAACAACTGCTGGCATTTAGTCGACGGAGTTTTCTTCGTCCTCTTCTCCTACGTATCCTTATTTTTTGCCACATCCGACACAGGTGTTGAAGCATTCTCCATTGAAATTAGTTACGTGACATGTTTCATACTTTGAGTTACACGACATGCGGTGTTTGTTTGCCGCGGCAGTCTCAATTCACCACATGTGAGTCGAGTCACGTCGGCAATTACTTTGGATGAGACTAATTACATGCAAGTGTATGCAGATGTAATGCTGTGGGTATTTGTGTGTGTGTGTGTGTGTTGGATTTTTATGACTTCGCTGATAGTTTATGATGTGTCGTTATAGATGATTTTAGGAAATAACATTTTATTAGGACATTCGACCGAAGTCGCAGTTCTCTTCAACTCACATCAGAACTGGGTAGGCTCCCTAATATTTTACAGAATTTTACTGGCTTCCGGTCAAACATAATTTCATATTATTATCAATTTTACCACAACCTGTCAACACAAAAAACCACTTGATTGTGGCAACTGGAGATTAACCAAAAGAAACGAGAGACAAAGTATAGGTTACAGTTAAGTAATGAATACGTTTGAAGACAAAGAAGTGATTAAGTTCAAGCTTCTGCATGAGGTTCCCTTGATTGGCATTTCAACCCAAAATTAACCCATTCCAGTTAGGCATACACTTTTCTATGAATTTCCAATACATTTCCACAAAGTCATCCCTGCTCATATGTATTTTGTCTGTGTGCATAGGAGGGAATGAGAATCGCCCAATATTAAGTAAATAATAATAAAAAAAGAAAAAATTAATAAAAAAATCTACAAAAACTGAAATGTAAAAGGTTGAACTAATCAAGCAACCATATGGATAAATGGCCGAGAGCACCATGGAAAAAAAGAAGGAACTTCGCCTAGTCAACAAAAGTGACTAAACTAACAAAAGCTGTACAAACAGTCATACGCACATGAGAGCACACACACACACTGCTACACTGAAATGTAAACTCACACAAACTTTTGTCTGTTTTAGTAATTCCTTTAGGCATTACCAAGTATGATAGTGAAATCTGTTGAAATTTAACTAAAGCTTTACTTAAAGGATGTTTACGAATTTCTGCACTGGGATATTCCAACAAATCTTGGTGCATACTTATTTGTTCCTCCTTGTGTTTGTGTAGGATTAACAAATCAAGCATTTATTAATTTATGACATTTGCATGCCTCGCTCCTCGCCTCCCGATAAAGCCAAAAAGGATTCCTTAAAATATGCTAACCCCCAGGATAACAATTAGCAAAGGGCAATGGATGTTTGCGCTACATACACACACACAAGAAGACTCACGAAGAATAACGTGAACATGAGTTTGTGTCACAAAATTTAACTTTCTTCATATCCAGCCGGAAATTACGAGGCATGAGGTTTTCTGCTTGTGTGGATTCATTCCGGTTAGGAGAGTGTGTGAGGGGCGGTCAAAGGGCACATTTCTAAGTTAGTTGTAGTAGTGCGTGTGTGTGACTATGTGTTTGGGAGACTGCATGTGACACATACAACTTTATAAGAATGTTCTTTAGTTCACGGAGCGCCTTACAAAAAGAAGTTACCGGAGTTAACTTTAGATGATGATGACATTTTCTTTATGGCCACAGGTCAGGAGTAGTTCATTTATGAATGGTTGGGATTGGGTTATGAGCAATTTTGGCAACAAAATGTTGGTTGCCAAATTTAAAGTGAAGATTTAAAATACCATTTATTGAGTGGAATTCGGTTAACAATGAGCTAATCCGTTGATTTATAGAATTTCTATAAGAAAATACTCCCAAGTAAAAAATTTTGTTTACCTGAATTATTAATATGGCTTAATTCGGTCCTTATTCATAGCAATTTTTTTCTCTAGTATTATAACTATTCGATGGCAAATTAATTAATTTACATTTGTCATTAAAGTAGTGCAATATGTCACGAAGTACAATATGACAGGTACAATCGAAAGTGTTTCGATATTTCATCAATAATTTTTGTTAATACTCCATAATTATCGATAATTTTTTAATAATTATCGAAAATTTTTCAATATTTTATCGATAAATTTTGGATTTTTTATCGATAAATTTTCGATTTTTTATCGATAAATTTTCGATAATTACCGACAATTTTTCATCCCCTATCTACTTCAAAATTTAGTTCCAATTCCATTTTATTCCAGTCCAATTCCATTTTATTCCAGTCCAATTCCATTTTATTCCAGTCCAATTCCATTTCGTCCCAGACATCATTTCCAACCAATTAAAAAAAAACCCGCGTCCACATCGGTTCAGTATTTTCCAAGATAAACGAAAATAATACAAAATTGGCTGCTATTTTGCATGGAATAGGGTTGTTGCTTATTCGATGTTGCCCATTTTCGATACCATCCAATCATTAGCAAAAAAAGGGGCTTTCTGTGAAAGCTAGGTGGCATATGGCATGTCTGCAACTCATATGGGATATAGTAGGAAATCGGGCATTTCTAGGAGTACCTAGTCTGTGAATTACCACCCTCATAAAAACATAAAGTATTAGAAAAACTACAACAACAACACCACTTACATTTTAATTACAATTTTTCATTTGGTACGTAAATGCAATTGACAATGGAAATGTCAACTTACAAGCCTCCTTAATGCCATCAAAATGATTCTTCGAGTATTTTGTTTGGAAATTCATGCAACAAATAATATTTTATTGTCAAGCAGATGAATGCCCTCAAATTAGCTGTGCGGCTTTTTTTTTTATTTCTTTATTGTCAATCCTCAACAACTGACCATAGCAATTTCGTTTCAGCAGGAAACTGTCTTCGTATGTGAAGACGCGTAAATCGGTCTAAAAGATTTATGAAATTTATTTATAGCAAAGGCCATCAACTGTAGATTTTTTATTTGTTTTAATTTTGTATAGAAAACGCTCATACGTATACTCGCATATAAGAGGCTTTGCTCGGGAAGTGGTCTGTTCGGGGGAGCACACAAAATGGATAATAGCAAATATACCAATAAAAAAATAAAAGTAAATTATGAATTTCATACGACGACCATACAATTTTCCATTCTCAGCTAAAGTTTAGTACCTACTACCCTTGGCTGTGTGGTATTATCCGCTTTTCGTATAATTTTTTTTTGTTGTTAAAATTGCCATTGCCATAAATCGGCTCAGAAAGCCCCAAAAAACAATAAAATTAAATGAACTTGAGCCGGGAGAGGAAAAGTAGTGGAAGTAAGGAAAAAACAAACAAACAAACAGAGAAAAAAATATAGAAATACAGGCTTATGAAAAAAGTAAACGCTAAGGAAATAAGTACGAAAAACTAATAACTAAAAGTGACGCCGCCATTAAGCGCAGCCCAACATAAGTTGAACCGCGCAAAAGGGCTTTATGGGCACATCCTTATGCTGTGGCATTTGCCCAAGCGTGTGTGCGTGAGCGTGTGCTTCTGACTTGTATGTTGGTATTTCTTTAGCTGCGTACGTGTGAAGTGGTGTAGTTTGTACGCGTGTTGGTGTCAAATTTTATTAGGGTCAAAAGGTTCTTTGGCAGCATATGTCATTGTCGAAACTTAAATGTTGTTGAAGATTTATATGTACTTCACAAAACAAAACGACTCGAGTAGAAGAAATCACAAATACAAAAAAATAAATAGAACACATCGAATATAAAACCCTGAGTTGTTCAAAAAGTCCACAAGCAAATCTCATATTGTGGAAATTTATTGGTATTCTCAAGTACTGACTCCACCTTGCGTGAGTGGATATTGGTTTTCGGTCAGATGATATTTTAAATGTCAGAGTGGAAAGCTATCTTAGAATAAATTTCCTCCAATTCGTCATTTGTGGGGTATGTGGTCTGATATGTTGACTATATTTTTTTAATTCCTACGATTGCGTTACGGATATGCGGTTTTCATGGTCATTCTGAATTTGGACATTACATACCAAAGCTAAAAAAGAACCTCCGTAACTATATATATAAAAAAAGTCGTGAATTGCGTTACTCACATCGCATCACTGGAGAAATGTGGAAATCGTGGAAAACAGTCAAATTCTTAGCATACTTCCAGGGGTCGTCTAAATTTTTGTTTCACTTAGCGTTTCTTGGATAATACTTTAAGTATATGTCAGAGAAATGCCGGAGTATTAAGATAGTTTTACTATAAAATATTTCCCATAATTCTTCCATCCTAAAGTTAACTTGTCTTTAATGAAACACTGAGCAACATTTTAACTAAAAATTAGTAAGAATTTCGACAACTCGCTGGTGCGGGGATTTCTGGTATCAAACATTTTCGTACACATTTGTTTCTGACACTAACGAGCCAGACCGTCAAGCAGCTCTTTTCGTTTTTTCAACCATGTCGAATTGTAGTTTTTGTTACGGTTTCTCTTGTTGCTACTATTTTCCAGGGGTTTCAAGTGTCCATCAAGTTGGTTGGGGCGTTCATGTAATTGTTGTTGCGTTACAGTATGAACGCAAAACAAAGAAAGTACACACAAAATCCATAGTTTTGTTATGATTTTCTTCCTTAAAATGCCAAGCACATTTCGTCAATAGAACATGTCTTTCAGTTTTATGAGCTCAACATACACACAAACAAAGTCACTCGCTCGTACAATCATTTAAAATAAGAAGACTTTACAGTATGGAAACGTGGTCACTCGTATGAGAGGAACACAGAAGGAAATCATATATCGGAACTGATCAAATTATCAATTATGTTGTTTGATTGAAGAGTCAACCGCATGCATGAGTGTTGGTAGTGAAATCAATTGGGTTCATGGTCTTCTCTGACATTGAGCCACTCAGGCGACAATGTAATAAGGAAAAACACTTGGACATAAGCTGAATATTTGTAGAAAAAAGTTACTTTGGAAAAATAATTTTAATTAATTAAATTCCTTTTAGTCCCAGTGATTTGAGTTGAGTTGAGTGAGTTCCTGTTTATTTTGAAGAACTGCCGAATCTCATAATTTCACCCACTGCAGCCAACAACCAACTTTGTCACATATTGCAATTTTGGGTGTTGTTGTAGTTTTAAGAAATTGTTTATGTGTTTCATTTTCATTTCCTTGCTGATTGTGAGTTCCGTTTCCGTATCGCCTTACCACTTGAGCTTCGTTAGTAAATTTCGACTTTTCATGCATCATATGCTTGTGTGTGCTCGAGTCCAGTTTAACATTGTTGCCATTTGCTGCGGCGATAATTTCGAAAATGTTTAGTTGACCGGTGTGTCATCAAATATTTTTAGAATTACACAAGCACAGCAATGGCCCCTGGGTACTTGCTGACATACACTAGAAGAAAATAATTCGCTTGAGATGTTAACAGTCTTTCCTCTTGTATAATTGCTTTCATTTAATATTCCTCGGGTGTTTTTTTCCTTCAACAAAACAAACTTCATTTTACAAAAGTCATCAACGAGTAACGCTGCAAGAAATATCAGTTGGGTGGAATAAATCGCACAGAAAATTACATTCATTTCGTTTAAGTGTACGTGTGTGTCGTAGACTGTAATTATTTTACAACCTTTTCACTTGTTACAAATGCTTCACATATTTCCGTTTGTTTTGCGACATTCTGAAGTTTGCACTTGCTGCAAAACTTAAATGGAAACCACCACTGAGTGTGGTGAGGACCACTTCCGCAAGCAGGGTCGCCATGGCAATCAAATACTCTCATATAAGTTGGAAAGCATATTTTGTTGTTATTTATTTTAATTTATTTTTAATTTTTAAATGCCTGCTGAGCAAAATGGAAACTTTTTACAGTACATGTTCTCCGTAGTGAATGCTGGTGATGAAATTGAAGAGATTTTGCCTATTATGTGGTATAAGTTTCAGTAGAATTAGCCACGAAGGTATTTGAGTAAGAAGGTAAGACCAAACTTTTAAACTATGTATTTCTTGTTGAGTTAGAATGGAAGGAGTTTTGCAGGGAAAAGTTTTGAAATGAAAAGTCTGGAGGCTATAGTCGAAAACATTTCCAAATGTTGCTTAAAATTGTAGTTTTCTGATCTTTTGACCAAATTGGCAAACTTACGTGTGTATAATTTGCCATGAAGAAACTGCACTTATCGTTCGGAACCGGTTCGGATACCGGCAACTCACAGAAACGATTTTGCGTCTGTGAATTGCATACGACCCAAGATCCCGCTAGGGTCGTATGCACTCCAAAAGCATATGTCGGAATATGAAATTTTCTTTGGTTGGCCCTCAAAAAACACATCAAAATGGGATTATTTTTCCAATGGCAACAACCAACATAATTTCCTGCTATGTACGCATATGAATACATTAACGAAAGTAGGTCATAGTCAAGTGTAAATCCATTTCGCTTTTGTTTTCCCATTTTTGCCTTTTAGCCTTTTTCATGGCGCCTATTAGAAGGCATTAAATTTAAAATTTGTATTATATTTCATTTCATTTGATATCTCATTTATTTCTGTACTTCCTGGGCTGCAATAAGACTCAAAATTAAATCTTTTGTTTATTCCTGTTGATATCCTTCACTTCATTCTGGCACACTTTGAATGTATCTTCCTCCACATATGTAGTATGTGTATTATTAGATTTTTTTTTCTCAAGTAACAATATTGTCTCATTTTGTTTTCGATTTCCACTCCCTTTCCAGTTGACACAGCATTTACATGTGTGTGTGTGTGTGCGTGTGTGTGTGTGTGTGTATATGTTTTAGTCTATTTCCTTTGACGCACTACAGAATGTCTTTTCTCTGCTGTGTTATCCTTGGGTGACTTGTTTAATGCTCTCCTAGTTGACTTGCCTCCTGTCTTGTCTTGTCTTGCATTGTGTCTTAGCTTCAAATGTTAAGTGCCTACCAGAGGATGATCTGCTCGTGTAGAGATTTTACAATTTCTTGTTGTTGTTCGCTTTGTGTATTGTCAAGAAAATGAAATGAAAAGTACGAGTATGTTGCATATTAAATGCGTTCTAAGAGTAGTGATTATACAACAACAACAACAACAACAACATAGACATTTTATTCTTTTTAAGAATATTAATACCGGAAAATCTTGGCATTGCGTATTAGTATTAAATTTCATTGTTGATGCGAGTGAATGTTTATATTACTTCCTAGAATTAATATTCATACAGAGGATACACAGATGAGGAGAAAGATGGTCATTATCACCAACTAAAAATATGGTTCTCTCTCAATTATCATTGCCGCCGTACTTTATATTGTTGACATTTTAGGATATCTTTCTTCTTATGTCTTATGAGATACCCTGGAAATTGTTTTCACATTTCATATCCACTTCCTTCAAATGAATTCTTGCTCTCCTCTTTATTGTATACACATAAGTACTTCCCTAGTGAAGCTATATTATTTTGAAAAAATTATTTCCCCCACAATCAAAATGCTGGAAATGTCATTCAAAAACCATGACAAGGCAATTTCAGCCAAACCCTGGAACATTTTAAAGCCAAAGTACTGCATTTGCGGATTACAGCATATAAAAGTTAAGTTTATCTTTAGAAAATCTTTACGGCCACTTGGAATACCAAAGTATGTGCGTATATACAAACATACAAAACGAACAAACATACGTAACAGCGTGGTGGAGAGCCACCATCATAATAATATGCGATTCAGAGTTTGCGTCAGCAACTATTACCATTTTTGATGCGACCGTCATACCAACAGGACAAGAACAACAAAAAAAAAATACTCTCTGCCACCCATAGCAAGGCGGCACTTATTGTTGGACGACATGTTTCCCACAGAGTGCAGCAGCAACAATAGACGGCGATCAAGTGGTGTAGAGCAAAAGGAGAAGATGTAGTGGGGAAAAAGAAAACCAGCAGGAGAGCTGCATCACACACAGCAGGCACCATAAATACCAAAGAGTTACGATGCTTTGGGTCACCACCAACCACCGCTACCACCACATGTGTGGTATGTAGTCGTGTGTCGGGGTCATGTGACCGGTCGTATGATGGTCATATGATTCAAAAAATAAAATATTTCTATTAACATTGAATGTTTTACTCTGTTTTTTATTGTCAAAAGCCGGAGTTAGAACCGTTTCCGATTTCCTGAGGAATCCACTCAATATTAACACCAAAGACAATTCCTGCTGAGCTTCTTGAATACAAAGATTATTTATTAAACAAGAAATACTAACGATCAGTGTGACGGTCATTATGATAAAAAAAATCAAATGACCTCTCATTGCACATCACTAGCACTATGGCATCATCATTGCTGCTGTTGTTTGGGGGGCCACGTAGCCAGTTTATTAAATGATATTCTTTGGTGGACCTTTTGTCCTCATTAGGGGTATTGTGATGGTGGCTGCAACCGAGTCAAGTGCACTGCTCTGCATTTTAGGAGGCTGCAGTTGCTGCTGGAATTTATTAGCCTCTCTCAAACTGGCAGTGAATATTTATACATTTTTATTTAAACTGCAAGAGGACCGGTATATTTTACAGACACTTTATACCCTGCATCAGATGCCATGACTCATAAATATTTCTACTCCTTCGTTGAGCTGACTTCTTTGTTGGTTGCTTGGTTTTTAAACGCTTTCAGTTGACATTTCAGAGTAATTTAATTTCGATTTAACTTGTGAAGTACTTACCTATTGCAAAAGAAGACTTATGCTTTAAGTACAAACTACAAGAGTGCGTCAGCAGTACAGTTTCAAATTCCGTGAAACGAACAGAACGGAAAAAATCTTTGCAAATGCTCAGTGCGGCATACATTTTTTGGCATGAGAGTTTTCAAGTGGAAAGGAATGAATGGAAGAGGATGTTCTGGTACGAATTGAATTGGAATTTTGAACTCTAAGCCGCACACTGATCTGAAATGCGAAGCTAGCCTGACGAAGGTAGAAGAAGAAGAATTTTTCCCAATTATCCTGAAATTTGGTGTGTAATATATTTTTCCGGTTCCTAAAGTGTGTCCAAAAAAATAAGTTTTGTTTTTTTAAGGAGGAAAAATATTGATGGTTGATACCTTGTAATAGAATTTGTATACCCTACACCTCATGAGGTATGGGTATATTCACTTTGGTCTGATGTTTGTAACACCAAGAAGGAGCCGTGTCCGGTATGGAAAAGTATATATAGTCTTGAGCCCTATCCGTCTGTCCGTCTGTCCGTCCTCTTTTCTTGTAAACACGATTGCAGGAGCTAGAAGAAAGCTAGGGATCCCAAATTTTGGATTTATCCTTTTTAGGGCCTAGAAGGTGTTGGTATTGCAAATGTGCGGAATCGGTCGACTGCCACGCCTACCTCCCATATAAGTGAAAATCGTGTTTTTACCGAAATTTTAAGATTTCATCAAAACAGTATGAAATTTTGTATAGTGGGGTTTTCGGGGTCGCTGATTTCGAATTTGATGTTGCATTTTCAAAATTCAAGATGGCGGATCCAATATGGCCCAGTAGGTGTAGGGTATATATAAGTCGTCTTGGCCGACTGAAACTTACTCACTTGTTTTTCTTTGAGTTTTTACGCCAAAAAATGTTACTTACGAGGTTTCAGCGTATGACCATCGATATAAATTATATAGTTCTAAAATGTGTGATCTCAAAAAGGACTAATCAGGCTTGTTAAAATGACATATATGAATAGAAAGCGGAAAAACATTATTATAATATTTGTAGATGAAACGCCCATTCGCAAAGAAACATACACCAGCAGTAAAAAAACCAAAACAAAATTTTCCCTGAAGCCGAAACATTCCTATAAGACATTCACCGCAGTAAATTCCCATATTGTACTATTCTATTCTGCCAGCCACTGAATGACAACGCTAATCCTCTAACGAATAAATAATCGTCAAGATAATCACTCTTATGATAGAAACGATGTACATACATACAGCCACATGAATATATAATGGAGCAACAAAAATGTATACCAAAAATGCAAAACGCAATTTCACGCCCATCAGTGGCAATTTCTCCCCAACTATTATCAACATCATCAGACACACATGACCGATTTCCGGTCATGCATCTATACAAAAGCTTGATTTGAAAAGCTTATGAAATTCATAAAATCAAATGAGGGAGAAGCACACGAAGCAGCCGCACAAAATACGAAGCATATTGAAACGTTGCGAGTAAGAGCTGTCAAACGGCAGACATTGAGATGTCCTGCGAAATATGATGATAGTGCGTTGACACAAAAGACGACGACAATGTGGACTCGGTTTCGAGTGGAGTGGACTGTCGGCACCAACACCCAGTCAAAAGGTCAATTGAACGCATTCATATGTTAAGTGCGGCTGGCAAGTCATATGCCTTGCTATACTACACATGTGAGCGGCAAGTGACGATGGTTAACGACAACAACAACAACGACACATCTCAGCCCAGATCAACTCATCTCAACTCAATTCATTTCATTTCAGTTCAACATATGGCATATGAATTTTAGATTCACTTTGCCCAATACACGCTTGACTTGAATTTGACATTGAATGGCAGTTGACCGTTGTTAATATAGCTGGCGCCGGCTGGCATCTTGACTGGATTTAGTTGTGTGCGTGAAGTTCTATGCACTTTTGCGTTGAGATTGACGCTTTGAATAACTTTTGTGTTATTTCTTTTATTTCTGAAAAAAATGTATATTTTTGTAAATTTGATTTGACTGGAAGAAGTCCTTTTCTATATGATTTTCTAATGCAATTTAAATTTTATTTTGTTCCTCTTTGCAATTCACTCCAACCTCATTCGTACAAAGTATAAACAGACACTTGACTGGAAAGCGGCAAAGCAAACCAAACGGAAGTGCGGAAGTGCACTTAATGATGCCCCTCCGGCATGTATGTATGTAAGGCTACAATATTGAGATGCTTGAAAAGCTATACGCTAGAATAATTTAGCACATCTCTCCCTCATACGGTATGCAGTCTGAATCTATATCTCTGAGGGCATGGGATGATACTGCTGCTGCTGCTGCTGCTGTTGGCTTTCATTTTGTGTTCATGTTCCATTCCGTTCAGTTCCGTTTCGTTTACTTCGGGTTCTGTTTTCTTTTTGACTGAGCATCATTTAAAATGCACAGAGCGTACGTTTGACTGCAATTTAACTCGAATTCGAAGCGTACATTTTATTTACAAAATGACAAATCTCATTTATATTTCTCTAGCTAGACCAACACGAGCACAGTAGTTACGTAGTACATTACAACAAAGATGTGTGTAAAAAAAATATTGTAAAAATCAAGGACGCAAAAAAAGTTGATGCGAAATGTTCGTTTTATAGAATACCGACACAACACGTGAGCATGTGTCCTTTTCACCTTTTTTTCCCCTCATGTCGGCTTTTTGGGTTTTATTTTTTGTATTGCTTGGTTGGACTTAATAAAAAGAAAGTTTTCCACTCGAATTTAGTCTCGGCACGAAAAGATTTCTTTTCAGTAATTGTGACATGTGCCAGTGACGCTGTTTGTGCAGACTAAAGAGGCTGGTATATATAGTATTTATTGCTGTTGATTGGAAATGTAAGTTGGTTCCTTTTCCTCTTTTCTCACATTTACGGAATGAGTTTTCATTTCGTACATTTCCCATTTAAATTATCATTACTTATAAATGGTAAGTAAATTTTTTTTTAAACTTGTTTGCCCAGCTGCTGGACCTTTCCAGCTGTTAGACGTTGGCAGTTCTGACGTGTGCCTTGATTAGAACGACAATATTCGTTGCGTAAAAGTTTCATCTGACTGTTAGTGAAGCATAAGGGTTAACTAACTCGCGGAAACGAGAAAAAAATTTAAAAAAAAATTGGAAGGAAGAAACAATTAATTAACTTTATACAACTCGAACTTTGACAGCGGTATGTAGTATTTAGGAGTCCAACAGCCTTCACCAAATTGATGGCGAAATAATAAAATAGTTAGCTATTCAATAACCTTAGCTTTGAATCAAACTATTGAGCTTCTGTTTGAAAATAAAGTATTAAACTAAAACATGTCAAAAAACTGGACTGGCTCCCTTATATATTCTCGGAAACGACACTTAACTCTACACTGAGAAAAAAATCAAAACGTTCCGAACCGTTGTCAATTTCCAGCCAAAACTGAATGTTCTGATTTTGACAACAAAACGTTTCAATTTTTTTTGAAACTACCCGTTGCTGAATGGAAACGGCACATTGATGAATTGAGACGCAAATGTTGTTGTTTCAAGACTGAAAATTTTTGTTTTGCGACTGAAATGTTTATGATTTCATGAATTGAAAATACAAAAAAAGGTTATTGGAAAGGCCTATTTTTAGAATTACCTTAAAAAAATTTTAATTTTAAATTAAATTTATTTTTGTATTTTTTTTACTCTAAATTATTTTTTTAATCAAATTTATATATTGATATTTCATTGTTATATTTTATTTACGAAATAAAGAAATGGTTTAAATTTTTGTTTACTTACCGAGATTTGAACCCTGGCCATTCGGATCCATAGACGCTCTCCTTAGCACGCTTGCCTACCGCTGTGTGTATTTTGCAATGTTTTAACTGCATACATATACTATGAAACTGGTTGGTTAGGATTTGAAACGGTTTCAGTTCTAAAATATAACTGAAAACGAAATCGAATCTCAGTCGGAGCAATTTATTTTTTGTTTCCTTTTCAACACATTACTTTTTGTATTCTTTTTTTTTTGAGGGGTCGCTGGTCACGAATCCGGGGTTTGTTTTGCTGCGGTTACTCTAGATTTCTTGAAATCGACGTTCAGTACCTCAAAAATGCAACAAATATATATAAAAAATAATAATAAAATAAAAATAGAATTGAAAAAAAATTTGGTATGACTGAGATTTGAACCCACGCTCCAGTAACTAATACCATCTTCAAAAAGTGAAACTGTTTCAGTTGTGTTTTAGAACTGTGCAGTGTTGAATTTTTCGTAACGATAGCCGTTTCAAATCATAACCATGCAGTTCTGATTTTTTTCCCTCTGTGTACTTAAGTCTTCAAAGTATGTACGTATGCCTTCACAAGACCAAAACCGCTCCTTGAATGCTTGAAAACAATTTCGAAGTAATCCTTTTTAAATAGAATTCACTCTTGGCATTAAAAATGGAGCAACCTTTTTTTCCATTTCATTGAATTTCACATAATATCTCAATTAAACGCATTTGCTACTTTGGGGAACAATGAGAAAGGAAAAGTATGAAAAGTACGAAGGAGAAAAACAAATGGAAAATTTACTCAATTACAAATTAAGCTCTGTTATATCATTCTTTCTTTCCAGTTTTAATTTGTGTACTTTTTCTTGCCTTTCGTTTCGTTTCGTTTCATTTCGTTCCACTTCACCTCGGTCATCAATTTATGCAGTCGCATATCCTACTTTTCTCTCTCGGTGTCTGTCTGCCTTGATCTTCTCCACTAGAAACTAATGCTAATGGCAAAAGCACGCGGTATAAGTCCAATTAGCCACAAAAACTGCTGCTGCTGTTGCGGAATGGCAAATAAAGTAGCATAAATTGCCTTACCACAGCCAAATCCGATTTACGGTTGATGGACTGCTCGTTAACTATATGTACTTGTATTAGTGCAAGGCCACCTTCAGGTCGAGGAATATTTCAACTTGTTCATTGTATTTTGTGGGTATTTTTCAAAGCCTTTTTCTTAATCGGTAATGTTAAAGAATTGCTATTAAATTAGGGTAATCAGCTTAATCAATAAATACATTAGAGTCTAGACTATAATTTCGGCTTTTCTGAAATTTTTCAGACAATTTTTTTACAACCTGACTCAGGGGATATGGTTTTTGTCATACAGTTTGTGTTACTTTAAAGAAGGCATGCCAGGGTATAGAAAAGTATCACTTCTTGCGTCAATCTAGCGATGTCCCTTTGTCTGTCTGGGAACAAAATAGAAATAATTTTTAAATGTTTCGGCTGTGAAATTTTGCCATCAAAGCCAATGTATCTTTAATGTAAATTTAAGATAAAATTAAAAATGCCTCCTCCGCCCGGAAATTTTCCACCATTACAAAGTTAATGAAATTTTCACAGGAATTTCCAAAAATTCATTAGAATCAAAGCTCAGAACATATCTGATAAGTAACACTGCCTAGCACGCCCCCAGCCTTCCGACGACAAAACGTATGCCACTTAGGCGCCCCGAAAAGTCTTTCCGTTTCCCAAAATGACTCCTCCATCAATGTAACGTACATTCTTTGCTGATTCTTCGCTACGTTTATGCGGTTTTTTTTCTCTTTTTGCAAATTATTCATATTTATTGGTATTTATGAGGTTGTTTTTGGAGAAAATTCCTCCTTGCCGGTTTCATAATTTATTTAAATACGCTTGTATGATGGCTGAATCACTGGCAGCCAACTGCCATCCGCCACCCCCCGCAGAGGCATCACATTAAAAATCTTTACCAAACATGTTTACATAGACTCGAGACAATTTCGTCGTTGATTTCCATGTAGTAGTTGTGCTTATGTAATTTAAATATTCTTATATGAAGACGAAGGAGACGACGACGACGACAACGGCCACGAATAACAACACCGATAACCAACAATGACAAAGAAATTTTTCATCATTCCTTTTTGGAATATATTCAGTGTAATTTTTCTCAATTCCAGCCATGGAACATTTTCGAAATATGTCTTTTCGCTTGAAAAGCGTATACTCAGTGATAAATTAGCATACTTAATGCGAGCCACGTTACGTTATTAGAGGTGCCTACTGTATGAGAACGTACTCAGATACATAGAACAGACACATAACAACACGACAGCGAAGCGGGTGTATAAATGACAACGGCAGTGTTTTGCATAATGATGATGATGATGATGATGGTGTTATTTTTAGGTTGCTCCTATGTCCTCACTTTCCGCGGCAATGTTTCTTTATTGTTTTACGATTTTTTGTTGTTGTTGTTGTTGTTGTATTTGGGGTATTTACATTTTAAATTCTCATGAACGTTACAAAATTGCGGTCTTTCCCTATGCCGAGTACCTACGTGTCATCAACCTCACGTGATTTTACTCCTGACATTATCAAGGGAATTTAAAAAATGATTTAAGGAGTGTTTCATTGTTATTTCCAGCATCATTAAGTGTTGACAGATTTCGATGTTAATTATAGAATTTTAACTGTAATATTTGTAGACAAAGAATGTGGTTCAATTTGGCCAGTAAGTGGGTTAACTTCCGTTTGTTTTGAAATTTTAGTGTTCTAAAATCCAAATGTCCACAAATGAAACTATGAGATGACCACTTAAAAATATATTTAGTAAGGATATAAAATTAAAGGACGATGAAGTGTCTACTAAACCAAAACATACACGCACAACACAAAGGCACACATACCCGCATAAACAATCCACCGAACCGCCGAACCATTAAAGTCTGGTGTTGAAGTGTACTTCCTGTACATACCACTACATTCGGCCAAGAGGCATCCATACGTACATACCACACATACACACATACACACATACACACACACAAACACACAAAACCAAGATTGATAGTACGATTTGTATGGCCCACAGCCAGCCAAACGATTTTGAAGGGTTTCTAATAGATACAGAAACATATAGAAGCATTCGGCGAAGGCTGCAGCAGATGCACGCGCACTCAAACTCATACACAACTAACACACACACACACATGCACACACACATGTACACATATACAAAAAAAGCTAAACACACAGCTATGAAAAGCAATGTTAGTGGGTTGTATGTCCATTGTAAAATGCGTGTATGCTTTAGTCGCTAGTCTCTTTTATAGCTCTGCTACATACACTTCAAAAAAGCCCCACTGTACACCGAACGTTTGCCAAATTTCAATAACAAAAACAATACAAAAAGCATGTAGTGGTCTGTGCGGTGTGTGGTGTCTACCTACTCTGTAACAAGAAAAAAAAAAGTCGGCAACATTGCAGCTCTGTATGTTGTTTTTGTATATTTTTTTTTCGGAAGCCACAGATACACGTAAGTGAGTGTTTTCGTGATTTCACAGCTGAAGGAATTTGTCTGATTTAGCATTAAATTTTTTCATATTAAAACTACAATGTTGCATGTAGAATATACGTGATAAATGTAAAACGGGTTTGTAATGAATTTGAAAAATGCATTGAATGTTGCCAATTAATTTTATTTATAAACTAGAGAGTGGACTATCTTCGGCTACACCGAAGTTGAAATACCCCCACACAGTAGAAAGAAGTACCTCGAACATAAAAAAATGTGGTCTCAAGACCCTATTTTGAGCCAATTACAGGTGATTTTGGAGCCCAAACCATGTCCAATATCCATTTCTAAAAATTTCCAATCAAATCCGAAAAAAAAAAAAAATTGGTCTCAGGACCCCATTTAGACCCTTATATATGTGGCTTCGGAACCTCGGACCATGTCAAAAATACGTTTCTAAACATCTCCAATCGAATGCAGCAATAAAAAAGACTTGAAAAATTTTTACCTTTTTTTTCGGTGTATGGGAGCCACGCCCAGTTTTTGTCCGATTTGGCTGATTCTCGAACTTGATCTCAGTATTCACGAGAAAAACATGTAAAAAAAGTTTCAAGTCGATATCTCCAAAACTGCGACCGCTATCGTGCGGACGGACAGACGGACAGACGGACAGACGGACGGACAGACAGACGGACATCGCTAAATCGACTCAGGAGGTGATACTGATCAAGAATATATATACTTTTTCATACCGGACACGCCTCCTTATGGGCGTTACAAACGTTGTGACAAAGCTAGTATACCCTGCCACAGTGAGTGTGGGGGTATAAATATGGTGAAAAAAAAACATTTAAATAAAAATAAAGAACTGCTTGCAGTTAAAGGCACTACTGCGGCTTTAAAGCAGTTAAATCTAATAATTTGAAATGAATTTGTGAAACCACACCAACACCGAAACACAGCGAAACTTTTGGCAACTGTAAGCAGTCGCCCACACTACTTGAGGCTAATACTTAAGTTATGATGCTTATCTTTCATGAGCAGCTCAAATTGACACTTTGCCCGCGATTGTGCTTAGTAGAGAAAATTCCAACTGACATTTAACGTAAATGGGTTAGGGGGATATATACAGCCATGTGGTCATTACACTGCATTACACTACTCACTGGCAACAATATGCCAGCGATATTTCTTTGAATTTTGTTGTTGTTGTATTTCAGTCTTGCAATTGTGCCGTTGTCATGCCGAGACATTTAAACTTCTTATTGCCCTAGCGCTTGTAGCTAAGTATTAAATTACCTTTACATAGTTTCGCCAGGATGAGGACGAAGAATCGAAACGAAACTTGAAATAACAAAAACAAAAAAACACGGTATACGACAACAACTGAAGCAAAACAAGAATACAATATCACACAACAGCAGTAGCTACACACAAAAAAATAGTCGGTAGATTTAAACGAAAAAGATGGTTAAAAACGCTCCAACCCTAACCGCTGAGAAGTGGTTGGTGTACTTCATTGTAGGTAAACAACTGCAGTAAAAGAACCTGCAATTTCTGTAAAAAAACAATTATTTTCGGTTATTTCAACTATTTTTTGTCGGTGAAATATATCACCAGCGGTTAAAAAATTTACAATTTTCATACATTTTTAAATTTTGTACGTTAGCCACTTTTTTCGGTTAATTTTACCGATTATTTTTTTTTCTGTGTACTTTTCCAGCCACAAATGCTAAACCTTGGCCTTACCAGGTGCGGTTCTTCTCTTTCTAACATAGTTAATTGGGAATTTCATAGCGCACGTGGAGAAGTCCCCAAATATCAGGCTGAGTGTTGCCGTCTGCCATTTGCTGCTGAACACATTTCCCTTCTCAGGCTTTAGCAGTCTTGTTGGTTAACTTGGCTTTTTACATTTACGAAATGTATTTATACGTACCATTTCATGTTGTGCCTTGTTAAACTTTGTAGTTTTTGTTGCTATGTTTGTGCGTGTGTGTGTGTGTGGCAGAGAGCGGTTCGTTGGGTCAACCATTGTTAGCAGGTAAAAGTTTCATTTGCCTTTCAAGAATTTATTTTCATTTAAAAGTGTTCTGGCACATTTCCCAGACGAAATACTTAATGTTCAATGTTAATTGCTGTCAGGTATAAGAGATCTTTGTGAAGAAATACTCGCACTTAGTGTGCTTTGTATACTGTGGCGTATGAGTGATAGTTTGCAAACCATAATTAATGCTAAAATCAAATGTAACTAGTAAATTTCATCTTCAGCCTTTTTATAGAAATTTTTCAAGAAGAATTTTCTGCTCACGTTGTGAAATTAAACATTAACCAATTTCTGGTTATAACGGCACTTTAAGAACTTAAGAATTTCCTCGAATTCAATATTAGAAAATGGCTTTAACGCAATTAAGAACTTTCAAAGGCATAATTCGCTTACATCCAGTATTTATCATCACTTTTCAGAAACAATTTTTGAATAACTTTTCGCCGAAATTGTGAGGTTTAAGATGAGAAATTTAACACACACACACACACACACACAGAAAGAACTGTTTGCAGGAATTGTGTATTATTTGAGCTCGGAATAAAGTAAATGTTTTGATTGTGAAATATCCAAAACGAACTGACACTTTTTGCAATTCTTTCGTCAATTGCGTTACCATTGGCTGGCCGTCCTTCTCTCATTTCACTTAACTAACGATTTCTCTTTTAAATGAAACCATATTGCGTTTCGGAGCATTTCAACCAAAATAGAATTTTCAAATCGTTTTAGTAAGTAGAAAAGAAAATGTTTGCCCAAGAAGCTACAAAAGATTTGTTGGGAAGAATAACATAAAAAAAACCACTGACTCACACATGCACGCATCTAGGAGACACTCCATCGCAAGTTTAACCAACAAGAAGCAAATAAAAGTTCCATTTGGCCAGCTTCAATTTGTTTTTTTTTTCATACACTTTTTCACAATATTTTTATTTGCCCCATGTGTGTGTGAGTGTGTCTGTTGTGGAAATTGCACAAAAAAGATTCAACATGAAATTCGAAACTATTTCAATGCGATACTTGGCACAGTCTTCTGTTTTTAGCACTTAAAGTTTGTCCGTGTCCGTTGCTCTGGCTCGGCGTGACTGTAGTTATGGGCGGAGGCGGAGGAAATATAAGGACTAGCATACAATACATATGACACATCCACATACACACACAAACGCTTATGCTATCAAGTATCTTGTAGCTTGCCTCAACTTCCATATCAACTTCAAATCTTTTGGCACAAGTGCATCTTATGGATTCACATTGTCGACTTTTTTTCTATTTTCTTTTCTTCTCCTACTCCTTCTACACAGCCCACAATACTTTCTGGATCTTCTTCAGTGGACTCTGTGTCGTGGCTAGTGTTGTCCTTATCGCTGTCGCGTAACAATTCGGCGGTTCGTGTTTATTGCATGAAAATACGTTCGCCAAGAGAGACAAGACAAGTGAAAATTTGTGCAAAATAATACAACAGACAAGTGAAGAAATTTGTAGAACAAGCCACCAAAGTAGGAAAGGAAATGAAATGAGTAGAACAACATAAGCTGAGAAGTAGAAGAACATTTCACAGCAACTAGCAGCCCCTACGTGTTGGCTTCTTCTGGTAATATTGCGGTGGTAGCGGCACAACTGCTGCTTATTTTTCTCCTAAGTATCTATTTCTTGACCAGCGACACAACGTGTAGTTTGCGCCTTCGCTCCCCACCCCCTCTTCGTGTTCTTCATAGGAGAAGTTTTTTTCGTTTCTTGCACTTCCTGTTGGAGCTGTTCCCACACTTTAGGTCGTTTTTGAAGAATTTATCTTTTCGTCTAAAAAGTATTACCCACTACTTTTTTTTACCATGTTTTTGTGTGTTTATTTTCGTTTTTTATTTTGTGTACTTTTCAAAGTTAGTCTTGTTATTCTTGTGTGTCCTGTTGGTGTTATTGGGTCGAGTGCATACTCCTCACTGAATGCAACTTTCAGTCCGTGTTGCCAACACAACACAACTCGTTTTGGCAGGGCGTTAAGTGCCGCAATTGTGTGTGTTGTACTTGTACCCCTTGTGCCGCTTCCCTTTCTGCTCTGCTGCTGTTTGCTGGGATTCACAGTCCTTATTAACAATTTGCTGTCTTTCTTCTGGTCCAGTAGGTTTTTTGTGCTCATACTGCTTGCTTCTGGTGCTGTTTACTAAAGGGAATTGAATTGGAGGCAACTTCTCATTCTAATGAACTTCAAGGTGTATTATTAAGATGCAGCACAGGGTAAGGGATGCGAATTGAAAGTGTAGATTATGTTTGGTTCACTAACACTAAGGACGACATTAAATTACATCAAAATCATATCCTTGAAATCCCTGGAGGAGCAAGTTGCCAAGTATGCCATGTGAAGCAGCAAATTAAATAGTTTGCTAGAGGAGCATAGTTTTTGACATTAGCATAGCTACAATAAAGAAAAACAACAACATTCACCGAACTTTCAAAGCTTGAATTTTAGGGCACGAAGAGTATTTTGTTAGTAGCGCAAAAACTGAAGCAAATTGCTTCTTACAAAAGAAAATTTGTGTTGGGAAAAATTTAACATATTCTCAATTGGTTCAAAGTTAATCAGTCCGAATACCATCGCAGCATCGGCAAATATTATTGACATAAATACTTTTCTTTTGTCGTCACTCGTCACGCATGTTGTAAAGACTGTTCGACCACATTTATTAACCACAACCACCAAGTTGCAACGTGTACTGGCGGCAACATCCCTACGGGAAATTTGGAGTCCGTGACCGGTGCAAAGAGGACTTGTACAGAGTCAAGCACAATAGCCTGCAAACGGTGGTAGTTCGACCCGAGCTCAACTGTTTCTGTCCATTTTTTTCGGTTTTAAAAACGAATTCCAGTTATATATCACGCCATTTATTTGGTTGGCTCTTCGTGATTTTCATTAAGTAACTGCTGATCGCTCTTAGAATTCGATCATTAAATATTGTTAAAAGTTGTGCAACGATTTCTGTTTGGCATTCGAGTATTAAAATCAGTGCATACAGTATGTCAAAGAGAGAAATGCATAGAAGGGTAAATAAATGAATTTTGATGAGAATGGTTTTTATACCCTCACACAGACGGTATACTAACTTTGTCACAATGTTTGAACGCCCATAAGTAGGCGTGTCCGGTCTGGAAAAGTATATATATTCTTGATCAGCATCACCTCCTGAGTCGATTTAGCGATGTCCGTCTGTCCGTCTGACCGTCTGTCCGTCTGTCCGTCTGTCCGTCTGTCCGTCTGTCCGTCTGTCCGTCTGTCCGTCCGCACGATAGCGGTCGCAGTTTTGGAGATATCGACTTGAAACTTTGGGTACATGTTTTTCTCGTGAATACTGAGATCAAGTTCGAGAATCAGCCAAATTGGACAAAAACTGGGCGTGGCGTATAACGAAAAAAAAGGTCAATATTTTTCAAGTCTTTTTTATTGCTGTATTCGATTGGAAATGTTTAGAAACGTTTTTTTTGACATGGTCCGAGGTTCCGAAAACACATATATAAGGGTCAAAATGGGGTCTTGAGACCAAATTTTTTTTTTTTGTGGATTTAATTGAAAATTTGTAGTAACGAATTTTGGACATGGTCCGAGCTCCAAAAGCACCTATAAATGGCTCAAAATGGGATCTTGAGACCACTTTTTTTTATGTTCGAGGTACTTCTTCCTACTGTGTAGGGGTATTTAAGCTTCGGCATAGCCGAAGATAGTCAACTCTCTAGTTATATTTGTTTTTACAGTTTTATATACTTTTCAAATATCTATATGGTGCATATGCCCATTAAAAAGGGCATTTGTCCTAAGGGACCCCCTCCCATGACAACGCAACGTTAAAGTCACCGGTTGCTTTCATATAAAGGTGACATTTCTGGGACCGGTTCCTGCCTGTAAGGGATCTGTCACGTGACTGTCCCGGACCGGTTGGTTTCCCGGTAAGGATAGTACAATTTTTGGGGGCTACCCCACCGATTGCTGTATAATTTTTTGCGTACAAACCATCTCCAAGTAATAAGCTTTCAGTAGCAATAAGTTTTTGAGTTTATCACAAAGAAAAGCTCTGCATTATTATATATATGTATAGATTTGGCACTTAACTGGTCCTGGAATTTATTCAACTATCCAGTTCCGATCACATTCAATTAATGATAAACTCTTCAGTAATATGTAAAAACTAACATTCTGTTAATCAAGCACCCACCCAATGCAAATGGTTTATGTGCCTGATATGAACTTGTTGTGGTGGTAAACTCAGCTTATAAACAAGACTACAAAATTGTTATTGCCTTAAAAATGTGAGGAATTCATACGCTACAACAATACACAAGTGACTAATTGAAAATTAATAAACATTTTTTTTTGTTAAATTTTCCATCATGGAATTTTTACATTAAATTCATGGAATTGCATAACAGTCACACATTTGCTTTTGTGTGCATTTATGTATTTTTCCCTGCAGCTCAAAATGGAATCAATTGTTCTATATGGTGCGAAAGTGATGTTAATTGAAGAGCTTTTGAATGTGAGGAGAGTTTCAATGAGTTTCAAATAAAACCGAAACTGGCTGAGGTATTTTATGAATTCAACATGGGAATGCTGTTAATGCATGGGTGAATAGTGAAGAGAAATAATTTTTGGAACTGACAAAAACTAAATTTGCAATACACAATTTAAGCAATGACCGGGCAAAATCGATTAGACACAAAAACTTGCATCACCGTAAGTTATTTTAATCTTAATTTGTGATAAGTAAAAAATAAAAAAACTGGGCGACAATAATTTAACAGCAAAGTTCCTGGAAGCGCGCTCTTCACACATTTTCGGTAATAAAATGCAGTTTATAAAGTGCTTTGTTTATTTCTGCTCTACATGCGAGTGAGTGAGTGTCGCAGACAAAGTAGCAGCGGCAGCCTGGTAAACAGAGAGATAAACAACATGAAAGAGTCGAGTTGAAAACGAGAACGGCGACTTATTTATTATAGCACACAGCAACATTATTTTTTGTTGTTCGCTTTTTTTGGGTGTTTATTTTTTTGGGGTTTTTTTGGCAACAAAATATAGCGTTGAAGACAAGAGATTCGACCAGAGGCGGCGAAAGTGAGTTTGGCGCAGCAAAAGTCTGTGAAATTTATAGGCGCGAGCTCACATGAGAGTAAGCCAGAAAACTTGAATGAGATGTAACTTTTTTAATTGAAATGTAAACTTGAATTATAAAAGTACATAGTGCTGGCGTAAGAGAAATATGGAACATTTCATTCGAAAAAATTTAAAGCAAAATTCATACAAAATATCAAAATGTTTAAGGTTGGGGTTCCTTTCGAATTTTCTAACTTCTGTTCCATGGAATAGAATATTTTCACAGTTATTCCGTTTGCCCATTCAAGGCCCATTTGATGCAGTCCAAATTTCGTAGTCAATTTGATATTTTGGAAACCATCTTCGATGAATATTTACAGAATATCCACTGGCCCACAAATACAACTAAATGCGATTCCACTCAACTCAATTCTACTCAATCAATTAAACACAAATACTGCAACTAAGAGTTGCAGTTTTGCATAAGCAATGCATATATTTATTTGCCTATCTCGGTATCTTGTCTCAAAGAGACACATTTGTAGTTTTGTTTAGATCCTACGCAAATATATTCGAGGAATGTAAAATATTTCGTTGGCCCATCATTTTTCGACCGTAAAGAAAACCTGATAATAAATTTCCAATGAGTTTCCGAAGGAAACACTCAATCATCACGTAGCTTACATCCAAACAAAAGTACCCAGAGCAATCTTCTATCACGTCAGACATTGGAATATCGTTCAATACGTGTGCATCGGTTTTGGGCAGTGGTATCAGCACTGTCATCCGACTCAACACCACTGCCATCAATATTGAGTTGAGTTGAGTTGCACTGGTTCGGTGCTGCTGTGATTGCTCAGCAAATCATGGATTTTATTGGCATTTTCTTCACATTTGCACAGACTTATGTATGTGTGATTGCGTGTGCGTCCCTGTGTTTACATACTCGTTTATTATGGATGTACACAATAACCGCATGTAACTTGCGTATCTGTCAGGATTTGTTTGTATGAAGGTGCGTGTGTGGGAGTAGTTTCGTGCTCATTTGTCTGAGTTTTCGTAGTATTTGATTTGAAACTAAATTTTTATTTTCTTGAGACAAAACCGATTTGTAGTATACAGTGGATGATATCGCAAAAATATCGAAAAATGATTTGAGAAGGTATCGTACTCGCATGTGCGTTTTGTATTTTAGCTTCGGTCAGACCGAAGATAATTCTCTTACATGTTTTTTATTTGTTTGGAAATTAAGTCGGAAACGGAATGGAACAAACTTATAAATGGAATGAAATGAAGAAAAACTGTCGAGGAATCGTATTCCTACGTGCATTGTAATATTACTTCGAAGATAATACTCTTAATCGTTTTATTTGCAAGTTAAATTTTGATTACAATCTAAATTTGAACACAATAACTATTTGAACGTACTTACAATTTATGTAACAATGGGGTAATAACGTAATTTCCACAGCAAATTACTTAATAGTTTTGTAATTTGTTAAAGCCACAACAAGAATTCAAAGGTGATTTCAATAACTAAAGTTGTCCAGATGAGAATCACCTAAGATCTCTCAAAACATTTTGTAAAGTAATTGAGTGTATTTCCCCAACCAAATATATACACTGAAAAAAAATACAATATCAGCCTGATATTACGGTAATACTTATCATAACAACTACTTTAAAATTAATAAGAAAAAGTGTGTTCTGAACAGAACAAAATGTGGCTGTTACAATTTTTAAGGGAAGTTAGATCTTTAACAGAAAGAGTAAAAAACAAGTTTTTTAAAATACTAAAAAAGACTAAAAAGCTGAAAATAAATTTCCTTTAAATTTATTTCCGCAATTTCGATTTAAAATAACTTTGTTCGTAATATCATTGCAGATTTTGAAGTCGCCAAAAACCCTTAATTTTAAATCGAAATTGCGGAAAATCATTTAAAGGAAATTTTTTTTCTTCTTTTTAGTCGGTTAAATTGTTATATTTTATTAAAATAGTTTTTTACTCTTTTTAATTTTCTTCTTCTTTTTTTTTTTAAATTTTTTTTCTACATTTTTTCCCCCTTTTTCTTTTTTTACTCTTTTTTCCGAATGCGAACCTAAGTAAAAAATTTCAGCCCTGTAGCTTAAAAAATACGAAAGTTAGAACTTTAAATTGGCTCCATCTCGCTCCCCTTTGCCCCACGCCCCCCTTTCCAAAGGGTATAAAATTTCATTTTGTCAATAAGAACCCACCTACCAACATTGTAGCTTGAAGGAATTGGGTTTGAGTCCCCCCACGGCCCCCTACGCCTCTAATGGACCTCTGGAATTCTAATAGAATGCATTGTCACCGGAGTTCTATCAGTGTTCCAAATTTCTGCTGTCTAGCTCATGGAAGTGTATGAAAAAGCCCGCTGCAGATTTGAGGATATATATATATCCACCCAAAGCAAGTTAATATAAGGGTTATAACAAAAAACAATTAAATTTTAAATTGTAATGCCAATTTGTCCTATAAAAATACCCTTTGTTTTTCAATGCTTTTCCTACCGAAAAATGTTAATTTCACATTGATTTTGTGGGATTTTGACTGTGTAAAACAAACAAAAATTCCTTATTTATCGATAAGTGAAAACTTTAAGACACTTGCCAAAGACGGAGTGGTAGAAATTTCAATGCATACACACACACACACACACACACACACATAGAAAAAGCCACCAACGCAAAGTGCTTTCAATATATACATACATACAGAACAGCCACACAGCGAATTATACCCACATGTAGAAGTATATACACACAGGCTTATGCTTACAAGTAATTCACTAACGAACGAATGTCCTTAATAGAAAGGATTACAGTTATTTCCTAATGAGGTAGGCGTTTGGTTTGCACAGCACAGCACAGCACCGCTTAGCAACAACAGTGACAGGAATAACAACAATAACAACAACTATAACAGCTGTTTGTGATTATTATTGCGGTTGTTGTGTTTGTTGATGGGCAGAGCCTTACCAAAATACGATTACAAAACTGGAATATTCAATGAGGACAAACCGACGCAATGTGAACACAAACTTACGGCTAAAGGCATTTCAAGGACACGGCAGCACTTAACTCCGAAAATGTCCTTAAAATCGAAGAACATAAATTTACTTGCACACACTGAAGCAGAGAAACACAATTGCCACAACAACAGCAGCAACAACAACAACAACAATAGGCGGCAAATATTCGTCAGATAGGCATGACAAATATTTCAAATGGAAAATCTGATGATGCAGAACTGACATGACAGGAGCAGGACATAACAGCAGTAGTAGCTGGAGAAATAACAGAGCAGCAACATTTCCATTCCATTTCCGTTTCCTTGCTTTGCGCAACACACTGAAATTAAGATGTGTTTGGGTGTTGGCTATGTGTGAATCGAGAAATAATTGAGCTGGGCTGGCCCCAGTGTCTGCCTGCCTTAACGGCCAAGACGAAATAGATTTACAAATAAATCTCCGCCAGGGAGCGGGTTAGTACGTTCTAGGTTTTCTCGTGATGGCTGGACGTATGTACATACACATAATTCTGCTTGTTCAACGACTTTTAGATATCTGATTTGGCTTAGAGTATATGTGTGAATGTGCGTGTTCATTTGGGCGTAAAGCAATTAGCAATTGCATGACACTTTGACAGCTTACAATTTGTTCGTAGCACCGCATTGCAACAGCATTAATTTAGCATAGACTCGGTTGGTCAGCCAACTCAACTAGACTCAACCGACCAACTCAATTGAATCACTTTGCAGTTTATAAATTTGTTATTATCCGTCCTGCATATGCTGTCTTGCAGTAAGCAATCAGATTATTGTTAATTTTTGTCTTTTGCCCTGTCTTGGCCCAATGCAAATTACTTTAATGCCTTGGACTTGGCATCAAAGTTGTACAAGTTTCACAACACTCAAATGGCAGATAGAGGCAAAATAAATGCTTCACACTCTTGGCTCTTAAAAGTTTAATTACTTAAGCACTTAAATGCATCTGAAGTAAGTACTTTTATGCATTTGAAGTGTTTCCAAGATCTGAAAGGGAGATTATTTTTGACTAAAAGTACAGAATGAATTTACAGTTTGCAATGAGTTGAGCGTTCGTTCGGTTCTATTTCTTTCTAAATAAACTAAAGAATATATAAATGAAGAATCATTTTTCATAGGAAACATAACATAGGTAACTCATAGCCTGTAGATTACTCAAATCCTTTGAATATGAAAATTAATAGAATGAAATCGAAAGTATATTGTACGCAACTAGCTCAGTCCAGTGAACCTGACCATTTCCAGCCAAATTGGATCATCGGTATCAATTTAAATCATTCCGTGTCCGGGAAGGTATTCGTAAGGTCTCTGACGCTTCCCCACCAGAATCTGTGTAATATTTTGTGGATTTCTGCGTTTCGGAGATGAAATATATATTATCCAAACGGCAAGATATTCGGTCAGATGAATAGAGTTTCGCCTTTTTCACTCCATCCTGCTGTACAAAATGCACATACTGTGCCAATTCGATTTGAAATAATCAATGCAATTGCACTGAATTTATAACCACATGTGTGGCTTTGAGTGCTTGAATGTCTAAAACAAATTGTATTTCCTCAAATGTCATAAATGCAATACGGAGAAATTACTTGCTGTTACGATGCTTACATCCTTCGCATTCTCAGCAAACATAAATGTAATTTTAATGTGAACACACACATACGTAATTGAAAATTCTAAAAACTCACATGAGTCAATTGCTCAATTAAACAAACTTGGTATCAAAACTTTTTGTAGCTTCCTGTACTAGCAAAACCGAAATGGTATCAATATGTGGGGGCGGCAGTGATTGCGATTTTAAGTTGAATAAATTGATTTTTGATTGAGCCAGCGCTTATATTTGAACATGTATTTTCTGTAGAATTTTTTCAATAACATTTGTACGATTGCAGTGATATGGATGTGCTTCACTTGAACATGTATATCATTTTGACAGGATATGTGACATGACATGTGGCAGCATATGAAATGAACAAAATGCTAATGAATTTCGTGGAATATGCAAAACTTGAATGAATTCAATGAAAATAAAACATGTTATTATCGATGTAAACCTTGAGCGAACGTATTTGAAAATTAACTGTAAATTGTGACAGGACACACAGATGATCAGATAGAATTTAGACTAATTGAGGCGATGTGGTGAAAGTTAATTTTTTATTTTTTTAAGGTTTTTTTATTCGAATTAAATCCTTGAACCTTGAAGGGAGCATTTCAAAAAATATCTTTCAGTGTAAAAAAATGTCTAAGCTATTCTGAAATTAAATTCAATTCGAAATAATAAATCCATTTTATTTTTGGTATCAAAATAGGTTTATGTGTGACATTGAAATATAATATAAGTTCATGTGTGGCTATTATCCAGGCAAACAGGAAAAAGCAAACTGAGAAGAAGTACGGCTGTGTTATTGCGGCTAAAACATGTTTATTTCGAATACAAAAGGATTTAAGCGCCTACACAAGTACACACACACAAACATGAGAAACCAACCAACACATGTACGACCAGCGAATTTACAAAGCAAGTACCCCCCCACACACATACACACACACATACACAAAATCGCACAATAAAATGCCACAAAATATGCTCAGAACATTATGCGTTAAAGAATTATGCGTTTCTATGCGAAAATAAGCACACACACAGAATACTCAGCGGGGCAGTGTGTTTTGTCCGCCTTGTGCCGACGCCGCCACCGCCATCCATAGTTGTTGCTGCAGACAAACAACTATGGCGACAAGCGTATAAGGCTGTAAGCGTCGGAGACAGTGGCAGAGGAGCTTGTACTTGGCAGGGCAGATGACTGGCTACAGAAATTTTCCGCACACAAACAAGAAAAAGTAAAGGGCGGGCGAGCCACATATTTCACGTTACTTATCTTTATCTTTTGCCAACTAATTCCGCACATGCACACAAACAAACGCTCACACGCACACACACACACACATATATATAAAATATAAACGCAATCCCTTGCTTATAAAACTACTCTCACACACACATGCCGCTCACAATATTTGTTTATTTTGCAGTTCATATCTTTTATATCCTTGCCGCACTTAAATTTTTTTTTTGTTCTTCTCCGTTGGCTGTTGTTTCTCTGTGTACGTATGTGTGCACCATTTTGCGTTTGGTTTATGTGTAGTTTCTTATTTTTGTTGTTAGAGTTTCGCTCTTTACCCCTCGGTTGTGTGTATGTGTGTCGGATACTTCTTGTTAAATTGCCTTGGGTTAAGTTGGTATGTGTTTGCAGTAATTGCAGTCGTTTGAGTTTCGTTTCGTGCCTGTGGGGGTTTTTTTTCCTGTTTTGTGGGTTCGTATGAGTTTGTGTGTGTCATTGAGTTAATCCTTTTGTTTTATTGCGCTTAATTTATTTTTAAAGCCTTCTGTGAATTGTTTATTGCGTTTAAATGCGAAACATGCATGCATTGTTCTGGCAAAATAAAATCGTATTTTTATGCTGATTTCATACATTAGGTATAAATTGAACAAGGAAGTAAAAATGGGAGTAGGTAGAACATTTCAACTTTCGAGTTGAGAATTACCAACAACAATTTAAAAAAAAAACATACAAAATAATTGTGGTACGAATTCTTAGTTGAATGATTCGTCTTTTAACTAATTCTTGATATTAGTGGTGACATAAAAATTCCACTTACAACTTTTCTACTTCGTTCTACTTTAAAAGTAATTGCTGGTGCGAAGAGAGAAAGCGAGCTTGCAGAGGTTCAAAGGCATAACACTTGTCTCGGCTTTGTTCGTTCTTGTGGCTCTAATTGTCTCTCCTGTCTGTTCCTCCCACTAATCTATCATCCCCTTTCCGAAAGGGCCTGTTCGGACGTAGGGGGACATGAGTTAGAAAAATACTGGACATATTGGAAACGTAGGGATCCTGAGGACGACCTTATGGTGGTAATGGGAACGACATATCCGGACATCGGGGGAATGGGAAGCCATATAGAAATATAGGAGGGCCAGTGGACTTAAAATTCACTCTGTACTTAAAAATTTTTAGAATAATATTTTGGAATCGTTTCTTTAACGCAATGGAGTCTTTGTGTTGTCAAGAAAAAAGTTGTACCTAAGTATTAAATGTCTTCATACTTCTCGAAGCAATATCACGAATGCAAATACCTGCAAATATGGGCTGTACGAACAATCGCCCAAAAACCAAAAATGAATAATTGCCCAAAACTTTTGGGCCATTCTACAATATGAATAAAAGCCCAAAAAAAAATCGCCCAAAAAATTATGAATTTTCGCCCTAAAGTTAAAATGAACAATCGCCCAAAATATTGGGCTTTTGTTCATAATGAATAATAACCGAAAGCAAAATGAACAATCGCCCAAAAAGTGATGTTTCTTTAATAATAAGAAAACATTTCAGATATTTATATTTCAAAGAATTGGGAAACTTCTGCTTTTAGAGAATTCTTAGAGAATGGATTTGACGAATTTAAAAAAATGTCCATTCTTGGAAATTATTTGTCCTAAACACCATTGTATGCTTCTACTTCAGATGTAGTTCTTGAATGTTTTTTGAAAACAGAGAAATTAGCTGGCCCAATCTGTAAATTATGTAAAGCTAAGGTCAGATTAGGCAAATATTTGCTCAAATACTTGGAAAATACATTCAGAAAAATAAAATACTTGTTAAGTCACATACGATTTTAGTTGATTTTAGAAATATCTGAGTGTATTTGGGCAAATATTAGCCTAATCTGACCTTAGCTTAACCCATTCACGACGAGTGTTACCATATGGTAAAGCTGATAGCGTTCCACGGTATATTCAATTAAAAAAATATTTGAACAAATATTACTAATCTGTTTTTTGATTATAATAAAGCATGCTTAGATCTTTCTTTTGATATATAACTCTAAGCAATCGCTCGTCAGTAGCGATCGTGGCGGATAATTGAAAAGTGGGCAAAAACAGCGAAAAGTCACGACATTTCCAGTAAGAATATTTTTCATTGCCATAAAAAGTTATATATTTTAAATATTTTTTTTTTGGCATTTGGGTAAAATATCAAAGTATTAGAAAACGTATAAAATAAAATTATTTATAACTTCTGTGTTACCTTTTTATCATTTTGAATTTTGCTGTTACCATATGGACACGCTCGTCACAACCCTAGCAAATTTAAATTTTCTTACTGAAATTGTTTGTATGAGCTTTTTTTATGTAAAATTAAATATATTTTATTTGTATATTGATTTGAAAGTGTGTTTGTGTTCTTAATATAATTTAAAAAAATTTTTTTTTTTAATATTCAGATTTTAAATAATTTTTGTATGTGTTTATATACATATTTGCGTACATATTCGAGTATTTTTTGTAAAATGAAATAAATTTTTTCTATATATTGGTTTGAAATATATTTTTTTTTAGTTTTTTTCATATAAAGTTAAAAATATTTTATCTATAAATTCTACTTGGTGTAGTTTTGTAACAAATGTTACACAATTTCACGGGAATTGTGGTAGGAAAATTCTCCGTAAGATATATTGTCCGCTTTGCGTCGATGGTGAGTGCCGCAAAAGCTATATGAGCAATACCCCGATCATGACATGACATCGTGACGCATACAAAATCCACGTCTAAGATGGCTAGGTCATGCCGAGCTGATGAATGTAAAAAAGTACTACTAAATGGAGCACATGTGAGTACCGTCGGTGGAATGAGCGGAAGATGGCGACCAGGTCTCAGATGGAAGGGTGTATGGTATATATAGGCTTACTTCGACCAGCTAGAACTTACTCAATTGTTTTTTAAAAAATTTACATTACGATGAAGACAGGCGAGTATAACTTTATCCGGCTGGACAAGATTATTAGGAGGAAGATGAAGGAGGTACTTCCTATGGTCTTCATCCTACACCTCTTTTACAGCCATGTAAATTGTGTATGTCAAATGATGACGAGGACCTTTCCAATTTCAGTTCATATGGAGATATTTCTTATGTTATTGAAAACCTAAGCAGTATTTTGGTGTAGGTGGAGATACATATTATATACAGTGGCGGACAGATAATTAGGCCAGGCTTTTGTAGTAATTTTGAACGACTACCAAAATTGTAAGAATATCAACTTGAATACTATTGAAAAGGTTTATTGGACCCCATTCAATGATCACTACCACGACACTTATCAAGAAAATCCTAGTTGAAAACTGACCTACTTTTCTAACTTTTTTCCTGGTGGCTAAAAAATTTTTTTTTTTATGCAAAAATGTGCGTTTTTTAAAAACAAACTGCTTTGCTGAAGAAACTTTTGTGATCAAAAATGCTCCTGAATTTATAGAATTTTTTTTAACAAAAAATTTTTTTTAAAAAACTTTTAGATTTAAAAAAATTGGTCGATAAAAATTTTTTTTACAAAATAAATCTTAAAACATTGCTAAACTTTCAAGAATTTAAAATTAAAGTAGTTATAAACAATAATATCTTAAATTAGGTAATTTTGCAAGGGTTGTGACGAGCATTACCATATGGTAACGGCCAGGGCTGGGCAAACGGTAAGCGGTCCAAAAAAAAAAAAGTTAGAAATTCGTTTCTTAGGCCATTTCTAGGTATTCCTGAAAAAATCCAGAAAAAATTCCGAAAATTTCGCTCTCGTCATTAATGGGTTAAAGCAAAAATACGAAACTAATATTAAACTTTTGTGATTTAAAATTCTAATTACAATGATGCTACAACTACAACGAAACAGTTGGTGTTATTTTAATTTTGTTGTTGTAATGGTGTAATCTTTAGTGTAGTACTGTTATAATGGCATTTCATGTCCGAAGTAGGTTGGAAGAAAGCGCCACAGGCGAAAAATTTTAACCAAAACTCGCACGATTTTCTTTTTTGGTGTGTCGTTAATATGAAAAATTGTATAAAAAAATCTCGCGATTTTATAATACTTTTGTTGTTGATTTATGAGTGAACATTTTTCTAGTGTACCCACTCCTATTTATGTGTCAAAAGCTGGATTTCAACAGAATCAAAAAATGTACAATATTTTTGTGCAATTTTTAATTTTTTGATGTTTGGGCGATTGTTTATTATGCCCCAAAAAAAATGAAAAAACACACAAATCAAAAATGAACCATCGCCCAAAAATGTTGGTAGAATTTTTTGGGCGATTATTCATTTTTGGTTTTAGGGCGATTATTCGTTGTGCGATTGTTCGCACAGCCGCAAATATGCAAGCGCTTAATTTCATTCAAATATCATTTGAAATGACTAAAAACAAAAAAACTAATTTACAAATCATTGACAGCAATTCCAATTCAATTCGTTCAATTTCATAAATGTTTGTATATAAGCAAGGAAAAAAAACCAATACACACATTTATTAGCATTACAAGTGTAGCAATTCCCTCTATGTCAATTCAGAATTTACAATTTGCGCTATTTTTGGTATGGTGCGACCCTGTGAATTGCGTTTCTTGCCTCTGTCACTTGCGCTCACAGAATGTCCCCCAACATTCAACATGTCAGACACGTACCCCTTCTAATGGCCTGTGGAATGGTTTCGTAAATGGTTTTATTATAAGTAAAACCGCTTCACTTGAAAAATGTCATTCGGGACCGATTCTGGGGCGACGTTGCCTGAAAGGATTTAATAAAAATTACAATATTTGCTTAGGAGTGCACTCATAAGGATCTGATAAACCATTTGAGTTATTTTCTCCACAAACCGAGACAAGCGAGCCAATGTGAGTGATACACTTACTTCAACAAATTATTTCTTTCGAATATCACTTCTAACTACGAGTGCCCTTCAGGCTATCAAAGTTGTTGTCAGATCAAACATTCGAACTTGTTCTACCAGTGCGTGCTTATTAGTTTTATGTCGATTTCTCCAATCTCGTAAACTGCAACCACAATGCCACATGCCACATGCCACCCAACTGTACACTAACTAATACCATTACATACATCGAAACGCTGAAAATATCACCAACAAAAGAATATTCACTTCATTGCTGAAACAAATGTGTATGTGTGTGTGTGTGTGTGTATTGGTTGCCTTGGTACATGCTCCATGTTACACGTGCAAATTGAAAATTACCTCGTTGACTTGAAAGTTTCTTCCAACAGCAAACACAACCACAGACGTACACACAAGCGCCTTTATATATTTTTATTATTACCTTCAGGTGCACTTTTGTACTTTCACCATATGACTAAAAGTGATGGGCGTACGTGAGAATGAGTGTGTCTGTCTGTGTGTGTGTGTGTGTGCGTTGGATCTGAAATGTGTTTTCGATCTCCATTATCTCTTATTGCCCTCTTTCACTAACTGTCAAAAGCAATTTTCGCTTATTAAATTGTTTAACTCTCATTGCCTGTTTCAGGTTAATTCTGAAGTCTGCCGGTAGAGAAAATTCAATTAATTGAAAGAAAAATCAGAAAGAAAATATTTCAAAAAATCGTTTATGTGAGCAGCGAATTATAATGACTAAAGACCATACCTACGCATTTATCTCTTTTCCTGTTGTCCTTTCTTTTTTTTTTCATTTTCTTTTCATTCTTTTTAATGAAATGAAACGATGATGACAGTCAAACTCCTCGACACTTACGTATATCGAAAAGTGATGCAAGTACGCATACACACATTGATACACCAACAGAAGCCAACGTGCCCTGGTGCTATCGTGCACGTGAGACTAATTGAAAAGGATTAGACGATGTGTTTGGTATCGGGCTTTTCTGCTTGTGTATGACAGTGTCTGTGTTTGCGTGAGTGTGTCCTGCCCTTGCAGCAGCTAAATGCAAAGTAGCATATAAGAATATTAAAGCTTTTCCATTGCGATTTGCCAAATTGTTGCTTCTCAAGTGGCACAGCACAGCACAGAATATCATACACATACGCACTCAAACGTTTACAAAGTAAAACAACCCTGTCGGAATTCAATCAACTGCTTTACAAAAATAACTAACTTGTTTCTAAATATTTAACAACTAATTTCCAAGTGATTGAAAAGTCGTGCAGAGATAGTCAGTTTGATAATAGAATTTCTGTGTTGTGCTTTGTTTCATTTCAATTCGAACGTAGTAAAAAATTGCTTTTAGATATCTGAAAAATACTGCTTGTATAGCCTAGAGTGTAGGCGTCGGCTTCATATTGCAAAGGTCGTTGGTTCGAGTCCCGGAAAATTCAATTGAAATTTTTATAAATATATCTACTTTTTAAAACCTTTTCTATACAATAAAAGTAATTTATAGAAATGAGAGAGATATGATAGTTAGAAATAAATGGGTTGAATTTCCGATAGGGAACCTTCATTGGCGCTAGTGTATTGATATTGTATGTGTGTATTTGTAATTCCCTTAGCAAGTATTTGGTCCAATTATAAGTTTTCTTTGCCTCTATTGCGAGAGTTAATTAGCCGCATTGAATTGTTTTTGTTATTATTTATAACCCCTCAACGTGTTTGTGCATGTGATTGTGGATTTGTTTAAGTGGTTCAATATTATACTTTTTGAATTCGTATTTAGTTTCTATCTTTATTGCTAAAGGGGTAGTTCAAAAGCTGCCGTACGGCTTAAAGAATTAATTTACTATAGGTACCTAGGACAGACTTACTGAGATAACACTCTGCCTACTGAGATTTTCAAAAACCTTCCCACTCTAATAGGAACTTCTCCATTAAACTTCCTTCAGGAGACAAAGTGACTCATGCAATGCACTATGCAATGTTGGAAATGTTGGAAAATCATTTAAATTTCCTATCGGATGTAGTATAAATATATTCCAGGCAGGTAGCAATCCAAAAGTCAGCTGAGACGCTCGTAACGCTCACAAGGAAGTTTTTTTAGAAAAATATGTATTCTATACTGATGAAAATTTTTCGAAAGGCAACAAATCATTATTCAAGTTTTTTTGTTTCGCCTCAACATATAAAGCGGCTTTTCAACGAACAACCACTTACCTATTTTACGAACAAAAAACTATCAGCGTCATCGATTTTCAATTGAATTTAGCCTTTTGATCGACATATCAGCATACACAGGTAACCTATTTTCTTCGTAAATATTGAATTTGATCAGCACAAAACTAAAACAGTACAGACTTTTAGCATATGGACCGAATGGTGCCTGCAAATTGCTTTTATTTTCCAATACATTTTTTATCTATTAGCCGTTCCAAATGTTTAGTTTCAGTTGAACCTTTTGAAAACAATTTTTGTATTTATTTCATGCTGAAAAGTTACTATTTAGCACTAGCACACACATCACACATCAGCGTTCTATCAACAAGAGAACGAAAAAGAGAAAGAGAAAAAACAAAAAACAAATGAATCTATTCAGCATTTTAAGTTTTTGATAGCAATTTGTGATAAAAAAAAACCCGAACAGCTACTCCCACATCTACACATTGCTCACCTCTTCGCTGGTGCCACATTTGAATAGAAACCAATGCTATTGAATGTGCTTCCTTTTTTTTTATGTTTTGTTTCGGCTCCTTTTTGAATTTCTGATGGCATCCTTCCGCCACAGTTGGCTACAATTGCATTAAATGCCTGCAGCAAAAGTTTCACTTCACTTTCGCTCGCTGCTGTTTGCTGTACGGCATGTGCTTGTGTTCGTGTGGGTGTGTGTTGTGTGTGTATATGTACATATTGTATTTTTTTGCATTCGTAAAAGAAGCATTCAGCTTGTATGGGGCTGGGTGTGTGTGAATAGCGAACATTTGCCACCGTTCGTCAATGGATTTGTATGAAAGAATGAAAGGCGGTTTAGTTGGTTGATGGTTCGTTCCTTCATTCATTCGTTCGTTCGCGTATTGTTCAAACTGTTGCACTTTTTCTGTTTCGTATTTTTGTGTTGCTGGTGTGTTTTGTATGTCGCGTGCAAATTTGTAAACGGCTAGAGGCATACGTTCGGTAGCGAAAAATAACAACAAATTTGTATTAAAATAAAATGAAGTACAAGTTTGCCAGTGGCCTGTGGCAGTGATTTAGCTCAATCAACACTTTCGCAATTTATGTCAGTTTCGCTTCTATTTTTTTTTGTCGATTTCTTTTCATACTTGGATTTGATGACATGGTTGATGAATTTCACCAAAACACATCTATCCCAATCATTTACCTGATGTAGTAAAGTTAGCTACTCTGCAAGCGAGTATAAAATCAGTCTTTATCCAATTACTCCTTTTTTGCGAATTGAATTTCATCAAAATTCCATTTTCAATATTCGTCTACTTTTAGCTGAGCTTGATGGGATTGACACAATTTTGTGCAATCAATTTATCCTTTCTTAGCTTAAAAATATTAAACACCCGACTGTAGCATTCTTATTTTTACAGTAAAGTGGACAAAATGACGTGTCACTTTTATTAAAGCCACAGACAGAAATCTTTTGTAAAAGCTTAAAATAACTGACAAAAATAGTTGAGCCCATAATCCCTTAGCGGCAGAATTTTTGAATAAAGCTGTATAGCTAATAACACCGTTCGATAAGAACAGTAACTTATATTTTTTGATAATCAAATTTATTGCCATACACTGCGTATGAGTAACATAATTGCATCACACAATTTTTGTAGTTCAACTACGTAAACTATTTGTTCTAGAAAAACTCACCACGAGCGATTGTTTATACTGAGACCCACCCACTACCACAATATATAGAAGTTCTTGGAACCAAGCAAAATTTCAATTTTAGTAATGAGGCTTTCTCTGTAAAATTCACCAAAAAAATCTGTTTAGGAGCGGCCAAAAAGGGATAAGCCGTCATGGTTCATGCCAATTCACACGGCAGTAAACGTTTTAAATTTGTATAATACAATATATGAGGGGTACTATTTAAGTCAAATCCGGAACCTGCATCGATACCGCTGCCGTCGTTCACTCCAGGTCGACTCAAGCGAAGGACGTTGTGCCATAAACCATCGATGCTGTAAGTGAACAAGGTGGACTTACCATACTTTTTGAAAATCCCGTACATGAAAAATAAATTCCTCGGTCAACGTTTCTCGAGGCCTGAAGAATCGGTTGATGTCTTTAGAGTGCATGTTTCGGAGTTATCTCCAAAATTGTTCGAAAATTGTTTCATACGCATACATGATCTTAATGGAGAATATTTTGAAAAGTAATAAAGCCTTTTTCAATAATAAAATGACGGGGTGGATGGATGAAAACGGTATGTAACATAGAAATGATTTCGGGCAAATAAGTTTCAAAGTTTTTCATTTAAATATTTGTTTCACTTCATTTTGAACCTATCGAATTCGTTGGTTACGACTCTATATCTCGTAACATAATTAAACAGAATGTTTTAGTTTGTCGTACAGTGTAAGTGAAGTTTTTTTTAAATTAATTACTTACCTACTTACAATTTTTTCTAAAAAGTTTATCCAAAAGGGAGTATTTTTGTGTATTTCCTTTCCTGTCTATTTCGAAGCCACAGGCAGCCAACCTAATTAGTGTTTATCATGGCGACGTGACTTTTGTGCGGTAACTTTTTATTTGGATGCTTCTGATGGAACTTTCTGATAGGTCAGGCAATTCAATGTTCCAGTCTAAAACAAATGAGAAAGCTTCAGATGGTCAAAGAAGTTGCACACCTACCCTACACGCACTGAAAAACATTCACTACTTCATATTAAGATTGTGTGTGAAAAAAGTAAGTTAATTCGTGCCCAGGATGTAAAAATATTGAATTGTGGACAGGATGATATTTGCAAATTTAAAATTATGAAAGGAAAATTTTTATTTTTGTGTGTTAACAATTCATTAAAATTTTATAAATTCCAATTGAGAAAAAATACTTCAAATTTTCCAATCATTTCCGAGCATCTAACAAATCCCCCTAAATGTCCAATTTGCACTGTCAACTCCATACGCAATCACATTAATTAGGAAATGCAATTTTCTCTGAAATGGAAATTGCCTGTTTTCACCTTTGAACGGAAAAAGGAAAGAAAAACGTTTTCTGCTCAGACGCTCCTATCAGAAATTAGAACGTTTCATATATGAAACTCATGGGAAGTAATGGCTTGATAAGCAAAAGCACTGAGCCAACAATGTCATGGAAGGTGGAGCAACTATAAAGCGGTTGATGAGCTAAGTTGTTAAAGGAGGTAAGCAAAATGCAATAAGCCGTTAAGTTCGGGGTTCTGCTCAAGAACAAGTTGGAAAGTACACATGCCAGACGAGACACATTTGACCGTACCTCTTCGATTTTTGCGAGTATGCTTTGTACACCGGCTTCTGCATGGGGCAGCAATTGCTTAAATTGGTTAAACTCGTGCATATCTTCTGAAACCCATTTTTTCTAAACAGAGACTATTTTTTTATTTTACTGTATTTGGCACCCGTATAGTTTCAAGCAATTATAAAATTGATTTACATTTAATTAAATGTTTCACCTACGCAAACAGACAGTGTACATGAAATTGATACATCAGAAACAGAAATCCGACCCATCGCAATTTCGGGAATGCAGCAAAGCTATCAGAAACACACATGTATAGGTACCCACTATTACAATTATACTGCTTGCAAAAATCATTCAAATAGTCAGTTTTTTGTTTGTGTAAAAACTCAACTAATTTTGCTTGCTTTTTACTTCCAGAATGTAACAAAATTGGGATTCATATCATAAATGTTATTAAATTGTTAGAATCAGTAGTATTCGATTGCGAGATCATGAGGCAGGAAAGGGTGCTGATTCTGATTCCGTTTAACCGATTAATCGTTTTTGGCCCCGCTACAGCTATCACAATTGCATTTCTTTTACTGTTAATTTGATTTATTTGGGAATTTCCATTTTCATTGCGATATTACCACGCACTCAATTAAATTAAAAATGCATTTTTATCGCGTCCAATTGTCGCAAATAAACAAAAGATAACTGAATAATTTAACAATGCAAATGTGTACAAATAATTCGAATTGGTTTTTAAATAGCGAATTTCAATTTTTGCATTCACTGTTTTTGTTCGTGTGTCAATTCTCACGAGTGTGAAAATATTAAATGCAATTAATTGACTTAACCCATTTATTGGTGAGTTAAATTTGTATTAGTAACTGCAAATAGCTTTAAATGACTGAAATAAAAACATAAACATATAATGTCTTCATACTTACGTGAGCTGCGTTTCAAACATGTCTCAGAGAGTGGTTTTTTCGCATCCAAAAAGTATGCAACGAAATTTTAAATGCACGATTTATTTGTGCAACTTGGAATAGTGGAAATTTATATATAATCTGGGTGCTGACTATGAACTGATCAGTCAACTCAGTCGAAAATAGTATTACTCGTTACGTTCGTTGAAATTAGAAATTTTCTCCACGAATTTCTTTGTTAAATTTCAGTGCTTTGTTAATTTTGAGTATTGCACAAAAGCCAGTCTATTATTCCAGTTCCAAAGCAGCACTCAAGCGAACAGCTTAAAAGAGCTCAACATTATTATAGCTCAAGTGTAGAAAATTATAAAAGTCAAGGCACTTCAAAGAGCTAAATACATTTGTGATGGTCTACAAAATAAATACAAGTACGCCATGAATGAACGGACGAAAGGATTAAGCGTCATCTCTTCTCACGTCTTCTCTTTGGCGAGTATTTTTTCTTCAGTAATTTTTGTAATTGAATAGAGACAAAAGAAGAACGAATTCTCAAACCATTTTGTTTGTAATTTCAGTGATTTTAAAATGTTCACGAAGTAACTTTGCACACACATTTCACTTACATTGCGTTGTATGTAGTTATTGTAGAGAGACGACCAATATGCATAGAAATGGCTGACAAGATGGCTGCCATAGAGCACACAATGGCTATGCTGATGTCGTCAACGAAGACGAAGTTTACTATGAAATGACTGGCGATTTTGAAGTTTAGAGTGAAGCTGACGCTCACGCTGATGCTGATGCGGACGATGATGAAGATGAAAATGAAAATGGCGACGAGAATGCTCAAGAATATGACGTCTTTGCTACAATGTACAGCAAAAATAGTCGAGCTGGAAAAAATACTAACTGAAGCCAGCTTGTGTCAGTGAAGTACTTTAAAGCTTTTGGTTTTTTGGGTTGGAGGTTAGGAGGGGGTGGCGTGGTGCAATGCAAAACTCTGGAGAATTAAATTCCAATAAGCCTGCAAGTGGCAGTTAAGCATCTGAAGTCCTACTTACTTGCTAAGCAATTGAGCATCTACTCAATGCATCTCGTTGGATGGAGACGTCAGCTGTGCTCTTACCGTGCATTTCCATGGCTTATGAAATTTAAAAAATTTCGTAAAGAGTTTGTTTCTTTGCAAGCATTCTTCGTGTAATAACGCTGAATAATTTCATTTTAAGCAATTATTTCTTTAATTATAATTTATTTTATTTATTTTACTTTTTACATTTAAATTTAACTACACATATTTTTTTTTATGTTACTCATATTTACTTCTTCTGATCGTTCAGTTTAAGTAAGTATTTTATTAATACTATTTACATAAAGTTTTTCGTTTTCTTTTTTTCCTTTTTTTTTTTAATAATATCTTAATATCTTATAGATATTTTAAATATTTTAAATTTAAATGCTCACAGTTAAAAATTGTAGTTGGTAAAAAATAAACCATAATATTATGTGTTTCATTTGTGTTTCATAATGTAAACTTGTAGTAAAGTAGCTTGAATCTATTTATAGTCAACTATTTGAAATACTTTCATTAAATCTATTTCCTTTATTTTTGTTCTGCTTTCATGCCAATAGCTATTGTTTTATGATTTTCATTGTGTACTTAATTATGTTATATTTGAAGTTAATTTTTTCAATATTTACAATTTCACTTTTGTCTGATATTTATACATTGATTGTTTGTTAAATTATTAATTTATGGCTTCACACATTTTTTCTTGTTATTTTTTTCCTATCCTCCAACATAGAAATATTTTACACCGCTGATAAAACAATCAATTTATATGTACATATACACAACTGAAATTCTGAAACCATAAGTGTTCCTCAATGGCCCTTGGGTGAGCCTTAAAAGCTTTATATAAAGCAAATGTAAAGAAAAATTAATGAAATATTAAAATAAAAAACAAAATTTAATTAGAAAAAAAAATGTAGGTTTTAAATTCAGTTGCCATTGATAAAAACCAGAGCCAGATGTGTTGCTCACTGAGCTACGAATAAATGTGGATGGCAACACCAGAATACAGAACCCAAGGTTAGGTCTAGAAATTCCAGATTTATGAAAAAAGAATATTTTAAATCATTTTGATTAAATTTAAAAATTTTGTTTAACCTTTCCTTACATTGGTAATTACATTTGTAACAGTCAATCGACAAAAGCTAAGGGAAAATTTCATAATAAGCTCAATCCTGGCATTGCTGGCCAAACAACAGAACAAATCATGTGTTAGGAAAAACTTCATTAGGTGGCATATGCATGATATGGATCGTGTACACAAGTTTAATATAATTGATTTGTCACATGCTAACCACACTACTGTCAGCTTTTCTACAACAAAGTGGTATATGCAATGTTAACGACTCATATTACATCTCTTAGGAATCAATTTAATAATAACTTGTGGCATATAAGTTATGTGCCACATATTTTTGAAAGATCAGGCCAACAGTGTCTCTTCTTTAGCGCTTATATTTCAATTATCGGTTTGTGGTTGCTTGGGGAAGGACGGTTACATTTCATATGACTACAGAGAAACCCCACCATGCTCGGTCAATCCAACTAAAAGTTTTGTAGTTTTTTTTCACTGCAGGCAAAGTAAGTACATTTTTGACTAAAGAATGTTGCTTTTAACTCAGCTTTTAACTCAGCTCTGTACTTTGGAACCAGTCTTCTAGATAGCTAAATTAGTGTAATCTGAATGAAATCTGAATTTATTTGGTACCTGAAAAAAAGGATAAAGCGCACTCTTTAGCTTACATTAAAATGTTTCAGTTTAAAGGCAGAATTTTTTTGAAATAATCCAATTAAATAAAAATGCAAAAAAATAAATACAAACACCAGCAGCTGCGAAATATTTTTAAACTCCAAATTGGTAATAGTTATCTAATTAGCTCCATTAAATCCGCTCAATGTAATCGAGGTTAATTAAGTTAAATTGAATTTGTATTTAATGTGCTACAGCTTTTGTTTTGTTTTTGTTATTTTTAATTTTAATTCAAAAAATGACTCAATCAGTTTTATGCTTATTTGAATTTTATTAAAATAATTTATTCTACTATTTATTCGAAGTACACTGCAAGAAATTAACAGTAGAAACTTATACTTAATCTAGTATTCATATAATTATCTTAGGTGTAGCTAATATATAAAATGAGTTTATCATACAAAAGACTACGTAAGAATTTTAATTTTTTTTTTTTTTTTTTTTAATTTTCATACACTTAGAGAGAAAGCCTGTTTGTCAAAATATCGTCTGTTCTTGAATTTTGCAATAACAATTTCAACTAATTATACACAAACTAAAAGTAATTAACAATTAGTTAAAAAGTAATTCTTTTTCGTTAATATTTTTACTCTCAGTGATATACTTAATCATATTTTGATTTGTTTTCACAATTATCCTTAGGATTAAACTAGATACTTCAACTTCAGTACTACATACATATACAAATACATACACATATGCTTAGATAAGGGGGTGGTGGGGGGAGAGGGTAATGTTTGGATAGACTTTGGGCTCTTAATGCATATTTTATTAACTTCGGTTCTGTTCTCTTCAGTTCACTTCACTTCACTTCACTTGGTTGTTGGGGTTTTTCTTTGCATAGTTTCTGGTTGGACTGCTGGGCTTGCTGTGGGGGTCTCTAGTTAATTACACGATCTTAATATGCACGTACGAGTGTAGTATTCGATAGCCCATAGCTATGATTACCATGATGTGGTGCAGATGCGTCTGATATGATTTGGTCGATGAGCCCACATGGCCATGGTACATCGCAGCGGGATTATCACCTGCAAATATACAAAACACAGAGAGAGCGCGTTGGCCGCGAGGGCCAAGCGAAAGTGTTATTTCAGGCGAAACACTTATGCGTGTGTGAGTGTGTGGATGGTTTGTTATTCATTGAAATAATTATGATGCATTAAGTGAATAAATTAATTATAACGGCTATCTTGATTAGTTGAATATTTAAATGGAATGGCTGGGTGTTTGTAAAACAAACCTTAGCGAATTAATTGCAGTAGTTGGTTGTTTTTAAAGAAGTTAACCTTTTGTAAGTAAAATGTATTTAATCAGAAGAATCTTAAATTGTTTTTCAAAACCAGATGTGGGCAACAAATTAGTTGGCACTGTAAGAGCTACCCTTAAGTGCCTTAATGTGGCGGTTATCAGGAAAACCAAAGTTCATTTTTAATACTGTCCAAATACCAGCAAAATCATTCCAAAACCTCCTACAAATGGGTCGAAATGGAATCCAGGGACCAAATTTTTTAATTAGTACGTGTTTCTTTTCATTGCCCCATATCGCTTCATTGATACCTTCATCATTAGTAAATAAAACCGTTTCTGTTCACTCTGCTGAACAATTGTGTGTCTGTTGAAAGCGTATATGGAATGGACATAAGCCTGATATATACAAATGGAATTGCTCGAATTTCTTTCACTATTGATTATTTTACATGTTGTCGCTTCCATACTCGTGTATCACACAGTGCGTGCCTGCAACACACTTTCCAAAGGGGAGCAAGAAATAAACTCACTGTCTGGCCTAGTTACCGACCCAAATGATGGACGCCGATAAATCTCTGGCAAGCGCAATTGTCGCTTTCATTTCGCTTTACATTAACAGCTCAGAAGATGAGGCTGTAGCGCACACATACTGACATACGTTTTCACACTCGTTGGTGGTTTTTTTGTTGTTGTTGTTTTTTTCGGCTTAAGGTTTTTGTGGCTGCATACTATGTTCACAGCTGAGCGGCGGTTTGGTATACAATTTTTTTCATTTTCATTTTCATTTTCGTTTTCGTTTGTTGTATGTTTTTTTTTTATTTTTTATGAAATTCCTACTTGCCACATAATGATGGCGCATCGAACCGTGCTACGTACACGAATGACATCAACACGAATGACATCAACTAAATGTTAACAGCTGGTGAGGAACGTAACTTTTTGACAGAGTGCGGTAGTGATGGTGCGTATGCGTATGGGTGCACATCATGGTTTTGTAATTTTCATAAATTACTTTTATTACACGCTCATGCGAGGCATTTACTGCAAAATTCAATTCAATTTAATGTCCGCCAGTGCATTATTACACGTAAATGTGTTGCGTTTAATGTGTGAAAGTTAAATTACATTTGGAGTGCGGGTGGACAAATATGTTAGGCGTCTAGCGTATGTAAATGGTGTTTCTGCAGGCTGGAATTAGTCACGAATCGCCTGTGGTTTTTCAAGGACTTTTGCTCCTTGCCGCTATGTTCAGTCTGTACCAGTTGCTCTTCTTCAAAAGACCCAGTTCATGCTTATACATAAGAAATATATCCTTTCAGGGACATTTTCTCCGTATAACTGAAAAAAGTTCTTTGAGAAAATTGTCTCTTTGTCTTTTGATTCCATTTAAAAGTAAAAAATACTCTCTCTACTGCATCAAAATAAGCAAGTAAAAGTTGTTTTTATATTTTGTATTCATTCACATTTAAAAATCGACAAACATTGCCATGTAATTCAATTCGCGATGATAGCAAAAAGTCGACAGTATTTTTGTATTTGATTTAATTACTTTGATGTTGGCAGCGAAAACTAATTCGAGTACATGTAAAATGTCATGCAAAACGGACCAACTCAATTAATTAGTTCAAATCACAGTCAAAAATAAAACGAAATAAAATTCAATTCAATTTAATGTTGCTGCAATTTATTCAAAACCGCAAATCACTGTAAAATAATACCAAATGTAATTTTGTCAAATATTCAAATTAGTAAAACCATGGGTGTGGCGCTGTTTGGTTTAAATGCTCTCGATTATGTTGCAAAAATGTCTCTGTCAGTGAGGGATATGAAGCAGTGTGTGAAAAATGCATCAGCAAATTTCGAAAATGTTGGCAATTAATCATTCAACATGCTTATCGGTAATGTAATTGAAATGGAATTTATTTTATCAAAATCTTGCAATTTGGAAATATTGGATCCGTCATCTGGAATTCCAACATTTTTCAACGCCAAATTCAAAATTAGCGACTTCAAAAACCCTCAAAATACTAAGTTCTTGTTACTATTTCGTCGAAATTGGGTTACTATGGGCCAGACTTGTAAAGTAATGAAATTTGAATTACGCATTACCTTTACATTACTGCAATAGTAATTGTAATGGTAATGAAGTAATGAAAATTTCATTGCAATGGTAATGAAATTACCATTACTTTATTGCGATAGTAATGATAATGAAGTAATGAAATTTCCATTACTTCATTACTTCATTACCTATCTGCCCCAATTGCGTTTTTGCCATTTTTTGGGCGAATCATGTCAGATGGGATTCGATCAGCTTATAACAGCTATTGAGTGTGGCCTTGGACTTTTTTTTGAGTGAGTCATGGCAGGTGGGATTCGGCCAGCTTCTAAGCTGTCCTAATCCCAAATACCATGAATCATCCATAAAATATCCAAGGACGCACTCAGAATCTGTCCTAATCCCACCTGACATGATTCACCCATAAAATGTCCAAGGACACACTTGGTGGTAGCTATTGGGGCAGATAGGTAATGAAGTAATGAAGTAATGGAAATTTCATTACTTCATTATCATTACTATCGCAAATTTCATTCAATGGCAATTTCATTACCATTGCAATCAAATTTTCATTACTTCATTACCATTACCATTACAATTACCATTGCAGTAATGGTAATGGTAATGAAATAAAGTAACGGTAATGGTAATGCGTAATGAAAATTTCCCAAGTCTGCTATGGGCAAAACAAGACTCTCAACTTGAATGAGTGGTAGGCGCACTCCAATTCTAACCATTTAAAATATCAACTCCTTCTAGGTCCTAAAAAGGGTAAAGCCAAAAGTTGGGATCGCCTAGCTTACTTATAGTTCGTTTACAAACAAACGAAATGCATATACATACAAGTAGAACAATTTAGCTGAAGACACTAGCACGAAGGCACTTGAATGCCTTGTACTTTAAGATAAATTGTTATGAAAGATACGCTTTTATTATATGTGATGTGACTTAGATTCAAGGAAATGTACAAAAAAGTTTCTTGGCATACAGTGCGTATGAGTAATAAAATAGGATAGGAAGGAAAAAACGTAGTGTGGGCGGTGTGTTCTAGAAAAATTGGCAACGATGGTAGGATGGTATTCGTGGGACTGATTGAAATTGGAATTTTGTTGAACGGTGCACCGTGAATTCAGCAAAGAATACAAAATGTAGGAAAGCTCAAATATTTTTTTGTTGACGAAATCGTTCTCTCCATAAATACATACCTTTAAAAATGTGCACCAATACACTGGCTGGCTGCGTATTGCTGGCCACGCATGTAAAATTGCCCGAATGCTCGCGGCGCGTTCGCAAAATTGTCAACTCGGAGGATTGAAAATCTGTGAAAAAGAATTGTGAAATATGGTTTATTAAAAAAAGGAAGCAAATAAGCATTCACTACAGAGGATGTCCAAGTTGGTATAAAAAAGAAGCAAACAAATGTTACACTATTTAAAAATTTTATTTTATAAAAAAAAACTTCAATCTAAAATGAAAATATTTTAAACAAAGTTCAGAAGTCTAACTTATAGTCCAGCCGGTTGAATAGACTAATATGGGCACATGGAAAATTCCTTAATCGATTCGACTTCTGAATGGCTCATATGTACATAGGTGACTTCTGAATGGTGCTGACAGACAGACAACCGAACAATATATAATGTGATGAGGGGTTTAAGATAGGTCCAACAAAGAGTCAAAGGGCTTTTGAGAGAGAGGCTCCACGGTGATTTTGTTATTTTCCGATGCGTACGGTAACGAATGCAATTCAACCTTTATTCTCCAATCTCGATCGATAATTCCCCTCAATTATGAATATGCTGCATTTTCTCTATTCCATAACACCATAACTAGACAACTCCACGGGGCCTGTGTGACAAAATAGTTTTTCAATGGATTGCAAGCGTAAAATTCCATAATTCAATTACGTTGGACAAAGTCTATGTTTAGTTTAACATCAAATTAAATTTTAAATTTCTCCCTCGCAATGGGATAATTGCATTCGATGGCACAAACAACTGCACGCAACAGCCAGTTGTTCTATCAAATCAACAGTGCAGTGCTTACACACACACACACACTATTTATCAATGTAACGAAAAATTATGTACATTTGTTGCGAAAACCGAGCAGTCTGCACGTCAATATGAAATTGACAAGCAAAAATCACATTTTGCATTTGCCGCTTTACAATCGTGTAAAATGAATTTTAAAATTCCCCAAAATATTCGAATTTGAAAATGGACGAACGTTTTGAGTTGGAAAATGCATTTTCACTGCATTGCTGGCTGTTGGATTAAAATGGTGTGGCTGTGGGGGTTGTGGGTGCGTGTTGTTGTGTTGCTGTGTGAGTTTGTGTATTTTGTGTATTTTGGGGCTCATACAATTTGCACATCGCAAATGCAATCTGATGTAAACCGGAAATAACATGAGACCAGCTCTACAGCAGCGGAAGCGGATGGACACTTGCCGGCCGCAATTATGACGGAATTGAAGTGGGCGCCTGGGTTGCTTGATTCTCATACACGCACACTTATTTGCAATTATGAATGTTGGGCGTTTCGTGATATAATTTGATATTGTGAAATATCTGAATTTCGCATTTATTTTAAATGTATTTTGCCGTTGGGTTTTAATTACTGTAACCGACATCTAAACAAAAACTAATTGAATTCAGGTAATGATGCAATGGTTACTCGAATTAATGTCTTTCTTCACTCGACTTCACTTTCAACGTAACTCAATATTAATTCAAATTTATTACAACTCAATAGTCTGTGTTAATAGCACAATAAATACTTAAGCAATCAAGGAAAATGTTCAGTGCTTTCTGCAACCAAATCGTTTGGAAATTGTTTAATTATTGATGTATTCAAACGGTGAGTGATGCCTGGTTTATGTTTCTGATACGAAATATTAAAGCATACAAAAAAAACAATGAAAGGCATTAGGAATTAATTTCTAATTCAATGAAATAGTTATAGTAAGTAAAAAAAGTTTCAAAGCTAAAAAGTCTAGGAAAAATAAAAAAGGCAAAGGTTAATCTCGATTGTATAGAGTCGGCAAATAGCCTCCCAAAAATGCTATTGGACCAACAATGTTATATTAACGAAATATCATCCCAATCGGATAACTCCTGACCAACCAAGGATAATTTTTGATGGACAAGTTTTACGTTTCATAGAGAAATGCTCGCTTCTTTCAAATGCATCGTCGTTGTTAGAACCGAGGAGGCGATTGTCTGTCTGTCATATTCCTTGCACCAAATTATGTACAGCAATTCTTTTGGTGTAAAGATCATTAAAAAAAAATTGTTTGTTGCACTTTATTCTGAATTGTTTTAAAAAATAGAAACATGTGGAGTCCTGTAATATATGGACTGACATTGATTCCACTGTCCTCCAGACATTGGTAAGTCGTATTCCATTCCACTGAACTGAAGAAACATTCAAATGCCATTACCATCCAAGTATACTACTTCAACCGACAGGTGTAATTTTAGTATTAATCCAATACCCACCGCGGCAAATGTGTCTACCTACATACTCATGCAATAATCACCGGCAGTAAGTCGGCAATGACTACAAATTCTTGTGAAACTCACCTGGCTCGGTTGATACGTTAATGCCGCGATCGATGTCGTAATTTATCATTCGGTTGTCGTGATACCAGAATATAAATTCCGATGCCTCGGTATTTTGCACGACACGACATTGCAGGCGCAGAGTTGATCCCGGTGTTAAATATCGAATTGGTGGTCCCGTAATTTCGGCGCGTGCTTCTAACCGAATTGAATGGGATGATGTTCGTTGTTGTTGTTGTTGTTGTTGTCGTCGTATTAGTTGATGGTGATGGCATTGTTGGCAGCAATTTTCGATTGTTGTTGTTGTTGTTGTCGATATTCGTTGTTGTGTTGGCACATTTCGCATGTTAGTGCAACCACGACGCAAATGGAAATAAAAGCAAAATGGAGTAGCAAAAATTAGCAAAAGCCCAAATATACCCGCTCAAACCAACGAAAAAAAAAAAGGGATCTGTATTTTTGGTTAATTGGACATGCATGTGCCGCCGTGTTTGTTGGCAAATGAACGTGGAATTGGTTTATTTGGATTTACGCGTTAGGGTTTTGTTGGCTTGCAACCGCTAGACGGGTAAGTCAGAAAGTAAATTTTAATTTATTTCCCTGCAACTTCAATGTAAATCAAATGTGGAAATTAGGCCATGTATTACGTCAATACATCAATAAGGCTCAATTCATTTTACAGCTTCCCCTCTTTCAGACTTTCGTGACAAACGTTATGGATGCAAATGATGTAGATAAGAACGAATGGGTAGTAGGTATCTCGCTCAATAAACAGTTAAAAAATTTATTTTTTTTACTTTTTTGCAATTTCTACACGAAATATTTACATTCTAATTGGCACTGCTCTATTGTACACAAAAACAATCCATTTAACATAAAAAAGGCGTTTGTGATATTGTATTTTTAATTCATTAAATATTAAATAATGCAAAAATGTAAAATGACGAAACAAATATTTAAAATAAAAGCAAAATTACTACGATTTTAGCGATTTCAATAAAAATATTTATACAATTTTTTTAAATCGAATTATTTGGTAAAAGTTTTTCTGGTTTTTTTAGAAACATTTTTCACCTACTCAAATAGAACGAAATGAGCCAAACAAACAGGCAAATGTAAGGTCATATCAGGGGCGTAGCTAAGAATTTCCAATGGAAGGGTTTTTGAAAGAAAAACATCAAAAAACCTTTTTTTTATTTAAAAAAATGTAAAACTGACTTTTGAGTATAATTAATACAACTTTTGAACGGATGAATTTATTTTAAACACTTTTAATTGGTTTTTGAGAAAATTCGAGAGATTTCCTTTTGAATGATAATATCCATTCAAATAAAAAATGTTCAACATTTTCTGAGTTCGTGCTCTTTTATCTCATAAACTAAAAGAGATACGAGAACATAATAATCAAAATAATTGTTAAATAATTGTTAAATGTTTAAAATGTTTTCATCGGTCCAAAAGTTATGGTATTAAATCTTCTCGAACGTCAGTTTTACATGATTTGCCTATAACTCAAATACTAGAGCTGATAAAGAAAAACCGTTAACATATCTGAAATCAGCGCATCAAGGGCTTTTATAATTAACCACCCCCTTCGCTACGGCCCTGGGTCATAATGATATTTTTGCCTGTTAATTGCCTGTAAGGGGGTGGATAAATTACCATAATCTTTTTGATATAATCTTTGACATTTTCAAAAAGATAAAAGAACTATTTAAAGGTGTGTTAAAGTACTTCTTTTTCAACACGATGTCTCCGTCGATTTGCATCAACTTTCTCACTTCGGTACATACAAATTAGCTGTGAACTTGAAAGTGTTCAGTTCGGTCACCGACATACTTAGTCCATTGTATTATCACATGCGTCTTGCTGCAATTACCATAGGCACGTCATAATGTATTTGATATTTGCAGGGACCAAAAGTTTAACGCCCGATCCGAATGGCGAATGGAAATTGCAGCATTCCTTGGCAAGATATACCTGCCAAAACCTTCCGATCGTTACACAGAAGAGAATTAAGTAACTACCACTCAGAGACGGGGAGACAATTTCTAATAAAATTAGGTAATTAGTACTGATTTACTCGGTTAATACACTTAAATTGTATAATCTTTCGATGACTTGTCCGACTCCCGTTCCATTCCCAAATTTGTTTCATTTCCACTTTGTTCCGGTTCATTTTCATTTCCTTTTAAATTCAAATGCAACTACAACGAATTGTATTAAAATAATACAAATTGCTTCAGCGACCTTTATATTATCTATACGAAATAATGAAAGTGAAATATTCAAAAGCCAATATATTGAATGTGCATAACTAATACAACGAAAGCTTGTGCCTGGCATGAAGTTTTGATACGTTCGTGAAAAATCCATCAAAAAGTGCTAAAACCCATTTGCAAATCAATGGGGTCAGTTTTTTTTCTGTTGCAGACTTGTGTTTGCATATCGAGTTGTATACTATATATCCATATAGCTCACTGATGTGAGTTTTACTTTGAAATATATTACTTTTTTGATTGCATTAGATTGGCCAGGCTAGGAATATATTTGGACCATTCTGAACATTTTGGATTAAAAACGATTTTAAAATTTGTGTTTTTTTTTCTTGGTTTTTGTCCCATACAAATGGCATAAAATGTTTTCGTACGGTATTTTTCAAAGTCATCATTTAACCTGACTTCATTGGAGCGCATTTATTATAAATTCTTTGTATTCAGATGTATAGCAGAGCGCGTATATTTTTAGTTAAATTGGAAAATATTTAGAATATATATGAAATAAGTTAAAACTACACACCACAAGCATGATACTAAGCTATTTGCGTAATTTGAAATATTGTGAGCTTGACCCATTGCAAAACACAGCACTTCGGTTGACTGCACTAAAAGCAAATATTTGTTTTGAATTTGCAATCAAACTTTAAAATATATAAAAATAATATAGAAAATATTACATAAAAGGAATGGAACTGTTGTCTGTGGTCCTAATCCCACTTATCATATTCCCTGAAAACACAGTAGCTTGATCTATATGGGAGGAATGGAGTGTGCATTGCACACACACATACAAATATTGAATTTGACATTCTCTGTTCTTGGGAAATCTTTGAAAACGACTCAAAGTCTGATCTTCCCAAGCCAAACTGGTTTTCAAGTGGCGCAATTTAAAAGCCGAAAATCTCTGGAAAAGCTGGTTTTTTTTTGTATTTTTCGTTATTTTTAGGTTTACATTCCCACTCCGAGGAATAGCCAATACGGAGAAAACAATTTCACTCCAATGCCACAAATCTCAGTACGGGTCAATTCACTTCACTTCACGTAGAAGTTCGACGGCATGTGTTTATTTGATGGAAAATCATCACCATCATCATCATGATCACCCTACTCCGGTACTCACCGACAACATTCAAATGCAAAAATATCGATGTGGGCGGATGGGTCGACACTTGGCACTCGTAGACGCCTGCATCACGTAGTTGCACGAATTTTATTTGCAGCGTCCAATCCTATTTCGTCGATTTCCAAAGTGCAGCATAGGTTGAAGAAGAAATGGAAGAAAAAACATTTCTTAAGTTGTTGTGGTTTTTTTCTGATAGAAAGTAAGAAAGTAATGCAAACAGAAATTACGTCCGAATATTTGAAAATCGAAAATGAAATGAAGTGCATTCAGTTGAATTGAGCTCCTGAGTAAAGTAAAGTCGGCACAAAAAATTGTACGTTTTCCATTTTTGAATTTTGTTCTCCCTCTACGAATGGAGAATGGAGGGTGACATGTCAATATTGCACACAATCGACATAACAGAACCGAAATGTATTGCGGTGTGGCTCTGGATCAGCGAGGTCAATTCCGTATGTTAGTCACGTTCTGACGTTTTTTTTTCTGTGTGTGTCATCTCATGGTGGCACATTTGCACTAGGACTGCCACACGAGCTCGAACTTGTTCGAATGCAAATGTGTATTTACTCAGCTCTCCTAACAATAGTGTTGTTAATGACAGCTGACTGTCTGCCATGTGCCGCATTTGAATGCATTAGAGTGTGTTTTTTTGTGGCTCAAATGAGATTTTACATTTCACAATTTTTTTTCGGTTGCTTTTCAAGCTTTCATGTTGTAAAAATAAAATGTATGAAAAAAACTTACCTCCGAATGCTTTAAATGCGTGGCACTGAAGCGCTCATCACTGCTGTACGTTGTCAGGCCAACTGTCAATAGGTGATAGTCTTTTTTTCGTATCCATGAGACCTGAAATCACATACAAAGAAGAGAAAACTAATTGGTCTATTCGAAATATTTCGTGCACTCAAATGTATGCAAATTACACACAAAAAAAAAACGATATTAAAGAACACTCCTCACCAACTAGGGAAGCACAAACTTTAAAGGACCTCTTCTACGACAAACTTTTCCTTTCCAAATCATTCAATTGAAAAAATTTCCATTGCAGACAAAACATTTACGTGTACTCCCCAACCACTTGGGGTATAATGCGAAACTCAGTTGAGAAATTCCACAATAGTTATGGTAAGACGAGTGTGACTGTGTTGGTGAATGTATAAATTTTCAATAATGTCATTTATATGTGGGTGTCTGCGTATGTTTGTGTCAGCGACAATATGGCGCCATAATCAATTTCTTTCTCTGCTAAAAAAAAATATCCTCAAGAAGCAAAAAAAGTGCCGAATTAGTTTACAAAAAAAATAACACAGACAAAACCCAATTTCGATTCTTCTCCCTGGAGACATATTTTTGCTCCATTCTTATTTAGTTTTTTATTTATTTTTGTACAATTATGGTAAAGTAAATAAATTAAAAATAGGGATTCAGCTGTTCGAACAGATGAGACCAAAGAACCCGAACAAAATTGTATGTATTTGTTGTATTTGTCAGCAGGAAAACTCTACACTAAGTAAGCGGAGCCAAACAAACGCACGCTCCAACTATGTATGAGCAAATAATGACAAATGGTCAGAGAGGCATAAAAAGAAAGCTTTGTTGTTGTTGCTTCTAATGGGGAATTCAAGATTTCTTCGGTTTACTTTGAAAATTGCTCATGGCGGCTGATACATTTAAAACCAGGGAAGGCAAAAATATGCCCGAAAAAAGCGAAATAATCCAAAAAAAGGCAAAATATGCCATCAAAATTAAATTTAAAAAATTGTCCTAAATTGTGTAAAATATGCCAATGACATAAATAGTATTTATGGAAAAGAGACAAAAAAAAAAACATTTTTCACATGTGTCCGTAAATTGTAAGTGAAAAATGTGAATTTGACGGGGCTTTTTGTGTACATTTTTTTACTTTCAAAAAAACTATAGAAAATGTACATTGACTGTAATATGAAAGCGTTTCTATATTTGCCATAACACATCTGTGAAATGATACCTATTTGCTTATTTTTGACATTGTGAACATGTTCATGGTTGCCTATGAGTGTAGGCCAATGCATTATTGTCATACAATTTCATTTTCAAATTGCCTAAGGAACTACCCACCCGCAAATACACACGCCCTTACAGATAAGCAATGTTTATCCTTTTTATATTCCAATTTACTTTTTGTTGTTTGAGTTGATTTAAAATCGGAGATTTTTGTCGTTTTTTTTTTTTTAGTGAACAACAAAAAATTATCAAAATTTCATCAATTGGAAATTGATTGATACGCACGCACACTTACACGCACACATATACCAGCATATGCCTGTATTATTTCAATAGGCCATTTCAGTTCGATTTCTTTCCTTCATTTTTTTTCTTCGATGATTAATGGCCACTTGAGATTACAAGTCATTCGCCCACACAACAACATTCCCCTGATATCCATGTGAATACATGCATGTTACACACAACAGACACACACACACACACACACACAGAGAGACTCTTTGACAAGGAAAATGTTCATGTTTGGCAAGCAAATGATTACAAAAAAATCTATTATCACACACCGACATACATACCCATACGCAGTAAAATTCGTCTACATTTTTGGCCACACTCGTTCCAAGTAGCCGTTCTTAAGATAACTTGACCTTTAACTGCTACTCCAATCAATCTATTTGTTTGGATAATTTCGTGTTCTTCGTGTATCTGGTTATTTTATTTTCTTTTGCTTTGTGCACCGAAGTGTATTTTTTTCTCTTAGCTCTTAAGTTTGTTTAACTTTTTTTTAATTTTTTCCTTGGGAAATTATTTAGAGACCAAAAATTCAACAGAGATTCAGTGATTGATTGGTAAATACATCCAGAATATGGTTGGCGTTGTTGTTGCTGTTTCCCTATTTCTTTTGGCCGTATTGACCTTTGATTGAACATTCGTTTTCCCCCATGCATTGCCATTTTACATTTTCGATCTTCTTTGGTCAAGGCCAAAATACTTTGGCAATTTTAAATTACTTTGTGCAGTGCATATTGCAAACTCAAGTTTGTTTATTTGGACATCGAAATCTCAAAGTGCGACCATCGGGAGGGGTGGGTGCAGTTTTCAAGTATCTCTAAAGAAGAGTTTTCCATTCGTATAATTGTCATATTCGAAGTTACTTTTTATACAAAAGTGAAATCAAATAATATTTGTGCACATATCTGTCTGTTTGTCATTCCTCCTTTATTTATTTCTCTCTTTTTTTCGGAACATTAGTTTTGCGTCTATTACTGTGCATATTTGAATGAATTTAGAAATCACAAGACAGCGATTTGGAAGTTGGTGCGATGCGTTATTGTAAGAAATTTTGCACGGAACTGTGAAAGTTACAATTGCGGCACTTGTCAATTCTGTTAGTTTCAATCAAAACGAGATTAACAAAAACTATTTTGGCACTCATAAGGTTGTATGGCAACTTCGATTGACCACTGCTACCAATTTGCATCTTTACCACTTTATATACATTAACGAAAGCTTGTAACTTATAACGTCGACTGTCCCGCATTCATTAATTTTCACAGGACCATTACCATCCCAAGTATACTAATGATCTCCACCGTATTTAGGGATTTTTTAATAGATTTTGGAGCATGTACAAACCCCTATTTTCCTGAAAAATTACAAAAATTCGTGTAACGGGACTACCTTATTTTTTGGTTTGAAGATCTGCCGGGAATGGAACAGGAACGGAATGGAATTGGAGCAGAACAACATTAAATTGGAACACATTTATGAAATGGGAATGTGGAATGTATCGAAAATTATCGATAAATATCAAAAAAATTATCTGCAATTATCGATAAAATATTGTAAAATTATCGAAAAAAAACTTTAAAAAATATCGAGAAATCTATATATATAAAAGAGACGTGTATGTTTGTCACCAGTTGACGCGAAAACTACAGCACCGATTCTCACCAAAATTTATATATGTGTTCTAGGGGTCGTGAGTCGTGACATAGGATAGGTTTTGACACGCACACTTTTACCGCCCACAAGTTAGAAAATACGTATTTCTCTCACATTTTTGAATCTTTTAAAGCAAATACCATATGATCAACAATCAACTTGGTTGCCACCTAGGACTTAATTTTTCCCCACCCAAGCAGTGTTACCATATCTGCGGGTTAAAAAACCCTTTCGGTTTCTTTCAAAGTATGAAATCGATTTGCTAAAGTATTTCAAGTCGATGTACCGATCACAAATTTCAACAACTTCGTGTATTTTCAACATTAAATGGAGTAATAATTAAGGTTATTTCCATTTGATTGCATGTAACTTTTCAACAATGGAAAAAACCTAGGCAGTGCCAAAATAACACGGCTTCTCATTGAGTATTACATATTCGCAATTCCATAATTTGCCCCAATCACCCAGTGCACATTTTACGCCCACTTTCACAGTACTTCATTTCCACTTAAATGCATTTGCCATTTACATTCCAAATAACTACGGAAAAATGTCTATTGTGAATGAAAATTAAATTATACCCAACTTAAAGCTCCCCACACACTGCCGCGAAATTTCCCCAAAAATTGCTCACAAATTGAAAGGCGATATTCGACTCGGACAAATTTTTTCGTGCTGAAAAATTTCACAAAAACAAAAACAAATGCATATCATTCTGGAGCGCACTATCGTATTTTCAAGAAAAAGTACCACGACACCAACGAAATTTTGCATTCATGTGTGGCGACCTTAAATGCTCTCTGCGAAAGTCGCCCACTTCCACAGTAACCCTACACACAGTACTTCATTACAACTTAAAATACCCAAAATTCCGCCGCCGCGGTACTTTCTCGAAAATTCTTCCAGCAAAGATATTGGAATGAAAAAATTTGGTTGCGGTGAAAAATTTTAAAGCTACAACTAAAAATGTGTATCATTTATAAATTTTCTTTAAAAAAACGCAGTATCGCATATTCAAGCAACATTTTTGTTCAAGTTCCGTACCGGCTGCGGAATTTCGCGTTGGCTTAAATGCAGGCAAACCGCCATTAATATTACGAGAAGACGTCCATTGCGAATGAAAATTAAATTAAACTTGACTTGGCAAATAAGCACTGCAAAATTGTCCCAACAAGTTATAGAAATCACTTTCTTCCCACAAGAAAAATGTACAAAAACACAACAGAACGTCTCTCAATGTGGCAAAACTACTCACAGACGGGGTGCTCAACCAGTGCAGCCAACTTTAGGAAAATATTTAAAATTTACTTTCATCCATTCATCCATTACATTGCAGACAATGCAACAACAAAAAATTATTAAGCCCAGCGAAGCGGACCGGGCCCAGCTAGTGATCAATAAAATATCTACAAATTATACATGAAATATCGACAAAATATCGCAAAATTATCGATAATTATGGAACAAATTTTAATAATATCGAAATATCCAAATATCGATTACACTGTGCAACAGAAGTTATAGGGCCTCAACCAAATTTTTGTGGGATGATAGTAATGCATGTGTGAGTAAAACACTAGCTGGGTTTTGCTCCACCTCATCACAATTTTTTTTAGACGTCCTAATGCTTTTTCACAACTTTTCATTAGTAGAAACTATTTAGCGGTTGAACTGATTTAGATAATCCCCGTAATCTTTTTTTTGTTGGTCTTTCCTCCAGTTTTAAGGTATTGAAAATCGGAATTTAAACGTTGCACTTATGAAATTTTTTTATAAAAAAAAAAATCAATAATAAATAAAAAAAAAATTTCAAACGTTCAAATTCCGATTTCTCGACAACTACTAGTTCGATTTTCAATACCTTTAAACTGGAGGATACGGGATTATCTAAATCAGTTCAACCGCTAAACAGTTTTTACTAATAAAAAGCTGTGAAAAAGCATTATGACGTCTGCAAAAAAAATTGTGATGAGGTGGAGCAAAACCCAGCTAGTGGTGTACTCCCACATACAATACTATCATCCCACAAAAATTTGGTTGAGGCCCTAAAAAATTTTCCTCAAATTGTTGCACAGTGTTATCAATTATTTGGATCATCGAGAAATTATCGATCAAATATCGAAAAATAGTTAAATTGCCATTGACATTTCCTCTTTTGTAAACCAATTGTGTGATTTCATTACCAACTCAATTAAATTTATAATTTTTTATCGATTTCTCTATTTTATTTCTGTGTTATTCTGTCAAGCAAACAACACATGGTACTTTTGCATATCAGTAAAATCCACACGAGCTCAACTGGAATTGAATTTGTACTGACTGTTAATTGTTAACAAATGAAATCGAAATAAAAACTAACCAAATTACAAAGCCCCACGTCCAGTGCAAAAATGTATTTCCCAAATGTAATAGAAGTACATGGAACAATGTTTCCATTGAAGAACATTTTCACATTCAAAAACTCTCGAAATGAAATTCTCATCAACTTTTCGTCAACACTGCTCCCAGTGGGGTACTTCATGGAGTTCTATTTTGTGAAAATGCTAGCCGACTGGTTTGTGTGGTCATTTTGTCTCTGCTGAGTTTCCTAATTGAGTTAGGAAACTCTCTCTCTTGATTCTCATGTTGGATTGTAGGGCATGTTGTTTCTATGGCGAAAACTTAATTTCATTGAGCAACAACTACTTTTCGATTTCAGAGTATAATTTTATTATTATTTCCTGCATCATCTCTGCATTCATTCGATGATATTATAATTTTATTTAAAATGCAATTTATTTGTGGTGCATGTTGTGGTAGAGTCCACAACATACAGTGAATCTCGAATTTTAAATAGTTATGTTTTCATCAGAATGCTGGTAAAGCTTTGACTATTGGCAAAAGTCACGTTTTCCAATATAAAAACGTACTTAGAGTAAATCTGCGGTTTTTTCCACAATCAATATAAAAATGTATTTACTAAAACCGAAAAGTGTGTGAGGCTTGTTTAGAATTATTGGTAGTGTTCTTCCATTTAACAACTTTAAGGAAATCTTTCACAAATACTGCCCTAGCACATTCAATGTAGGACTAAATAATTGGCACAAATGGCTCACCGGATTCACTTAAATCATTTGCAAACGGTACAGGTACAAATATATAATATTTTTTGCATTTTGTCAAACCCGCTTACAAGCATTTTAAAACCATAAATTCACGTTTTTTTTTGCCAGCCCACTATCAACTGACTCTTGGCAAAACTAAGAACTTTAGCGCAACGGAACACGATATTTTCCTACAGTTTTGTTTTTGTTGTTTACCGCCTGAAGCGTTTTTCAAAGCAAACAAACAAACAAACACACCAACACACACAAACAAATACAAATACAGACACTACTACAGCATAAATTGCTCATAAATTTTATCAGTTGTGCGGCTGGTATGCTGCACGCTTTTTTTACGGTAATTTTTTATTTCAAGTATTTATTTATGATTTTTCTGCCGCGCCAGCGTAAAAAATCTTCTGCACTATTTTTCCAAGGCAGCAATAAGTCTTATTTTCATTTCGTCTATGCAGACTACTTATGTAGGCGTTGGGGTAACATTTGTGGAGAAACAACCACAACAACTGACTACGTTAATAGCAAGGCTTGGTCGAATGAAAGAATACTCTACGAATCAAAGTTGCATATAGAATCCTATAGAATATGTATTTTAAGAGTCCAGGGAATGAAGTTGGGTACCGTTAACACAGAAATTAACTGAAATCTGGGTAGACAAGAGTACAGGATTGCGGGGAGTACCAAACCTGTTGGTCTTATGTCATTTACACTGCAGGGGTTTGTGTCTTCGCTAATGAGTTTTGTATATGCTGCAGAGGCAAGGACGAAGAAGAGAAAGTAGAGGATCTGCTGTGCACTATCTCCTATCCAGCACTACCTCGTCCTAGAAGGGCCTTGCTGGGCCTAGGGATCCAGATGCTGTGGTATCACAAAGACTCTAGTGTTCTCTAAGTGTGAATCAAGTGTGTTGTGGAAGGCAGCTAAGAAGGATTCACTGCCACACCTCAGCGAACTCTCCTCTCTTGTAGGGTTGTAGGGAAAAAAATGGCCTCCACCCGCAAACTCTTGCCGCAATTAATCAAACCCAATAGCTTCCGCATGAGTGTACGTACGTACATACGCATATCTGTCCGCTGTATAAATTTATCTGCATATCTGGATCACAGCATGTGTGTGTTTGCAGGTCTTTGATAGTGAGCTAGTGTGAGCAGATAATTGTTTACTTTTTAACTGAAGGTATGAAATATGTACTTGTATGCAAAAAAAAAAAACAATACCCTCATGCCAAAAAAAGCCTCGAGTCGCGAAAAAGAGGAAAACAAACGAACGAAAATGTGGCAACAAATCACTTGTTACCAAGAATTTATGGCAAATTTATGTAAAATTCTTGGCGCTTTCTGTTGGCCACGCAAACCTGCCCTTCACACACACACACACCCTTACACACTGTTTGTATAACGTAAGCGTTTAATGTTTACATTTACGTTGTGACTGTGACTTTTACGGCATTGCATTTGCCTTTTCGCATTGATTTCACTTTTTGTAGAATTTTTATTTCATTTTTTCCATTTTTATTTTTGCAATTCTTTTGCCATACTTACGTATTTCCGGGCTGTGAACGGAAATTTCTCATTTGCATATTTTTGCATGCTTTCACATTTACATATGCACTCAAATGTGTATGTTTGTCATGGATGTGTGTGTCTGCTCTACTCTGCAATTTGGCGCGCATTTAAATTTTTATCGTTAATTTTAACGCCATTTTTTGTTGTTGTGGTTTCCGCCATTGAAAGTGTTCAGTTCGATAGTTTATGTGACAAGTGATACACTCTGTTAAAAAATGGTTGTGTTGCGAAAACTGGGTCGGAAGTTTGTGGTAAAATATAATATTTAAACTTGAAAATTGTTTTTTTTTATAATTTAAGTAAATCTCTCTGGCCGCAATAATTCTCAGTGTGTCACATCATTTTTTTTTCGCTTATTACAAAAATACTTTTTATCACTTTAATTGTTGACAAATTTGTTTTTGCATCTGGGACTTGAACTTTTCCACCAATTAATCATTCTAGAGTCAGGGTTTTTCCACATATCATCAGTTTCATTCCATATATTTATTTTTGGGTAAATATTTTCGGTGCATTCTACGAAAATGTCTCTACCACATTTGATGGAATCAAGGGGGCTAAACAGCATTCAAGGCTGGAAAAAAATTTTTCCAATTGGCATTGGCTTTTCATAGTAGTTTAGAGCCGTATACTACATATGCCAGTCATTTCTTGCATTTAACCGCCATCATATTTCGAGAGATTCATTTCGAAGCAAACCTAGTGGCATTAGTGCAACCTGCAGTTGTTTGGCTAGAGTAAGTATGCGTATGTGGGTGAATGAGTTTGCGTTCTTGTAAAACTTGTCTCCTGAAATAGGTCAAAATTTGTTGGGAACAAAGTTTTCTTTTTTTGCATTTTTTTTCTCTTGAAGTTTTTTTTGTTAGTCTGGAAATTGTGTCGGGATAATACTGAAACGAAATGAAAATCGAATTGAACAAAATGGGAATGGGCCAAACTTGCAAATAAAATGTAAATGGACCAAATGGGAAATGGAAATGGAGACTATCGAAAAATGATGGTAACATTTTAATACCCTACACGTCCTGAAGTATGAGTATATTCACTTTGGTCTGAAAAGATGAGAAATCGGTCGACTGCCACGCCTACCTCCCATATAAGTGAAACTCGTATTTTCACTTATATTCCGCTTAAATAGTTCCAAACTTGGTATCTAGGGGTTTTTGGGGTCGCTGATTTAGAATGGCGGATCCGATATGGCCTAGTAGGTGTAGGGTATATATAAGTCGGCTTTGATTGACTGCAATTTACTCACTTGTTTATACTAGCTTCGGTCGAGCCTAAGATTATCCACTTACTAGTTTTTATTTTATTTCTTTTTAAAAGTTTAAAAATTAAATTGAAATGGTTGAAAAATTATAGAAAAACTATCGTGAAACTGTCGAAAAAAATGAAGAAAATTGATAAAAAAAAAATAAAAGAAAAATTATGGAAAATTTCTTTTTATACGTGCAGGGTATTTCAGCTTTGTTTTGACCGAAGCTACATAGTTTTGTACTATGTTGTGTTGATTGTTCTAAATCAAACATTTTACGTTACAGAAAATTGTTAAGTTCCATCTCAGCCACAACTTGGCCAAGATATTGGTGTGCGTCTCTGAGTTCTTAGAATCATATTTGTGGGTTCAGTTGCATTCCTAAGTGCGAATGTTTGTGTTTTGACTCCCAGGTTCGCAACCAATTACGTTTCAATGGAAATAATGTGCCATTGAACTTGTGCAGGAAAGCCCCAGCCAACCGAACTGCAATCACACTGACATGAAAAGTCAATGATAATGATTAAAAGTTTCAAACGGTTTCACCGGCGAGTAACTCCCGAGAAGTAATATGTGATAAAACTAGAGAGTGGACTGTCTTCGGCTATACCGAAGTTGAAATACCCCACCACACAGTAGGAAGAAGTACCTCGAACATAAAATTATGTGATCTCTAGACCCCATATTGAGCCACCTAAAAATAGTTTTTGGAGCCCGGACCATGTCAAAAATCCGTTTCTAAAAATTTCAAATCAAATCGACCAAAAAAAAACATTAGTCTCAAGACCCCATTTTGACCCTTATATATGTGGTTTCGGAACCTCAGACCATGTCAAAAATACGTTTCTAAACATTTCTAATCGAATGCAGCAATAAAAAAGACTTGAAAAATGTAAACCTTTTTTTTCAGTGTATGGGAGCCACGCCCAGTTATTGTCCGATTTGGCTGATTCTCGAACTTGATCTCAGTATTCATGTACCCAAAGTTTCAAGTCGATATCTCCAAAACTGCGACCGCTATCGTGCGGACGGACAGACAGACGGACATCGCTAAATTGACTCCGGCGGTGATGCTGATCAAGAATATATATACTTTTCCATACCGAACACGCCCAATTATGGGCGTTACAAACGTTGTGTCAAAGTTAGTATACCCTGCCACAGTGAGTGTGGGGGTATAAATATGTTGCTAAGTTAATGGAATGGCTAAACGATAAATACATCGAATAGCAGCACTTCTGTTTAGACTGAGCGCACTTGTGTATGTACTTGAAAGTGCATGTGCTTGTTTAAAATTGGTTTATGCATCATTGTGCATGTAATTATGCTTTGGATAATTTAGTTGGTTTAAATGTCTAGACTCCATAGCACCATCGCTGCATACTTATGCACAATATTAAAAATATAAACTGGTAATTAAGTGTGTCTGTCTATACGCGTGTCTAGGATGTGGCTGAGGCCTTGTTGGCAGAGCACAGGCTACACGAGTGGAAGTGAGAGTGTCTCTTTGATTGAATTAGGCATGTAAATGACTTTATAAGCAATTTGTGTGAGGAATTTCTAGATTTTCCTACAGATATAAGATACAAATTGTAAATAGAATGCAGGCAGAGGACGAATATGAAGTAGTAGCTAAAAGAGATGTTGGCTGTTTGTGAGTTGGCTTAATTGAAATTTTATTTCAAATTGAAAGCTTTCTGCAAAATAATATGGCTCTGTTAACTTTGATGAATGGGAAAACATTTCATTTAAAATTAAATTGTGGTACAATCTTGACTTTATGATTGGAACGAAAGCGTTAAAGATACAATTTCAGATGCATTTCATAGCATCATGTCCTGTCAACATATATTGGAAATTAAAGCAGAAGACAGTAGCCTGCCCTTACAAAATGCATCATGCTTTGCAATGGCTTACAAATGAAATTTCCAATTATTCGAAAATACTTTTTGATTGTCCAAAAAAAGGAAAATCCGAAGAAAGAAATGAAATTGAAATTCAAACACATTTCCAGTTATCCACAATGCAACAGATAGCACTTCTGTGTGCACCAGTATTTGAGGCGCCTTCCTGTAGACAAAACCATTTTACAATTTAATGAATTTGAAAGTAAAAAGGAGCAACTCTGTTATATCAGACATTCAGTTCCATAGTAGATTAAGTTCATAAAAAAAATGTATAACAAATTTTCGGCTTACTTACTTGTGTTTGTGTGTGAGTTTATCTTACATATTTGTCAGAATTTTTTTCTTTTACTTTTCTGGTTTTTAATACCATTTGCATAGCCATAGACACAAAATGGACGCATACTCATTCAATTGATTTGGAAATGAAAGGAATGCTGTGCGCTTTTATGAATTTCCATTGTTCTCAAGTGTTATCAGGCCTAATATTTTTAGATGGAATAGGTTTCTTAGAAATTCTAAGAGAGCAGTAGAAATTTCTGTCAGGCTAGTAGATTCGTAAAAGAGTACAAGTAGATTTGCATCGTATGAAACTCACAAAAAATTTTGAGGAGTATATTTCTTACAATAGTAGTAGAAAATACATTGAGAGGAGCAGAAAAATCTACTACCGTAGTAAGGGAATAGGAATTTAAAAATCAACGCGAGAGTAGTTCTCACGTTGATATCATATGATCAATGTGTATAAATGAAGTCCATAGAAAAATAATCTTGCAAAATGTGCGATTATAGAACAATCCGGATTTATTTGTGCGAATTTTTGCAACTTTGTTTTTATTCACCAAGAGTGTTTCATTAGCATGGAGCAAAACAAAAGTACATTTCGAAAATGCAAGATTCCATGTTAAAAAAAACTAGAGAGTGGACTATCTTCGGCTATACCGAAGTTGAAATACACAGTAGGAAGAAGTACCTCGATCATAAAAAAATGTGGTCTCAAGACCCTATTTTGAGCCAATTATAGGTGGTTTTGGAGCCCTGACCATGTCTAAAATCCATTTCTAAAAATTTCCAATTAAATCCAACAAAAAAAAAAATTGGTCTCAAGACCCCATTTAGACCCTTATATATGTGGCTTCGGAACCTCGGACCATGTCCAAAATCCATTTCTAAAAATTTCCAATTAAATCCACCAAAAAAAAAAAAATTGGTCTCAAGACCCCATTTCGACCTTATATATGTGGCTTCGGAACCTCGGACCATGTCAAAAATACGTTTCTAAACATTTCCAATCGAATACAACAATAAAAAAGACTTGAAAAATTTTTACCTTTTTTTTCGGTGTATGGGAGCCACGCCCAGTTTTTGTCCGATTTGGCTGATTCTCGAACTTGATCTCAGTATTCACGAGAAAAACATGTAAAAAAAGTTTCAAGTCGATATCTCCAAAACTGCGACCGCTATCGTGCGGACGGACAGACGGACAGACGGACAGACGGACAGACGGACAGACGGACAGACGGACAGACGGACAGACGGACAGACGGACAGACGGACAGACGGACAGACGGACAGACGGACAGACGGACAGACGGACGGACAGACAGACGGACATCGCTAAATCGACTCAGGAGGTGATACTGATCAAGAATATATATACTTTTCCATACCGGACACGCCTCCTTATGGGCGTTACAAACGTTGTGACAAAGTTAGTATACCCTGCCACAGTGAGTGTGGGGGTATAATGAATAAAATATTTTCCGATAATATTTGATTTCAAAAAAAGTCGAGGAACAAAAACGTAGCCGTCTCAAATCATTAATATTTCAGTCACAAAACATTACAATTTCAGTCGTGAAACATCAACATTTCAGTCCCAATTCATCAATGTGGCGTTTCAATTCATCAATGGGCAGCTTCAAAAAAATTCAAACGTTTTGTTGTCAAAATCAGAACATTCAGTGTTGGCTGGAAATTGACAAGGGTTCGGTACGTTTTGACAACGTTTTGTTTTGATTTGTTTCTCAGTGCACAGCCCATAAAAATGTCTAAATTTTAAAGTTTTAGCAACAATATCAGTCCAACATATATCAGTACAAATAATATCGAATTTTCTGCCATTTTCTCCAATGCATTGAGCATTTCTCATCTAAACATTTCTTTACATATTACCGAATTCCTTTCCTTTTGCTCCACTCCTTCATACTCTTTACTTTTACATCTCAAGAAAATATTTTGGTTACATTCCTCCGCTTTATCACGAAAGGCCATTTCAACCAAATGCTCTGCTATTTTTTCCCCTTTTACACTCTACACTAATGACACGAATTGAAACACTTCCGGCCATACCCCGTTACTACCAGAAAAAGGCAACTCCACATTCTTTCGACTCAAAGACAAAAAAAATCCATCATATTTCCATGTCATTACCTACAGCTGGAACGTGTAATGTACCCGAAAAAAGCATTAACCCCCTTTAATGAATACAAATCATTATCACTTCGTTAAAGGGTTAATTATCCCATCCGGTCATTATGTTTGCTGCCGCATGTCAACGTTTATTAAGACTAATTTTAAATTTAATGAATAAATAAAGCTCCGCAAAGACAGTTAAAATATGCGCCTGAACTGCTGCTAGTGCGCCCACACAACCAACGGCTGCCCATTTTCCCCCATCATTATCATCATCAAAATGTTGCCCTCTCATAAAAAATACGTATAGAAATTAAGCAGAACGACGCTTTTCTTGACACCAGCAGCCAACTGACGCCAACAGTGACAGTGATTTTCAGCATCCACTTTTTGCATTTGGAACATTTCATTTTTCTCTTTTGCTCTCTCAATTCTTTCATTGTAATTTTAATACAATTAAGCAGTCGTTGCGTTAATAATTCCCTTTATGGCAGGGACATAAAATAAACTTGTACCAGCAGGAAGCACTCACTACGCATTCCCCGAAAGAAGGTCATTTCGAAATTTCGGAGCTTGGCATATTTTCAGGCACTCACACCTCATACAGAATTGAATGCATAACTTAAGAAATCTTTCGTGAAAGTAAGAGTGAAAGATACAATGTCAGAGTGTGTGTGAGTTCTTTTTTGCTCGTGCCAAACAGTTGAGTCTTTTAGCAGTTCGAAGGGTGACAAGAGCGAAAATCACTTAATTCCATTTTGGGTCAACGAATGATTTCATATGTTTTCACTGGGAATTTTCCGTAATTGACTTATGGCTGGGCGATCTTTTCTAATGTGTTGGAATTTATACTGAAATCATCTTTGACTTGAGTTACCTTCTTGGAGCAAATGATTCAGTAAGTGGGTATATCTTCTTTTAAAAAAACACCTTTAATAGTTTTTTGTTGTAGCGTTGTGTTTTGCTGTGTGTTAAATGTGTTTCAAAACCAAAAAAATACCCGCAAAAAATACCAAAAAATTGTTGGTCGGATGTCGACCCCTTGACCAACGAAAAAATTGTTGTTTATACCCAGAAAACACAGTCTCAAACGTTTGAGAAAACCCCTATTTCTCGAGTCGATAACTAATGTGATTCTCGACTCGTTTTCAAAGGTTACTTCAACACATTAAAAAGTGATTTTTAAATTATATCTGTACCTTTTATTTTGTTTAGTGTAAAAAAATTATCTTTACTTATTAAATATGCAATAAAAACAAAAATAAAATTTTAAAATTAATTTATTCACGTTTCACTCTTTTTATTAAGTCGATTTGAAACCGACTAGAGAACTAACCCTTTTCTCGAATCGAGAACTTACTCCCCTTTTTATTGAGAAAGCTATGATTCTTGAGTCGGTATCGACTCGGTTTCAAACGTTCGGAAAAAAACCTTTGATACCGAGTCGTTTTCAAGTCGATATCAAACCTAAATGTTTGTTGGGTAAGGTTTAATAACAAATATTTACTAACAAAAAATAAATAAAAATACGTCTTGGAATGAGAAAAATACAAGAAAAGCTTAATCTGCCACTTACCTCACAGTAATACATCTAAAACTTATCCGATGTATAGAAAACTTTTTGAATAAGCTCTATCCATATGCATTTGCACACTAGAGTGGTCCAAAATTAAATTTGTTCACTGAAAATTGCCGATCACCCGAAAATTGTTCTATTTTGGGAGGAAAAAATGCACAAACAAATTCTTCATGAAGGACTCTGAATTTAAGGTTAAAAGATTACTTTGAGGGAATTTACCATCAACTCTTTAAAGTTGTCGCAAATTTCTACACTTTTTTCGAAATTTTGATGCAACCCGTGCAACGCACACTGGGAACGCTCCATACGTTTGGTGCCAAAAAATAGAAGGAGCTGTCGTAGAACTTAAATTTTTTGCAAGTCTAATTATTGTGTGCAAATCAAGAAAAAAACCAAAAAAAGGCGCGGTCGGTCAATTCTAACGCCTACCTCCCATACAAAAAAAAAATTCAAATCACCATAAAATGTGTTCCAAATAACATATGTATTTAAAATTTTGGTCGCGTATACTAGCAAATATGACAAGCTGAATTATCAAAGGTGGGCGTGGTGGGTGGTATCAGCTGATATTTGAAATGTTATATGCCAACAATTTTTAATATAATATGCGTTGAATAGGTCTGCGTCGTATATGTCGAGATGAATGTTTTAAGATGAAAGCAAACATTTTATTTTATTTTTTAAACGTAAATTATGTTAAAGTTTTCAGTATTAATAATAAAACTATGAAGTGTGCTTTTTGGCAGCAAAAATTTTGAGTTGGTGCAAAACTTTCTATATTAAACTATTTTGTGTCTCAAAAGAGCACACATCCTAAAAGTATGCAACAGATATTTCTTGAAATAACAACCAATTTGAGATTTTTTTTCGAAGAAGGTGAGACATAATTATGAATTAAAAAGCGGGGGGCACCTACGGTCACCTAGATTTGAAAGAAACTTAAAGTGGACATGTTTGATTTGATACCAAAGATTAAGGTGAAATAAGTGGCATTCACCTATATAAATGCCATTATGTAATTTTGTAAAATTCTTTTTGAAACATTCAAGCAAATGTGAAAATTTACAACTAAATAGCTATGAAAATTGAAATGCATAAATGCGAAATAATTAACAAAGAACCATACTTACTAAATATCCGAACCTAAAGATTTGAAAATTTAGACGTTTATTTTTAAAAAATTTTTGTTACGTCCACTTTTTGTAGCATAAAATCGTAAAATTTAAAACAGTTGCCTTAAAGTTATTGCTGAAGCGAGTACACGCAGTATTTGAACCAAATCTTTTTAAAACTTTACTATTTGGATATTAGGCTATAGAACTGCATTTTTACATTTTCGAAAAAAAACAAAGTCGAAAAAGGTATTTTTTGGCAGCTGCGTCCTAATGTGCAACGCCGGGTGCCAACATATTTAATTGAAATGTTTAAACAAAACTGTCTTACCTCAAAAATCAAATCATCTAAAAATGCCGAGGACTTGGCACGATATAGGTGTGTACCTACTTATATGTAATTAAGTGCCTATTCTGAGCAATCACACTTTGCAGACATTTAATTGCTCACAAATGAGCCCTTCTGTACGTTGACTGACAATTAATTGTGAGCTCTCTCTTGCATTTCTTTGAAATTGCCTCCTTCCATGTGTGCAGTACGCCTGAATATGTACAATGTATGTGTGCATGTATGCATGTACAATTTATGAAAGTAAGCCGCCTCGTTGTTTGTTTTTATTGTGCTTTTATTAAGTGTATGTGTGTGTGGGTGTGTCGGTGCGTGGGCGTCATTAAAATGTGTCAATTAAAATTCCGCAAATTAAAATGTGCAATTACGTTGACGCAATTGTTAACGAGTGGCGTTGCAACCCAGTTTCTGTTCTTGTTTTTTAATTGTGTTTATCACACTTTATAATGTTTATCAGCCCACCGAAGTGGGCTACATTGTATTTGAATGAATTGCAATTGTACGCATTCGGCTTGTTGTTGTGAAATGTTCTACTATTGCACTTGAGTGCATCTCTTTTCACATGCGTATTTTATTTGATTTAATTAATTGAGTTCCTTGAAATAGTTTAATCTCTATGCAAGTGCAATTTCAATCCAACAAATTCACTTGAGTTTCTCACGAAGTGTTTTCCGTAATTAAAGTTTGGCTTTTCTTTATATTTTCTTCGTTTTTTGATTCTTTTTTTTCAAGTTACTTTGTCACTTTCCTAACTTTAAATACAAACACCGAACAAATCTTTCTCTTCACTGATGTTGACAGCAAAAATCTTCTTGTAGAATGGAGTTGCGTACGAAGCGCAGACAAAAGTGTGCGTTGAATGCAGATGGGTGTCACAGTAACACGCGATAATTAATGAACACTCGATGCAGTGCTAGCAAAGAAATGTACACTGAATAGAAAATGCAAATTGCACAGGGAATTCGCTGATTAAAGGAACTCTAGCGTGGCGATGTTTGATTTAAGTTGTAGCAAAATAGTGATAACTTTGCATACATCTCAATGGAATGAAAACTATTTGGCAGGTGCATAAATTAACTTGGAGAAATTATAAAAAATTATGATAAAAATAACTGCTGAATAGCTGACAAAATGTATAGAAAATGGGAAAATGTATAGAAGATGCGGCAGTTCGAGAAATTGAAGTGCAGTCAGTTATGTATGGCTTTGGTCAAAAGGTAATGATGCTTAACAATACCTACCACTACATTTGATGTGACAATAACAAAACACCCTTGAACACATGTATGCAGGGGTATAAAATTTACTTTAAAATCATTCAATATTCTATGGTAATCAATGGTTAATAAGGCATATTAAATTGCATTGTTCGCTGGCTTTTTGTTGAATTATTATTTTAATAAAGTCATTCATATGCACTTAATTTGCATTATTAAATTATTGTTACCAGAACAGAAATAAACAACTACATTTGAAGTGTTGTTGAATTCAGTGTTGCCATGACACCTTGAAATGACACAAATTATTTAGTTTGTATCAATTGCAGTGTGAAGAATGGAAAAGCATCAACGATTTTGGCAATTAAATTATTAATTTCCCTTCGTTAGTTTTTCCGCCGCGCCCAGCATTTCGAATCGGGAAATTCGCTTGAATTGATGGCTTTGTATGGATTTTGCGAATCGAATGAGAGATTCAAATGCTTTTTGTGTATATATTTTTACAGTGAAAATATAAATATTTCTGTGAAATTCGAACGAAATCTATGAATGCAATTGAGTGAAGTGGAATGTATGAATGCATTGAATTATTTAGAGAGTACTAATGAAGTATTGAAACAACAAAAATTGACTAATAAAGTATACAATAAATAAAAGGTTTCACGGTGCGCTGTATGAACGATTTAAGTGTAAAATTTGAATTTTTTCATTGAGATCCGTGAACAATTACCAAACAACTCAATTAACTCCTAACAATTGATGAATTAAGTATGAACTAGCAAAAAAGTTAATTGAGTTCTAACTCTGTTGCACAGTGGCTTATGCAAATGCTTGAATATCACAATCACTATAGTCTCCGGCAGTTAAATATTTTCTTCGAATAAATCAAAAGTCCTGCGCGAGTCTCTAACTAAGGTCCCCGGTGGACTCAGGGGAGGGTGTACATAAAGGTTACAGATGAATATTGGTGAGTTGTGGCAACAACCGTACAAAATATTTCTGAAATTGAGGGTTTAGAACAGTGCCCATAGCCTCGCGAGGCCGAGAATAATCGTATTTTTCACACAGATCGGCAATTCATATGCACGCCAAAGCTGTGAAGTCAGTCTCACACAAGCAATGGACAATGTTTACACACGAAGCGAAGAAAGCTACCGTGCGAAAGAAGGCGCTCGCATCTCTGCTTACACTTAGGAAATGGATCGTTTTTTTTGTATAAATTTGCAAGAGAAGCTTTTAAGCGATTCTTAGGAAGCGCACACTATATTCTGAAACTTAGAACTATGCCCCAAGCTACTATGTGAAGCAAGTCTTTAATTGAAGTTCCTTTCAACATTTCAACTTAACAACAAACCCAACAACAACAATACATGCATTAATGTACCATAAAGTTGGCGCGCAAGTGCTGCAAAGCTTCTTTCATACCTTTTAATATATATTTCCGCATTAACAGAGCCATTACTCACAGAACCGTTCTCGCCATAGGAGGGCGATTATTGTTGATGTTGATGATGGTAGTCGTGGTGCTGCTACTGCTGCTGTATAGTATGTGCACGTTATCTGAAGCAACTACCAACAATTATTATTATTATTACTGTAATGGTTGTGCTGTTTTGTGTTACATGTACGACTGAATACACAAGCACATTTGCCAACACGACTTTCCGTTTCCGTTCTACGCACACAGCCAAACACCAAATACCACAAAACACATACACTCTAACTCACATTCGCATTCCCATTCCTATTTCGTATACGCTTAAGTTTGCTCTTTGGTTCCTCCGGCCAAATCCTTTGTGCACATTTTTGCAGTAAAGTGCATTTTAAATGCATTTAGAATCCAGAATTATTGTGGCTTTTGTCTAAATATGAATTTATGTGCGGGGATTTTCTGGGAATATATACCATTTAGAAAGTTTTACTTAGCAGACAATTGCTGGTCTGTTATTGGGATTTTTTTTTTACTTTTTAGTTACTCCTTTCATACTAAAATTTAGAAGAATTTTTGAATGCGGTACACAACAGAGATTTTAATTGCAAAGTTATGCACACACGAATGTTGAATGTTTTGGAAATGATTTGGGGGGGTTTTTTTAATTGTATTTAAGCCTTTTTCGAAATAAACTAACGGGAATATTATACAAGTTAATTGCTTCCGCTTAGAAGCTTCCATTGCTTGTGTTTGTTAGTTGAAAGGGTTTTCATTTTTGTATGTGTTTGAACTTCTATGGAAAAGTTGCTGGTATCTACTATATTTACATTGCATTTTATATTACCAGCGGCGTTGAAAAATAAGTACAAATATAATTGAAAGTGACTACTAGTGAAATGTTCATATTTTATAAGGTTTTTGCTTTTTTTAATTTCATAACACATAGAAGACTATAGGCTGAAGCTATTTGAGGGTCGTTCATCCAAACATGCAAAAATTAATTAGATTACACTGTTCCACAGTACAGATAGTGGAGTTAGAGGAAGAGAGGTGCCCCCGTAGTGTCATATTGAACTCTGCTCATTTCTAATTAAGGTATTGAAAAAAAATTGGAAACAAATTGAAAAAAATTTAAAATTTTTTCTATTGTAGCTTTGTAACTTTTAATTGCCGAAATCCGAGTAGTATGTACTTTTAAAGGTGTTCCTTTCCTCTGTCTATAACATATTTGGAATTGAAAGTCGATAAAATAAATGGCAGAGTTAAAAATAGTTAAATGCGTGCACCTCACAAAATAAATGTTTTTTTTTTCAACTAAGAGAAGTTATCTTTGAGCGGGGTAAACGATTGGGAATTCATATGCCGTTAAATTTAGGTTTTCCATACCTACATCCTAAGCTTAAAAATACACTCTGCATAGAGTAGTAATCAGTGATTACACACATACAAAAAATATTGCATTTTGAGAACACTTTGTACTTTAAAATCAATTTGTATCTTCATTGAACCTAACTTCGGTATTTCTCTTCAATGCACATCTTTACCTAATCTAATTATGGCTAACAAGTTTCCACTAGTATTGAATTATGCCGTATTAACGTGTTTAATTACAATTTATTAATGTAACTAGATACAAGCTAATTGTCTGTACCGTCAAATACAGTCATTGCCATGGTTATCTACGACAGTTGTGCCAAATATCAAATCTTCAATTCCTTTTGTGTGGAATTAATTTTGGCAATTCAGCCAATAACACGAAATTGCTATAACTAAATGCACTGGTTGTCGATGGCGTATGAGTAACTTCTGACTTAATTACCAAATTTAATAAGATAATGTTAGAACTCACTCTGGCTGGCTTTGGCTTTTGGAAATTCAGTTGAAAAACTTTAAATGAACGAAACGGTGAGTGGCAATTAAGTATCTTCCGTTGGAATGTGTCGCTACTTTTCTACTGCATACAACGGTTGATGGTTTTAATTAACTTTTACTCTCAATTAACGAAATTACATCTCACCTTAATAAGATGACAGCAAATGCTCTCAGTTACATGTAAAGCATTGATAGTGGTGAGCAAGGTGAGGGAGGTGAGAGGTGCAGTACGAAGTTGACAAAATATACCAAAATCACATGAATTCGGTGAATTCGGCAATTAGAGCAGAAAATTAAGGAAATACGATTTGTCAAGGATCACATATAGAGAGATGTGGCAAAACACATATACACAGATAGTCACTTTAACATACTTACATACATGCCTCAGTGACATGCCACATGCCAAGGGAGCAGGTGTGTGTGTGTGTGTGGTTGTGGCAATAGCAAACGATTTTGTGAATAGTGACAAATTTCGAATCTTATAATTTAATGAAGGATGCTCGAGGATATTGCCGCACAAACGAACATCCTTACATATACTTACATACAAGTATATATATGTATGTATAGATACTCTATAAACATACACAAACTGAAATGTGGTCTATTCCCGTCGCCGTCATTTTTGTCATAGTGAAATAGTACACGCACACAAAAGCACATGCGAAACGCTTTTAAGTGTGCATGTGTGTGCCATACTTCACATCCAAGTTAAAACAAAAAACAAAAAAAAAAGCTTCACCTTCCACTAACCCATCCACACATACATCCTTCCCCATACATTTTTGTGGTTTTTCCAGAATGAAAAGGGATTTTCGGCAAAATATTCTCTCTGGCAAATCTGAAAGAAACGCACTTAAAGCGCTTTCCTCGCCAAACAAAAACTTTTGACATTCTTTGCTTTTGTGGCCTGGATTAGTTTGCACACAAACTAATACACCGAAATATTCAAACAAAAAACCGCTGTCCTTGAGCGATGGCTTGAATTTTAAGCGCTCAGATTATGTGTGAAAATGATTAGATGACAGTGAATTTAAATCTTTAAGCAAAGGCGCACATGAACTAGTCCAGGGGTGGACGATTTATTGCGAATGGATGGTGAAGGAGAAGATTTCAAATTTTGGTAAAAAATACTTAAACTAGATTAGTCAAAGTCCAAAGTGTAATGTTCGCATAACAATGGCCTTTCAAGGACATAATAAAATATATTTTAACCAATTTGTTCATGCGTATGCATGAATCCTTGTATCAGTACGCTTTCCAATAAGGGTATGTGCCAATGTCCGCATACATTCCTTAAATTCTTCAAAAAAGATCTTCCACTGAGGCACATCATCTAGTTACTATAGTAACTATCACCAATTCCAACCTGTTGCGACCTATCTTCTAAATACCGATTTCCCCACGCCTAACACTGAATGCTTACGCTGTTGAATCCTTTCGAAAAGTCTAATAGACAGAACAAGGTTAAGTGGTGCAGGTCAGAAGATCCTCAGATATCATCCAAAATTTGTATAACAATTGTAAGTAATTTGGGCGGAAAGTGCTTTTAAAATACAATTCCACACCATTGTACTGTCACATCTAATAATGTCTAATTGCTTCGATGAGTGCAGAAACAACAAATTTAAGTCAGTACAAATATCTCCGTGAAATTCATTCAATTAAACTGTTGACAGATTTTAATAAAATATTCATTCGACAGTTACACACCGAAGAGCAATTCAATTTCGAAACAATTAAACACAAAACGAAATTAATCGAAAATTACCACACAAAATGTCCAACAGAAGGCAAACTGTTGCACGTACAAGAAACGAACTCGGAAGAGTGTAAGAATCCGGAACAATTCGGCCTGTTGATGTATTCCAACATGTGCATAATTTATGAAATAAATAGCCAAGAACGAGGACTGGCATATGCACTTACCCAATCAGTGCAACCTTACATGAGCTTGAGGTTCTCCCTGAAGATGCCTGGGGCCACAGTTTGCAAAACCGTTACATCGGAATTATTCTCACATATGCACAATCATCAGTTGAATGAGGAAACGATAAATGCATAGAAGCATAAAATCACTGTAGGAATTAGGGAAAACACACACACAAATATTTGAGTGTATTTACAATTAAATATAACCAAAGGAGCGCTTGAGGCATAAATTGTAGACAAGCGGAAAATTAACAAGACTTGAGGATACTTTAAGATGTAGATGAGTGGCAAATTTCGGTAGTTATGATTGAATGGTTTTGTGATGTGTGATGCGTTCATGTTCAGCACACATACATAAATGCAAATTAGTCACACGAGTGAATGTGGTCTGCAAAATGTAAATAGTTCCACGATAAGAGCGAAGCTTTTTAAAATTATAGTAATCTGCTTTAGAAGCATCATGAAACATGGAAAGGTTACTAATACGCCTGAGATAGTAGTTTCATGTGAACAATTGTGAATATTTTTCTGTGGAAAAGTATTGAATATGTGCTTGTTGTGGTTATTTTTATGGGCTCCTTTCTTTGTTGATTTAATACCGTTGTGTTGTTGTATGAAAAATAATTTTTATTTCTAACTGAAACCGGTTTCAAACGAAAATGTCACCTGGTAAATACACGTTTTGTTAAAAAAATAAATTGTGCATTGTACAAAGTTAGAGCTTAACACCATTATGTGTATGCGAAAAATATCACGATTTATAATAGGAAAAAATGCAGCAAAATATTTTATACACTAAATCCGTTCTTTGTTTGCTTATTGTGCATTGTACACATAACCAATGTTTTCATATCGGAAAAATATAGAAAACTAGAGAGTGAACTATATTCGGCTATGTCGAAGCTGAAATACCACCACACAATACAAGGCATTTAAAAGTATGTACATCGAACATACAAAGATTTGGTCTCAGGACCCCATGTCTAAAATCCGGTTCTAAACTTTCTAATCAAATACAGTAATAAACATACAGCGACAGACGTGGAGGAGAACAGTTGAGGGAGAGGCGAGGTCGACGCTCGCAGCTAGCTGAAGGATATCGCCAAAAATCGTTGGCGTGTAGGGGTGGTTGCTGTCCTATGTGCCGCTAGGGATATAGAAGAAGGCAAAATTTTAAAAAGTCTTGGGACTTGGGACGTTTCTTATAAGAGCCCTCGTCCTTAATACGATTTGGCTGATTCTGGAATTTGATCTCAGATTGCAGGAGAAAAATGTGTACCCAAGTCAAGTCGATATCCCCAAAACTGCGGCTGTGCTATCGAGCGTACAGACAGACTGACGAAATCGGTTTTTCGGTGTTCGATGATAATCAAGAATATATAGTTGTGCATACCGAACACGTTTGTACCGCCCTTAACGTTGTATCAAAGTTAATATACCCCGCCACAGTAGTGTGTGCGTTATAAGTATTCATATTGAGCAAAGCATGTTATTTGGCACATCGGGCGTATGAGTGACTTTTGATGCACATTTAATTTGAATATAAATTAAAAATTTCATTCATTGTGTTATTCAAGAACACAACAACATCTGATATATAAACACTACTTCCTAATATCTTCTCTGATGTGATATTACCGATATGCTATCTACTCATTTGGCTGAATACATGACATTGATTGGATTTTAATGATATCCTTGAATTACCAAGATTATAATAGTTATGCAAAGTACCCAAATTCACTTAAATGCATTGAGAGCTGAACAGCTTGGCAAGCTGGGTGCTGTGAGATTGACATAAGCTTGTCAAGTAGTCGACTGAGCTACGTGTCGTAACTGATAATATTCTATAAACAATGCATAACAAGCATGATGCAATGTGGCAGAATATTGGCCAGCATCAGTTGCGTGTCTTGAACTAATTGGCACTTCTCAAAAAGGCCCAACTTAACTTAATATGGAAATTTAAAAATTAATGTGGGTTGCTATCGCCATGAAACAATGAATTGATGGACTTGTAAACCTGAGGTCCTGTGTTAAAATCCAGACTCTTATTTAAATTGAATTTGCAATGGCAGTGAGGAAATGTTATTTTACCGAACGTAATATACTTAAATATTGGCGTTTATTACCCATATTACACTCAGTATTAATAATGTCCCAATAAGCAAGTTAATTCGATGTTAATAATGCCTAAATGAAGGAGCTAATCATAGTACTCACCACGCCATCGCCTATGTGGTGAACGGTGCAGGGTATGTGCGCCGTAGCGCCAATTTGCGTTGTTACCACGGTCGAATTCTCGGTGCCGAAATACATGGGCGCCACATAGACATCGTCGACATCCTCGCCCGAATTTGCATTCGCATCGAGGTGATTCTCTGCTGTATCACCGCCACCAGCAACACCTACCAACTTGTGCACTGGGCGCGCTATTGTATCCTTGGCTAATTGTCGACTGTTAGACTGCTGATGCTGCGGCCGATGATGCTGCTGTTGTTGTTGTTGTTGATGTTGATGTGGATGGTTTCTTTCATCAATCACATTGGTTGAGTCGAAACTTGTGATGCTGCTCCCACTTGTCTGCTGCTGGTGATGGTATAGCTGCGACTGCGAGCCCGTTATGGACGAGGGCTGATAGGGGGGCACAACTGTATCTGATGATGCTGTCAGCGCTGCGGCGGATGGTGCCGAACCGGATGCGGCTACCGAGGGTGACATAATTAAATTTTGATTTATATTCCGGTGTAGTTCGCCATTTATGTTATCCTTTGTGACGTATGAAGTGAGACCTAGAGAGAGGGAGAGAGAGGCATTGGCAAATGATGAAAAAGCGCTCGACTAAAGAGGGTGAAATATGAGGTTTTTCAATATTTTGCACATAGAGAGACTTTTTTGTTTGTTTTATTTTTGAGGTGATTTGTGGCACGTGTCGAAGTTTATTTATATTTTTTGCATATTTTAGGTCGTTAGTAAAAATTGAAGTTTCATGGGGACTTGATACTATTGGCGACAGCCTGTCCTAGGAGCTGAGTCAGTTTGATAGATGAGGTTTCTACTACTTGTGAAGCTGCTTAAATTATTTCACTGCATATAAATTGTTGATTAACTTAATTAGTTAATGTCACCGGACCATCACAAGTATTGGGGTATCAGGTAGGAATTTTCACGTGGCATGGAACAGATTGTACGTACTTAATTAACGATAACATGGAAATGAATTCTCCACATTATCGCAGAAAAACAAACATAGAGTATCTAAAACATATACAGCTTCCGGAAACCGCTTAGTTCCTTAATTTAGTAAACATTTCCATAACAATGACCCAATTATACGCTGGCCAACGTGGCCATAATCGGACTGTTTTGTGCAATGCAATTTACACTTGCAAATTTCATTTTCATGTTTTCCTTTGATAATTTGGGTGTGCTTCGAGGGGCAATTTCACCTAATTTCAAAGAGTAGGTAGGTATATTTGTGTAACACAACTAAGCCCTCAGTGCAGCGCCGCATACACCTACACTTCATTTTAATTTTAATATAATTTCACAACTGTTTAGAACTGAAATTTGAATATAATGTCAAAAGCTTTTTAGCTTAAAAACATAATGTAATCGTTGTGGCAACACACACACACATTAGCCCTGACACGCACAACACATTACCAAATTTGACAAAACAAAACCAAACAAAAGCACAACACAACAAAACATAACACCATTAACAATGAACTACATTAGAGATACATTTGAGATAAAGCCGGTAGGATTTTGCAGAGATGGTTGATAGTGCAGCGTAACACAATCGGTATACAAATTTTGTAATTGCAGTAAAACTGAGGCGCTCTGGAGGTACTCCAAACCGTATGTGGGAAAATTATATGTTTAATTTTTATATGGGCTACAAAAAGTTAAGAGAATTAATAAGAAAATTACTCGAATAATGTTCATATTATTAAAAGTTTTCTCACTAAGAATCAGCTAAATCTGACTCTAAATTTTGCCAATGAGAAACTTCGGATAAGAACCAAGCCTACCTCCCATACAAAATGGCAAAATTTCTTTGTTTCGTTTATATTGAAAAATACTGAATCGAGTTGAGCGCGGTTTTTTTATTTAGTTGAAAATTATGTCTGGACCTGAACGAAAGTGGAATTGGAACAAAATTATGAAATGGATCGTTAATGAAGTGGAAATTATCGAAAATTATAAATAAATTATAGGTAAATTACACTATGCGACAAAAAAATGTTCAGAATCTGCTAGTCATAATTAGTGATACACTAAAAGGGTTTTTCAAAATTCGTGCACGAATATTACATTCGCTTCTTTTGAGTATTTGTAAGGTTCTGACTTTATTTTAATAAAACACCTAAATATATAGGCACAAAAAATCTCTTAAAACTAGACAGAAATAGAATATTATCAGCAGAGGCACGATAAGCGATCCCCGCCCAGGCTATAAACTTTTTATTACTTGTGTGTGTACTTTTCTTAACAGCGACAATAACAAAATACATTAGAATTGTAAATGGCCACACAGCCTCAACTCAAACTGAGTGTTACTAAACATAGGTTATGATGTGTGAGACACATCTTCTGTTTGACATTTCTTATTACTACCGATAATTATAGATAATATTAGAAATGTAAAGTGTTCATAAGTATTTTGAACAATTCGTGTCTTAAAAAAATGCTGTTTTGTCAACTTTGCAGTGTTTTAAATCTTGCTTTTTGTATGAACCACTCTACTTTTATGATAGAGAGGCATTCCTTACACATATTTTAATGAATCCACAAAGGAGCTACGATAATCGGTTGTGAACCGCGTCGCTATCTCAATTTTCGAAACTGTCTGTGTTGCCAAATCATTTTTTGTGTTTGAAAAATTTGGTGACTTTGACAAAACCTGTAACACCAATTATGACTGGTAGAATCCGAAAATACAAAAAAACTAGAGAATGGACTATCTTCGGCTATACCGAAGCTGAAATACCCCCACACAGTAGGAAGAAGTACCTCGAACATAAAAAAAAGTGGTCTCAAGACCCCATTTTGAGCCATTTATAGGTACTTTTGGAGCCCGGACCATGTCCAAAATTCGTTTCTAAACATTTCCAATCAAATCCACCGAAAAAAAAAAATCGGTCTCAAGACCCCATTTTGACCCTTATATATGTAGTTTCGGAACCTCGTACCATGTCAGAAATACGTTTCTAAACATTTCCAATCGAATACAACCATAAAAAAGACTTGAAAAATGTTAACCTTTTTTTTCGGTGTATGGGAGCCACGCCCAGTTTTTATCCGATTTGGCTGATTCTCGAACTTGATCTCAGTATTCACGAGGAAAACATGTACCCAAAGTTTCAAGTCGATATCTCCAAAACTGCGACCGCTATCGTGCGGACGGACAGACGGACATCGCTAAATTGACTCCGGCGGTGATGCTGATCAAGAATATATATACTTTTCCATACCGGACACGCCTCCTTATGGGCGTTACAAACGTTGTGACAAAGTGAGTATACCCTGCCACAGTGAGTGTGGGGGTATAAAAACACTCAAACATTTTTTTGTCGCAAAGTGCAATATTAAAAACATTGCATAAAATAAAAATGCATTTTAGAAGGATTAACTTGGTATTTCGGGAAAAGTAAGGTAGGAATATGTTCGTTGGAATGTGATTTCTTAGATTCAAGAAGAAATGACATTCAAACAAACTTTTTCCAGCATTCATAGAAGATAACAGCGGAAAACGGAAAAAAATCTGGGAACAAATTAATGTTTAGGCCATTTAATTGCCTACCAACGAAAACGATTTTTGAGTATTTTTTTGGTAGCCAATCAAATGAACTAAAAATAGTTTTTTCCCAAAATTTTATTTAACCTTAAACTGTAATTGCTAATAAAATACTAAAAAGATATTAAAAAAAATTTGTTTTTAATAAATTTGAAAAAAAAACATTTTTTGGTTTAACTTACGATTTTTGAGAAAGTTTTGATACCGTTGTGTTAGTTTTAATGCGTACTATTAGAATCAATCGAAAAAACCTGCCAAAAAAACATTTTTCCGAATTTTGTCGCAAACTGTTATTGATAAAATATGGATAAATTATCGAAACATCTTATGTAAATTATCTAAACGTTATCGATGAATTATCGAAAAATTATCGATAAATTATCGAAACATTTTAGGTAAATTATCGAAACATTTTAATTTACCTAAAATGTATCGATATCATTTTAGGTAAATTATCGAAAAATTATCGATAAAATATCGAAAAATTACAGATAAAATATCGTTATCGAAAAATGGTATTCTCTTGTGTACAGTATTTTAGCTTCTGTCAGACCGAAGATAATTCTCTTACTATTTTTCTTGCACCTTCATATAAAACCAAATGTTTACGCAGTACTAGCCAGTTTGCGAGCAGACATTATCATAAATCATAAACTAGATAATTGCATTGTAGAAATCACCCTGGAAACTTTCCCATCGCGAGGCAAGTCATTAAAATTAGCTTTCGTAATAAAATGAAGAACTGAAAATTTCGGAAATGCTGGAAAGTAAAGGAAATTATGTGACAATGGAATAAGTGGGCATGGCAATTTTTAGCGTTGTTCAGCATATCATGTCCGAATTAATTTTAAAACGCTTAGAAAATATCTTTTATGATATTTTGACTTAAATTAAAGGAACAAATTTGTGTGCTACAAAAAATCTTATTGGTATACGCTGCGTATGAGTAGAAAAATAGCGTCATACAATTTTGAAATTAGAAAACGTACAAGATTTGATTTAAAAAAACTAACAACGAGCGAATGCTTTTACTGAACCAGAAAATAAATGAGGTTTTCTTGGGCCTGAGGTTACAACGGGCGGTGTAATATGGAGGAGACATCACAGAGCTCGGACTAAACTCAAATGAAAGAAGACATTTGTTCTAACCAAATCGGCGACAACATATGAATTCACAGAGACTAGATGAAAGGATCCGTGGTGTAAAATATTGCAATATTTTTGTGTTTTTCAAGTCACAAAAAGAGTTGTGCTCTTGTACAATTATTACTGATTGTACTACTAAGGACCAAATGAACACTGATACGATCGAGCTTCAGCGACCATGATCGCCAAATGTAGAGTAATTTCTTTAAATTTATTCGAACGATTCCTAATTTCCATACAAAACACGTACAAAAGCTTGTTTAAAAATACAGAATATTTTATGGTGATTCAAAAAAAATAAAACCTACGGATATTAACCCCTAATGACTGACTCGTGGGATGTTGCTGTACATAAACAGCTAAAATGTGCCAGCATGAATGGATAAAACAAAATGTAGCATACAGAGTACAAACTCCGCGCACAGCTTACACACTTGCCACAAACGTGTTAATGTATGAGTTATGCTGAGTCAAAACAAAAGCTAATTTAAACATAATTTGCGGGCAACAAGCAAAATGTAATACAGAAAAACAAACAAAACAAATAACAAAAAAAAAAAATTAAAATTTGTTTACACAAAATGTTGAATTAATTTTAATTTTATAACACGAACATTTGTACAAGCGTCGGCGTAGGTACATACAGCCAGCAAACACACTTTTTATATTTTGGTTGTATGTGAGTGTGCTTTAACACTCGTAAAGCCTAAGCACAGGACCATATAATCCAATGTGGATTGGATTACATGCGAATGCTCGTACATACACATTAACCATTTACATTTGCTGCTGCTTACTAAATAATTAATTAAATTTGAAATTGCATTTGAAAAAAATTATATGAAAAATGTGAATTATAATTCCTCGCAAATTATAATCGTTTATAATCGCTAATGCTGTTCATGGCGAAATGAGCGAGTATTTGTATTTGTGCAGCTGATTGTCGCTTATGGAATTATTCAATTTAATTATAAATGATGTGATTTCATTTGATTAATACTTTTTTGTTGTGACTTGTAATATTATATTGTTTGTGGTTAGTAAGCTCCGGTTTACATGGCGTATGCTTAAAGTGGAAGTATTGTTTGCTCGCTTAATTGATATTAATCGCTGGTAGAGTTAATGAGCATATTGTTTTGAAATTACCTTTTTTTTTTGAGGGGGAATATTTTATTTTTTTTCCCAAAATATATGAAGTTGCTTTTGTATTCTATTAACTTAAACACTGTTGCATGAATAGAATAAAGGGTTTTTTTTTGGTAATTTGGAAAGTGAATTTGTTTGTGTTATACACTTTGTAACGTTGACAATTTAGTTAAAAATCAAGTCCATCTCCATATGAAAAACTAGAATTCAGACATTCCATTTAAGTGAGATATGCCTACTAACCATTGCAGTTGTTCGATAGTTTATTTTCACTCAATTAGTTTTTAAACCAAGTATGATTACGAGCATCCATGAGTACCACATTATATGTTGTTGGAAGAGCTAGCATCAACCAGATACTATGGTTATAATCCTCAGCCCATTTTACAACATGAGGCATCCCCACACAGTTCCAGGTGTACTGAGACTAATAGCCTAGTTAAATGATACGTAAGCCAAACATGTGAAGTTATCTGTGCACATTGCACACCAAACAAAGATGCAAACCAACTATTTTGCTTCCTGACAACTCAAATTGCATCAATATCTTTATAAGTCCATCTAACATGGAATAAATATAAATGTATGATGTCCACATGAATTTACAAGTGACAAGGTATTTACATTGACAATACACACATTATCAATGACTTGAGACTAATCATACGTGTAAAGCCTAAACATTATTAATGAAGTGAAGAGAGATTATAAATCCGCAACTAATGATAACAAGGATCTCTAATAAAATGCAAAATAATTTCTTAATTAACTTAACGACTCCTACGTTGCCATAGCAAACATGCACTGACCCACACACTTGCCAGACAAGACAATGCAAACATGTACATTCTAATATGTTCTGCGGCAACATTAACTACTTGTACAAAAACAAAAAAACAACAACAACTCCATTAAATACTGCTAATACATCTTAATTAAAGCATGTGAAATGCTTCAAATTTAATATCTGAAATGCCTTCGGGCCAATCATCTCAAAAGGATATTAAACGAAAAATGTTTGCAATGTAAAAGATAACATGAACGCAATAATTTCGACCTTCACTTTGGCTCTTCGCTAAATCATAAATTAAATGCTTAGCAGCTCATCATTAATCACAGCAACATGCGAACGGATATGAAGTAGTACGAAAAAGTGCTTGTGTGTGTGTGTGGAGTGAGTGAGTGTGCATGCCGAAGGTTAATATTATTATTAATTTTTCTGGGGACAATGTCTGTTAGAAATGTATTAGGTCAGGAGCTTTTTGACCAGCTGTTTATTTACTCACGTATGTGTTTCTTTTAGGGATCTGCCTTCGGAAATAACAAAACAAAATCAAAAGTATTTATGTATAACCGGTGGACCATATGGTGTCCATTTCATTCTTCTGTTGAATGTGTGAAGACCTCAACAATAGTCGCAACAATTATTAATAACATCCTTTATTCACTAAGACAAAAGAAGCCTCCTTTGACGCACCAAGAACAAACATAATGAACACATTTGTGCCCTACAAATTTTAACATTTTTCGTTGGCCAAGGTTAATAATATTTAATGATGAATAACTTTCAATTGTCACATTTGGCTTGGCATATGGTGCACACACACACACACACACGCATATACACACTGACTTCACATTTCTGAGGCATAAAATCAATTAGATTTTGGTTAGCCAATTTTCCACAAAATTATGCTTACGGAATGCTTCAGGCTGAAATTGAGTATCCTGAATTTCATAAGGCAACTTATTACATATAAATTAAGGCATACAAATATTTCATCAGTGAGTGTTTGTGTTAAGATATATTGAACTATGAAACATTTAATTATGCCCTGGGTTATTTCATAAGAACACAATAGGTCATATTTTATGTAGTTTCTCCTTAGGCTGAATGGAATAGTGATTTTCCAACTTGTCTCGTTAGGTCATAAGTATTTGTAATTATCTAGCAATTTTCTTTGGATAATCTTGCTTGTGACTAAACTTACTAAGCAAGAAAATACATTGCCGAAAATTTCCATTAAACATTTTAATTATTCAGAATTGAAATATTTGTGCAAATAATACGAAAACTTTTATCTATTATTTTGCAATCTCTCACATTGCAGTTGTACAACTTTGTCCTTATAGTAAATATTGCAATGGAAAATTCCCACAAGCAAGACAACAATATCAACCAAGCGAATATGCAATGCCTGAGCCACATTTCTTTGTTTCACTTAAAACGAGTGAAAATAAAACAATAAAAAATTTACACTGTAAAAAAAAAAATTAAATAAAATGTCATGAACGAAAATCCCACACATTTTTCCACAACAACAGAACTATTTGCTCAAAGAGCGGGGATTAAACTTTGCAAAAGTCAAGAGAAATCTATTTCTTTTTTCCCCTCCATTGGTAATCTAATCCGATTTTAAAACCAAAAATTTGAAAAGCTCTTCGGCTCATTGGTCAAAGTGTAACCAACTGAGAAGTGTGAAAATTGGCTCATTGGCTCATAAATTCCATTTTTGCCAAAACAAAATCTTCTGGAATTTCTATTTCTTGTGGCAGTTTTGTTCTAAGGCATTTAAATTTATTTTTTACATTTTTCTATCTAATAAAAACAAAGTTCTGAATGAAAAAAAGAATAATTTTTTTCTACACTGAAAAAAAAAATTGAAAAACCAAATTTATTTTTTCCTTGATAAAGAGGCAGGGTTTTCCTCAGACAGAATTTTTCCTAATTTGAATGAATTGTTCTTGAATTTAATTGACAGTGCCTTAAAACGAAAGTCACCGCTTCATTGTAAAGTCAAAAATTACGCATCTTATGTGAAAGTGATCCGAATTTCGAGGCTATCAATGACGTTAGTAATTTGCACTAAAGTCATTAATAGCTCATTTTTTCTTTTCTAAAATTTGTTAAACGTAGTTTTGGCATATCTAGGCTCAGTGATTGGAGTCTCGGCCTTAAAGGGCTAAAATAATTTTCTTTCAAAGCAAATTCTGTGAAATTTTGAAATGTAATTTCAATTCGGCAAATTGGGGTGCAATCGCACAGCCAGAGTCATAAATAAGGCATACCCACACAATATTGTCGTGGCATTTTTGTCACGTTCGCACGTGAGTGCATTTGAGTTTGCTACGGTACGTATGTATGCATGTGCTTAAGCACACGTCGGTTGGCAAAACTTTTTGAACGATGCTCGCGAATTTTTCAGTACATTTTGCCATGACGACTTTCCATCAGCAGTGAGGTGAAGTATGGGAGAAAAATTGGAGGAACTCCAAGGTGCAAAACTAACTCAGGCGTAACAGTGCATTGCAAACTGTACCCTAGTAACCGCCTCCTTCACTCATTCCGTATATGCTTAGAAGGCTTCCTCCTTTCACTACTTTCGGTCGTTCGTTCGTTCAAGCGAATGCTTTTCAAAATGCAGAAGCCCGCACGCAGTAGAATTTGAATTTGCATTCGTGCTGCGTGTTGTAATTGAATTTGTATGCAACTTTATGTGTGTGTGTGTTTGAGTAGTGGCATTTGTGTACAAGTTTGATGAAAATTCACGCTTGGATTTGTGTGTATGCAGTTTCTAATTTTCTGCAGTTTTCTGGGCTTTTTTTTCTGGCTTTTTGTTTTTGGAAATTTCTGAATTTTTGAAAACTGTTCACATGTTGTTTGCATTCGGTTCCAATGTGCTTTGACATAACTTGTGATTTTATTCACTTTTGTCTTTTGTTTGTTTTTTGGCGCACGCACAACATTTCTAAGCTGTTGTAAGACATTTTAATCAAAAGTTTGCCATTTTATTTGTGTTGGATTCGTTTTCAATTTTTTTATATTTCAATTCTTTTGTAATGAAAGTATGTCAATGTTTTTTTTTTGTGTGCTTGTACGTACTTTTGATGATGATGGTGAGTGGGTGGGTGGATAGACTGGGATTTTCGCAAAGCCTTAAGCGGCTTACAGATTTTCAATTTTCAACGTGTGTGTGTGTGTGTGAGTGTGTGTATTTATAGACTTTAATGCACCACCAGGGATTATGGCAAATGTTAACGCTGGGGTAATTGAAAATATTTGAAGAGAATTTTCGGTCCGTACTACATGACGTATGCGTAATATTTAATGGAATGCTTTTTCAACAATCAGTCAAGCAAGTCAATTTAATTTGATTTAAGTTAATATTCCCAACATCTTATGAATGAAAGCCACAGATATCTTTAATTTAATTGAAATACATTTTGCTAAATTTGTATAGTTTTTATCAACTTTTACTTAGTAAAAAAAGGCCCACTCGAAGGCGTTGACTTGTTGATGAAAAGCTATTAAAATCATACTACAAATTAAATGCCCTTGCACTTTCTGTATTTCCCCTCATCCAACCAAACTAAACTCATTACAACAACTTGCCGCTCTCTGTTTAGCCACACACAATAGCAACAAAAGGACCGTATTTCGTATTTTTTTTCTTTTACAGCTTCTTCTTAGTTATCAAAAGTTGAGAGAAAAAAAAACAATATTTCTGCGGCATTTTTCCGCGCCATTGTTAATAAGGAAATTCCAAACAATAACCACTTCATGCCTTTGTGCTGCAAAACTATTTTTTAATATGTCTTCTTGGTCTTATTCCTTGGTGGTATTTCCTTTTTTTTTTATTCAATTTCTCTCATTTTCTTTTGCTTTTAGTGTTTGTTTTATTTGAAGTCGCCCTTTTCCAAACGTGAGTCATTAGCGTATCTAAAATAGCGGAAAACTCTATGGGAAGTGGTATAATAGAGGAGCGTTGGAAATGTGCAGAAAATAATTGCAGCTCAAGTTAATTTAATATTGTTAGGAGTGAGTAGAAGAGTGAGTAGAGGAGCGGGTGGTGGTGACGAAAGAGTGTGTGGTAAAGCGGTACAGTGGAAGTGCTCGTTTGGTTTTGCGAGCCACAATACTTTTTTGCTGTATTTTTATGTAGGCACTAATTGCAAAAAGTCGCAATTATTTTTTCTGGTTTTCGAAACCACCACAACACCCTACATTGTTGAGCGGCTGTATTTATTTTGGAGTTGGCCAGTCTGCCTGCGGCGCATACTGATAGTCAGTCAGACTGGAATAGTCAAAAGCAATGTGGGGCGAGGACGTCCAAAAACAAGACGAGAAGAAGTCTCGAGAGGGAGACTACGGGGATCTGTCGAATTGTGGAATGAGATCAATGTCGTAGCAAAAATACATACGAAACGGAAAATATTTGTTGAAGGAAGGAATCAATGATTTTAGCATGCAATGAAATTTCCAATCATGATATAATTTGAATTGTAACTTCTTGTAGGGAGCTACACTGTCGACCATGTCCAGCCTTTCGGTTGTTCTGTTTGTACTCAAAAGACCACCCTATCGTGGAAAGAAAAGAAAATATGTTAATTTCAGTTAAACTTGATGCGAATTTTTAATTGGAAATTAAAGTAGTTTTAGAGGGAACTCAAATTATAAGTTTCTATTCTTAACAGTAAATATTTGTGATGATATTCAGTGACTTTTCTGGATAAAATATAATTAAGTTAATACGGGGGTGCATAGAGAAGTACTTTGAAATTGGTTTTCACAATATATGAACCGAAATTCCATAAAATTTTTTTAGAATCAGGAACAGTCTTTGCAATGAAAGCATGCCTCACTCTTGTCGCACAGCTGCCATTGCTTTTGATTCCAGTTGGCATTTTCAATTTCCGCAAAGAGGCCTTAAACAACGCCTGAAGTCAGTTGGTAAATGCATTTATATGTCAGTGCAATACCCTTTTGCGATCCCCAAAATAAATGCGGAACTTTTTCTTATTTCAACTCAAAAATATGTGCCCCGAATTGTTATACTACCGATTCCTTCGGTTTTCCTTGCAATAAATCGAAACAACATGTAGCGTAATACAAAAAAAAAATATATATATGTGAAATAGTTAAGCTACTTACATAAGCAATAATTGCTATGCACTTTCGGTGGTTGTATTCGCCAACGGTTTGCACACATTTCTATAATCGACCGAGAGATTCAATGAACAACGAAAATTGCTTTGCTAACGTGGCCAAAAGAAATTTATTGCTTGAATAGACTTTTCGACCAATTTCAATTACCGATTAGTTGGGCCCTCTGCATTTCTCTCTCTCTCTCTCTCTGTTTCTTTTCGGTATGCAATATGTGAACATTTATTTGAATTTTCAGCAACGTTTGCACATCATTGCAATTCATGTTGTGGGGCCATATGCACTAAGCCTAGGATAAACGTTCGTTGCAATGATTAAGGAGAGTCCCGGGGTTGACTTAATGATTTAGAGTTGAAAATCTGACCAACGTTTAGCGAAGAAACACGTTTCACAGCTGTAAGCTTAAATTACTGTAATTTTATTTGGAAGCATGAGTTTAAATGAAGAAATTTGACCCCCTTCGCGCGCTCCCTATACCTCATTTAACCTTTTGTTTAGTTTGTTTTGTTTTCTACACACATATATGTGTTGCCATTGTGTGAATGTGTGCAAAACAATGCCACACACTCGCACATAAATCAGCATAAAACAAAAGAGCAGCAACGAAGTCGTTGCTGAAAATGCTGCAGTAAGGCTTTAAATCCAATATTATCAGCATAAATGGTGCACTTTTGTTGATGCTGGTGCATTTATTTTCCCTACTGTTGTTGTTATTTGTTGTTGTTGTTATGCTCATTGTTTTCTTAATGGTTTTTCTAATATAATTTACGACATTGCACCGGAAGTGTCTGTGCATGTGTGTGTGTGCGTGTGCGTGTGTTTTTGTTTTACTTGTAAAACATCTCGCGCGAAATCATGGTAGAATAATTTCCCCATAAAAATCCTTTCATTATGGATAGAAGAAAAAACACTGTTTGATTTAATTGAAAGCGGAAATGTGTATTAGAAAGTTAAACTTCCGTTTGTAATATTTTTTTTTGTACTGAAATATTTAGAGGATGGCTTGTTCTGAGACCAAAAAAGAAATGGAAAAAATATATATTTCTTTTTAAATTTTAATTTAGAAAAAAAATAGAAAATTGGACATAGACAATTTTTATAACCCTTATATTAATTTGCTTTGGGTGGACTATAAATAAATATATATATATATATATCGTCGCTGGGCTTACAAAAAGAGTTATTTATTTGTCATCAACTTTTCAGGAGAGCAAATAAACTTATTCTTTGTGTCCTTACGCATTATTTTAAAATGGTCATATTTTTGAAAAATTCCATAACCTACTAAAAATTGCTGTATGAAAATTCAGTTATTTGACCGATTCTGACGTGCAACACTTTAGGGCCTTAAATCATCACATAACATAAAACGTTTTCTTGGGCTTATCAGATATATAATGAAGCAAATTGGGTCTTGGGCATACTAAAAATCATATTATTGAAGTGGAAGTTTAACGATCGGTTTTATTGGTCAACATGTTAAGTTGACCAAATGGACTTTATTTTATTCAAAACCATTTATGGATACATTTTGATCGGGAATATATTGTATCACATATTAAATCGGTTTAAATGCCGCTTTTTATACTCTACACCTCATGATGTAGGGTTTTGATCTGAAGTTTGTAACACCAAGAAGTAGGAGTGATATGTATGGAAAACTATATATTCTTGACCAGCGTCACCTCCTGAGTTGATTTAGAACTATCCGTCTGTCCGTCCGCACGATAGCGGTCGCAGTTTTGGAGATATCGACTTGAAACTTTGGGTACATGTTTTTCTCGTGAATACTACAATACAAGTTCGAGAATCAGCCAAATCGGATAAAAACTGGGCGTGGCTCCCATACACCGAAAAAAAAGGTAACAATTTTTCAAGTCTTTTTTATTGCTGCATTCGATTAGAAATGTTTAGAAACGTATTTTTGACATGGTTCCGAAACCACATATATAAGGGTCAAAATGGGGTCTTGAGACCAAATTTTTTTTTTTGGTGGATTTGATTGAAAAATTGTAGAAACGAATTTTTGACATGGTCCAGGCTGCAAAAGTGGCTCAAAATGGGCTCTTGAGACCCCTTTTTTTATGTTTGAGGTACTTCTTCCTACTATGTGGGGGTATTTCAGCTTCGGCATAGCCGAAGATAGTCAACTCTCTAGTTTTCATACACTTCCACATAACCTAGAGATTTGGTACACAGATAGAACTCGGTTGACAATGCATTCTATTAAATTTTGGGTTCCATCAGGCATAACATGGATTAACTTCCAATTCCTTCAAGCTACAATGATGAAAATTGGTAGGAAATTTTACACTCTATGGAATGGGGGTTGTGGGGGCAAAGGGGAGTGGGATGGAGCCAATTTAAAGTTTTAGCTTTCGTATTTTTTAAGCTACTGGGCTGAAATTTTATACTTATGTTCGCATTCGGGAAAAAGAGTAAAAAAGAGAAAAAAGGGGGAAAAAAACAGGAAATAGAAAATAGTTTTTTAAAATATAACCCTTTAACCTTTTTTATTTTTTTTACATTTTTTTGTTTTTAGGCTGTTGTAAACAATACGTGGAAAGTTGTATGTTTCATTGAATTTTGAATTCTATTTATATGTTTTTTTTTTTTGCTATTCTCTGTGTTTGTGGTGACCCACAAAGCAGAAAACAAAACATAAACAAGCGAACAAAAAAATGGCTTGACATTTCATTTCACAATAACCTAAGGTCTTGTTTTCAGTGCTTATATTTGTTTCCAACTTCAAAAAACAACGAGTTTCTATTGTACTTCTTTCCTTTTTTGAATTTTTGCTTTAGTTCAATTTTCAAAGTTTTCCCCTGACATTTTTCATGGTACCATTGTCCTGGTAAACAGAAAAATCACAAAACAAAAAAGAAAGCAGAAAACAGAAAAACATGTGGAAAGTCTTTGATGTTCACCACACGCATAGACCAACAAGCAGTAGGTATTCAGCTCACAACCAAAACAATAGAAGTATTTTTGTATATGTTTTGTATTACGAAATTTCCTACGCATTGCAGGGCTTATATGCCGAAATGTACATAATATTAAGTGCTCCCAACAGTAGGCAATATTGACTATTTTATATTCTCATCTTACTTATATAAAATTTTTGTGAGTTTGTAGGTTTGTAGGTTTGTTTGTATGTTTGTTCCCAATTAATTCAAGAAATACTTGACCGATTTTAGTTAAACACATATATGCCATTTCATTACCTTTGGGCGTTCGAGGTGGGCGTGGGAAACATTCTTCTAAAATGCTATAATTCATGCAGTGTTTATCCGATTTCGCAGAAATTTTATATGTGGTTTTAGGCAACATGTTGATTTTGAAAATTTCCAGCTCGCCCACTTCCACGCCTTAAAATTTTTAAAGCTTTGTAACTCGGTTCCTATTCAAGGGATTTCGCTGAAATATTGGATATGGTCCTGGGTAATGAATGGGCAGAGTTGATTACTTAAATTAAAGACCCGTCCACTACCACGCCCTAAAAAGTTTAAAGCTCTGGGTACTATTGGCGGCCGTGGTGCAGTTGGTTAAAGGGTTCTGCTGTGTCGCGATCGGAAGCGATGAGGTTCAATGCCTACCCGGGGCAGGTCAAGGAAAAGTGTGTGTGATATCTTTTTCTGAAAAGACCGTCACCGGAGGGGATGAGGTTCAATCCCTACCCGGGGCAAGATACAGAATTAATTTGTGTGACATGTTTTTCTGTGAAGACCGCCACCTCTCGTAAACATTGGCAAAGCTTACGAGAGTATAACTTGCCTAGGAATGCTTCAATTTTTCCATCCGCCGTTCGAATCCGGCAAACTGTAGGTCCCTGCAATTATCATATACTTGCCCATGATAATTGCAGCAAGAAGCATGTGGTATCACAATGGACCTTATTTGGTCTAAGTGTGTCGGTGTTCCGGCAGCCACATTAACCTAACCTAACTTAACTCGGTTCCTATTCAAGGGATTTCGCTGAAATATTGTATTTGGTGCTAGATGGCGAATGGACAGAGGGGTGATTGTGAAAATGTGTGATCTATTGCCAATTACCACGCCCCAAATTTGTATAGAACTTTGATTCGGACCCAGTTCGAGGGATACCGGTGATATTTTAGATTTGGTATTGAGTAGTGAATGGGCAGAGTGATGACTGGGAAAATCTATTTTCATTTCAGTTGCTTATTACATATAATATTTATGTTAAAATTGTTGCGAGCGAAGCTGGGGGCATAAGCAAGTTCTTTATAAAGTACTTATGCATTTTTGCTGAATTGTTTTCTCCTGTTCTCCATTAGAAATATTAAATTTCACAAGAGTTACATTTTCCGGTCTCTTCAATGCCAAACCATAAGGTTTGCATTTGCAAAACCTATTACATTTCGAAATATTTATTGAAATTGCATAAATTTAAATTTTGTTGTTGTACCCACTGCACCGACTGCACATTTTTCATATCAAAGCCCACACATATCACACTCGAGACCATTTGATCTATTTCCTACGCCTTATCGTTGCTTTGCCGCACTTACTGCACACAAACCAAATACCCATGCTATGAAACTAGCTTTTAACATACACATTTTAATATGGCTAAGGGCAAAATTTAATATTTTTACTATGATAGAAATGATGTGGGTGCTTGTTTGGCAAATAAATCGGTGAAAGGTATGCAATTTATGTTTATGGTTTTCTCTTTGATTTTCGTTAGCCATTTGGTAGTCTTAAGATACCCTGTCGGAAATTGGAAGTAGTCTACAGACTAATTGTGATTGAAACCATTCCGATATCTGGCCCACCCCCCATATCAAGAAACAGTTTCAATTCCCAATCAATTCAGGCAATTAGTTCCATTAGAACGATAAAGTCGACGTCATCTGTAGAATTTTCGGCCAAGAATTTTTGTTTGGCTTTATTAGCCAAACATAGTGCGGTACACTGGCTACAAGAACGTTACTATTTGTTCCCCTATTTATATCGAATAGCGAAAAAAACCGATCTTTTTAATTTAGTTGGAAATTATGTCGGCAACGAAATTAAAATGAAACGAAATGGAATTGAAATGGATCGGGAAAAATTATCGTAAAACTATTGAAAAAATGTCGTTAAAATTACTGAAAAATAATCAAAAAGTATTTTAGCTTCAGCCAGACCAAAGATAATACTCTTACTGGTTTTTACAAATTTTTATTAAATCACCATTACTGGTTGCAGTAGATTTTACTTTATTTTCCATATTTTTACTTTTCTCCCATTTAGACCCTCCCTTCCCATCCCTTTTTTTATACCTACTTTGTCACTTTTATGTTTTACTAGTAGTTAGAGGACATTATAAACATGTTTCCCCCTTTTGTTCCCCTTTTTGTCCCTTAGTTTTGGGGTAATTCTTCTTCTTCTTATTTTCTTAATTATTCTTTCTTTTTTCCCTTTTTTATACCCTGCACACTAGTGTCCAAGGGTATATTGTTTTTGTCACACCGTTTGTAACGCCCATAAGAAGGTGTGTCCGGTATGGACAAGTATATATATTCTTGATCAGCATCACCTTCTGAGTCCTTTAGTCCATGTCCCTCTGTCCGTCTGTCTGTCATTTCGCACGATAACTGTCGTAGCTTTTGAGCTATCGTCCCCAAATGGGATTCCTCTTATTTTGGCGAATGATTGGACGGTATTGAAAATGGGCAACATCGGATAAGATCCACACCTACCTCCCATACAAAATGGCCTCCCAATTCGTATTATTTTCGTTTATCTTGAGAAATACTGAACCGATTTGGATGCGGTTTTTTGCATTGGGTTGGAAATGAGGTCGGGAACGAAATGGAAATGAAACTGGAACGAAATGGAGTTGGACCGGAACAAAATGGAAATGGAACAAAATTTTTAAATGGATCAGGAAACTAAAACTATCGAAAAATTATCGATAAATTATCGAAAAACTATCGATAAAAAGTCGAAAAATTATCGATAAGAAATCGATAAATTATCGAAAAATTATAGATAAAAATGGATAAAATATCGAAAAATTATCAATAAAATACAGATTTTCGATAAAATTACTAACATCTTACTCGCATGTGCTGGGTATTATAGCTTCGGTCAGACCGAAGATAATTCTCTTAGTAGTTTTCCTTATTTTTGTATCCCTTTCCCCCTATTTATCCCCCTAGCTGTCACGTTCCCCCTTTAGTCTTTTTCTCCCCGAAAAACTACTTTTACTAGTGTTTGTAATTCACATAAATATTGTTGCTTCGTAGGCCATAATTGCATTTGCATGAGTGCATTCGTGTTCAAACGGAAATATTAAAATAAATTTGTGGTTTTTTTGGTGTACAAAATAAATAAAAAAAAACCCCTAATTACAAACAAATGGCTGTTGACATAATCATGTAATAAATTCCCTTTTACCAACACACCGCAACTGTCAACAGTGCAAAGTGAAACCAATTAAAAGTTATTTTTCGCGTGTAATTGATCGTTATTAAACGGAATCGGTGTTGTTATTATTAAAAACAATTAAATTAGGTAATTACGTACTTCGAGGAAATTTTTTAAATTTAAATATAGTTTGAAAGCGGAGCAGAGGCAATCTTACCTGTAAAGAGACAAAAAAAACAATTTTAATTAAAAAAGAATTTCCACCTAAAGGTAAGTAATTTTTGAAATTAAGCAACAAAAAAAAACAATTTACGAAAATGTTTCAAAGAAAGCCACACAATGTATTGATTTTGTGCTGCAGCACTTCTGCGCTGCGCAACAAAATGTAATTAAAATTGTTGCAATACTTAAGAGGAAGTCCTTCCTACCGCTGCCCTCCTACACCAACGCCTACATCTTCCGCACTCCTTACTCAAGAAAGTTGAACAAACCGAACAGAGCCAGCCAAAAATTGAGCACTCGGAATATTTTAAAATACACCAACAACAGTTTCTTCAGAGCCTTATCTCGGGCGCGCTACTCCTTGTCGCACTGAACTTAATTAAAATCGCGCAAATTCCTTCTACGTTTGCCTTCTGCGTCTGTGCCGACATGAAATGCTGTTGATGCCACTACTGGTGCTGCTCCTTGTTCCGTTTATGTTTTTTCCTGACCAATATTGTTCCTCGCTGATCTGGCCTGGAGGCGCGAAAAGTTTTCGTTCTAGTTTGTATTTTTGTTGGTTTTGTTTTAACTCAAACAATGTATGTCGTGGCGGGTTCGTTAGTCTGACGTTTTTGGTGTTGTTATTCCTATTGACAAGGTCTGTGCTTGTCAGTCGTGCCAACAACAGCGAGTGAAGAACCCTGCCGGACTTTTGAAAACAATTGACTGAAAGTCCAGAATATTGGAGACAATCTTAGCATGATCTTAGCATTTGTTCTGTTGTTGGCTAGAAATTTTGATTTAGGAAATCATAAATCAATCAATCGATCAATCAATCAATCAATCAATCAATCAATCAATCAATCAATCAATCAATCAATCAATCAATCAATCAATCAATCAATCAATCAATCAATCAATCAATCAATCAATCAATCAATCAATCAATCAATCAATCAATCAATCAATCAATCAATCAATCAATCAATCAATCAATCAATCAATCAATCAATCAATCAATCAATCAATCAATCAATCAATCAATCAATCAATCAATCAATCAATCAATCAATCAATCAATCAATCAATCAATCAATCAATCAATCAATCAATCAATCAATCAATCAATCAATCAATCAATCAATCAATCAATCAATCAATCAATCAATCAATCAATCAATCAATCAATCAATCAATCAATCAATCAATCAATCAATCAATCAATCAATCAATCAATCAATCAATCAATCAATCAATCAATCAATCAATCAATCAATCAATCAATCAATCAATCAATCAATCAATCAATCAATCAATCAATCAATCAATCAATCAATCAATCAATCAATCAATCAATCAATCAATCAATCAATCAATCAATCAATCAATCAATCAATCAATCAATCAATCAATCAATCAATCAATCAATCAATCAATCAATCAATCAATCAATCAATCAATCAATCAATCAATCAATCAATCAATCAATCAATCAATCAATCAATCAATCAATCAATCAATCAATCAATCAATCAATCAATCAATCAATCAATCAATCAATCAATCAATCAATCAATCAATCAATCAATCAATCAATCAATCAATCAATCAATCAATCAATCAATCAATCAATCAATCAATCAATCAATCAATCAATCAATCAATCAATCAATCAATCAATCAATCAATCAATCAATCAATCAATCAATCAATCAATCAATCAATCAATCAATCAATCAATCAATCAATCAATCAATCAATCAATCAATCAATCAATCAATCAATCAATCAATCAATCAATCAATCAATCAATCAATCAATCAATCAATCAATCAATCAATCAATCAATCAATCAATCAATCAATCAATCAATCAATCAATCAATCAATCAATCAATCAATCAATCAATCAATCAATCAATCAATCAATCAATCAATCAATCAATCAATCAATCAATCAATCAATCAATCAATCAATCAATCAATCAATCAATCAATCAATCAATCAATCAATCAATCAATCAATCAATCAATCAATCAATCAATCAATCAATCAATCAATCAATCAATCAATCAATCAATCAATCAATCAATCAATCAATCAATCAATCAATCAATCAATCAATCAATCAATCAATCAATCAATCAATCAATCAATCAATCAATCAATCAATCAATCAATCAATCAATCAATCAATCAATCAATCAATCAATCAATCAATCAATCAATCAATCAATCAATCAATCAATCAATCAATCAATCAATCAATCAATCAATCAATCAATCAATCAATCAATCAATCAATCAATCAATCAATCAATCAATCAATCAATCAATCAATCAATCAATCAATCAATCAATCAATCATGGTGACACACTCGGAACTTTTTCACTGACAAATAAGTGACATACACGTGAGTCGAGTTAACATTAAGGATTCGTCTACTCACATTTCATTTGTAGTGACCGCTTTTCAGGAGCGTTGAAAGCCTCATGAAAAGCTTTCAAACTAACTTTCTAAGCAACTATATACCCTCACTATGCTATGGTTTTAAAAAATGAAATTCACAATTACTTGAATCCAGGGCATGACTTTGAATTTCGTAATTCAAATCAATTCAATTAATGCCTTTATGTCAGAAATAAACAAGCAATATTAACTACTAAAAAGCAACGATAATGTAAGAAATTGTAAAAATTGACGCAACAATTTAATTGCATGGCCACAAACAGTTTTTCAAATTAACCGGAAACAGAAACTTTTCATAATTTATTCTTCTTTTGACCCAAAGAATCACAAATTCCAATAATAATATTGCTGCATACAACAAAAATTAAGTACATTTACTTGCATTCGCTCAAATATTTGGTAGAAGAACTTTACAAAAACACAACAAAAAGAAAAAAGAGAGAGAAGGAAAATACTCAAAGAACAAAATAATTCATTACAAAGTTTTAAGTACCAAACTTAATTTGCAGATTGCTGTAAACGCCAACTTTGAATATAGCCGAAATATTTTTGACAAAATGTTTGTATACGGCAAGACACTTCGGAACAAGAATAACAACAACATTAAGCGCTGGAATGTGTTTAAGGGAAGAAACAGGCAAAGCCAAGGCAAACCCAAAATCTCCGAGGACTACTTTAGTCGTGAAAAGGCAGGAAAGACAGCCAGCCAGCAGGCTAGTAGTACGCCGAAGAAAGGCATTATGAAAAGTTTTGCAGCATTTAATTGAAACATTTTCATGTAAGAAGGCAAGGCCCTTCAGGAATGAGCGGCGGTTATGCGCAAGTGATTTCCTTAAAATAAAGTACCTCTCCCCTCGCTTTAGCAGAAATTCAATTTTAAAGTTAACGGAAATATTGAAGCGGGCCCGCAAGAAACATTGAAACAAGTTCTATTACATTTTCATTCCTTTCCAACAAAGTAAAGAAAAGCAAAAAAGACCTTACGCCCACTGAACACCGGCCGAGAGACACAATGTTGCTCTACGCTGCTCCAACAAAGGTAACCTTCAACGGCTTTCGATAAATTGTGTTTGTGTTAAACTGAAACTGAAATTGCTTTGGCAAGGCTGCACAATTTATCGCAACTATTAGGCTACCCTATTTTGTTGCCAATAACTCTAAACTGATTGCACCACGTACCGCTTGAAATAAAGAGGCAGCGCAGGCTCTTAATACTTAAGAATACTTAAGTAGGAAGTGGTAGATGAATCCATTCAGCGTATTGGGAATGTCGTTGGCCTGCCGGCCCCTCCGGCGCTCACTATACACACATTTCCTTGGTCATAATTTTTATCTCGGAACACAACTGGCTCTGAGTGCTTTTCAGCCATTTGCTTTGATATAAACCGAAAGGATACTCTGCAGGGGTGTAAGAGCGTGCGCGCTCTTCTAAAGGCAATCATTAATGTTTTAGCAGGCATTCTTTTGTCAATAAAATGTTAACTGCCTCGACATAAAAATGGCATTAAAAGCGGCCAAAAGTGCCTAGTTGAGTCGAGTCATAAACTAGAGCGTCCAATTCTCAATTCCCCCACTTCGATACTAATAGCTAAGGATGCTGAGACTGCTCATACGTACATGGCGTTGCTTGTTGGGCAAGGCTGAGCGATGGAATGAAAGAAATATTTGCTAGGCGCTTCTTTTCTGTTGTTTTATCTTTTTTAATCTGTTGTTCTTCCCACTTTCTTACTCGGTTGAAGAAGAAGCCCTAAACGTGAAGGTTAAGGTGCAAAAAGGTTTCGTGTTGTCTGGCTTTTGTTTTTCTTTTCTTTTTGTTCAAATTCAAATATTTTTCAACAATATTTTTGTTATTGTTAACCTCTCATTGCATGAAATGTTTTCGTATCATTTCGGCACCCCACAAACAATATGGAAATTGTCTTGCATAAATAAAACGAATTTTAATTTGCTACTGAAGCATTTACATTAAACGGTTCGGTTATATTCTTGGAGGCTGCTGTGTGCCCCCGTAATGGTAGGCAAATGTAAACAAAGACCTGCTAAAAATCGAAGAGAGTCCCCCTTTTTTTTGGTAGAGTTATACGCAACACCTTTGGGCGAAGTAGAAAGAATGTAAAAATCGCATACATTTTCTGAATTGTCTAGCTAGTCTAGCTTGATGAGTTTACATCCAATCGTAAGAAGTTTACATGTTTTTTAAAGGTATAATGTTCCTCTATCAAATGCATATTTAACATTTCGAATCCAATCAAAATTGTATTTTTGAAGAATTATTATGTGCATGGGAAAAATGCAAATTGCAAAAACTCGATTAACACGGTTTCAAGAATTGATCCAGAAAAACTGGGAGACACGGGTACACTTTTTTAATCAAAATGCGTTCTTAAGCGTAAACATTATCAACAGGAGTCATATCTAGTAAAGCATTTCATAATAGGAAACAAAATCTAATATAATTGTTATTTCACATAGATGTCCTTGAGACTCTCTAGCCGGATTTTGTGATTTTTTCGAAGTGCTCTTAAGTCATTATTCTGTGAAAGCTTCTCGATCGCACTCATCAGCACTCTTTCGGCAATCATTGTTAATCCAAGACGCCTCTATAAGGTGAAATAAGCTGAAATCTTAAATTTGGAACACTGATAGAACTCTGGAGACAATGCATTCTATTACATTTTTGGATCCATCAGAGGCGTAGGGGGCCGTGGGGGAACTCAAACCCCTTTTTCTTAAAAATGACATAAGTTCCGATTCCTTCGAGCTACAATGATTAAATTGGTAGGTGGGTTCTTATTGACAAAATAAAATTTTACACCCTTTGATGGGGGGTGTGGCGATAAAGGGGAGGGGGATGGAGCCTTTTTAAAGTTTGGGATGGACTAACGTTCCTATTTTTTAAGCTACAGGACTAAAATTCTGTACGTAGGTTCGCATTCGGAGGGGAAAAAAAGGGGGGAAAAAGGGGAGGAACTTTTTTTTAAAAAAGAATAAAAAATTTAAAAAAAGGGGAAAATAAAAGAGGGTAAAAATCAAGTCTTTTAAAAAATAACCCTTTAACCGACTAAAAAGCAGAAAATAAATTCCCTTTAAATTAATTTCCGCAATTTCGATTATTTGGTTTATTTTCTGCTTTTTAGTCGGTTAAAGGGTTATTTTTTAAAAAACTTGTTTTTTACCCTTTTTTATTCTTCTTTAAAATAAAATATTTTTGCCATAACATTGCTTACGTGTGCATATTTCGTGCTTATTTGCTTGCTTGTTTTGGAAATTGTTGTGCGGTTTTTTCCGAGCTCTAGTGATTACCACCCTGATTGATGTTCTGTTTAGCAAGCGTAGTTGTTGAGTCCGTCTTTAAGAAGTAGCTGTAGCCTGTTTTTCGCTTGTCTGTTACCGTTGACCTCCAAATGATCCGAATTCAGTAAAGTTAAAAAAAACGGTTTATTTCGCAAAAGATTCAAATCGAAATGCCAAAAGTAAAATGTGAAACTTCAAAAGGTGAAATTCAAGTTATTTTTGAAATCGGCACCCCATAACCTGTACATGAAAGCCTATCAGACTACTCGAATCGCAGAATTATTTTCAACTTCGTGGAATTAAACTGACACACAGCCACTTGTTTCCTTTCGTGTGTTACAATCGGACACGAAATGCAATAATAATAACAAATTGAATATGACAAATGAAAAATAATTGAATAATATAAATGGAAATCTCTCAGCAAATAATACAAAACGGATTTCAGAGTTATTAATTGGATTTACTATACAGCAAAAAAAAAAAAGGAAACCAACAGAAAAAAGGGGGAATACACAAACCATTTGTAAACACTCTACACAATGCCCGATAGACACTTGAGATAATTGCGAGAAAAAAGGGAAAATGAATAGAAAAAATCATAATAACAAACCATTTATTGAAAACATCACAAGAAGGGATCAGGAGGTATAGGAAAATATTATAAAAATGAAAACAAAATAAATGAAATTTATACTTACATAAAAAGAAAAGACCCACCGCTGGCGTTGTGTGGCATCTAGGCCAGAAAGAAAAGAAGACAAAAAATATACAAAGGGAGGGAGAACACTTCATCCTGGCTGTGGTTGTGATGATTTTTCAATTTTCAACATTTTCAACACTTCATCACTTCGGTTAAATGCTATTGATGCGGCTGCTGTTGTTGTTGTTGTTTTCTTGCTGTTCTTCTTATTATCACAACGAAACCAGAACCTGAAACTGGCTACATCGAATCAAACAGCAACACCAACACCAACAGCAACAGCAGCACGATAACAATATGAAACACAAACAGATGCCAAACAAATAGATAAGAAGAAGAAGAAGAAGAAGTAGAAGCTAACAAGCAAACAAAAAAAAAAGCGAACGAAATTCACATTTACAGCATTAATAAATTAAAAGAATAATGGAAAGAAAATATAAAATGTGGAAGCGCTCAAATGCTTCGCAAGTGCTTGGCAGAGCTCGAAATGGGGGCAGGAAAATGTAACGGAAACGGAGATTGCTAAGTGGTGGCAGTAGGTAAAAAGTTACTGAATGAATGAGTGATTGACGTTAAGATTTGAGAGGAGGTTTTGCGTTTTGCCTGGTTTTTTGTTGTTTTTTTTCTTTTTTTTTTTGCTTTGAGGCTAATACAACAAATATTTGATTTATGCCTGTACGAATAGCAACAATGAAGATAAAAATACAATAACAAAAAAAAGGAAGGGCCCACAACAACAAAAAATACTCATAAATAAAAATAAAAATGTTGGGGAAATTGCTTAGCTTATTCAGTACTGAAACGGAAGTTGCCATATTGCCCTTATCTAGATATAACATTTTTGTACAAATTAAATTTGAAGTGGATGTGTGGGTGTGGGGGTGTGGGGGTGTAGGGGTAATTGGCATGAATTTTTCAACCTTATTTTTGGAAACCAATTTTTAATATTGCACAGTGTGGAGTACACACGAGTGCCCAAGGGTATACTGTTTTTGTTTCGCCGTTTGTAACGCCCATAAAAACGTGGTAGGTACAGAAAAGTATATGTTCTTGATCAGCATCACCTCCCGAGTCGATTAAGCCCTACACGTCTGTCTGTCATTTCACATTCCTCATAGTTTTGCTAATGATTGCACTGTATTGAAAATGGGCATCGAAGAACAACCATTAAAAAATCTCCAAAAAAAAATGGCCGCCAAACTTGAATTATTTTAGTCTATCTCGAGAAATACTAAACCGATTTGGATTCGGTTTTAAATTTGGTTCCAAATTTTGTCGGAACGAAATGGGAATGAAACTGAAACGAAATGGAATTGGACCGGAACAAAATGGAATCGGAACAACTATTTTAAATGGATCGGGAATCAAAAATTAAAATTATGAAAAAAAAACATCGAAAAACTATCGAAAAAATACCAACAATGTATGAGAAAATTATCGACAAATGTTCTAAAAACGTATCGTACTCGCATGTGCAGGGTATTTTAGCTTTAGCCATACACAAGATGATTCTCTTACTAGTCTTGTTTATCACATTAAGTAAGTTTCAGTCGGGTAAGCTGACTTATATATACAATAAACCTACTGGGCCATATTGGATCCGCCATCTTGAATTTTGAAAATGCGGCATGAAATTCGAAATCAGCGACCCCAAAAACCCCACTATACAAAATTTCATGATGAATCATTTCATTGATGAAATCTTAAAATTTCGGTAAAAACCCGATTTTCACTTATATGGGAGGTAGGCGTGGCAGTAGACCGATTTCGCCCATTTACCATACCAACACCTTCTAGAGCCTAAGAAGGATAAATACAAAATTTGGGATCCCTAGCTTTCTTCTAGCTCATGCAATCGTGTTTACAAGAAAAGAGGACGGACAGACGGATAGGGCTAAATCGACTCCGGCGGTGATGCTGACCAAGAATATATATACTTTTCCACACCGGACACGCCTCCTTCTTGGTGTTACAAACATCAAACCAAAGTGAATGTACCCATACCTCATGAGGTGTAGGGTATAAAAATAATTTGCAATGACTTTAGGAACAAACCAGCCCAAAACCCTTAATTTCAAACCAAATTTTCTAAAATTAATTTAAAGGATATTTTTTTCCGGTTCTGATAAGCGTTAAAAGCGTTATATGTTCCAAAAAATAGTTCTTTACTTTTTTAAAATTTGTTTCTAATAAAAACGGATATCTCGTAAAACCCCTCTCCCCCACCCGAAGAAAAATCCCTGGTTACGCTGTAGAATGGTATGTATATATTCGTACAATCTTAGACGCACTAACCAACTGATTTCCAAGACTCTTTCGTATGTCTTCTCCCACAAGTTCCACCACATTCACTGATATGTCATAAAATAAAATTTCATAATTCCTCCACTAAATTCAGCAAAAAGAAATAAAATCAAATCAAGTGTTTCTTGACTTAACATTTCACCCAGTTGTCACACACACGCACACCCATGTACATAGCCAAAATCATACAAAAGCTTTACTCAACTAACTTGTCCATAAGCGGCCAGTATAAAGGCATACAAAGAACAAAAATAAAAAGTAAAAAAATCCACAACACCAAAAGTCCAACCAACTTAATGTGGCCCTTTTCTATAGACGCCAAGTACATTAAATTGAATTGACAACTTCCTTTCAGAGTAGGTACATGATGATTATGGCACGACGGACTTGACTTTATACAAAAATTGCTCAATTGCCGATCAGCCGCCAATTGGCGGGCAGGCAGGCGGCACTCAATGTCCTACTCATATGCCGAAAATGAAAAAGAACACAACATGAACGTCAGAGTCATTAAAGTGAAAATGTATTAAACAGCTGAAATTGAATTGGTTGCGCTATAAAGGCTTTGTGACTGCATGTGTGTAGTGAAAGGGATCTTATGTTACGTTCAACACTCTTGGCAATGTGCTGAAGCATCCTGTCTACCTGAGCTAAATTTTTAATATGAACCACTGCAAAGCTTGTGAGCGACGGATGTGAGAAATGTTGTTAACTGAAATTCTATGCCGGGCGGCCACCGACCACAATTCGTCGGTGAGTATTTTTAGGATTTTCCCTGGCAACGACCTTTTCTTTCTTTGGCTTTTGGGCGTTTGGATTCTGCTGAATTTTTCATTTGTACCACACTCGCTTTATCTCTTTCGGATTTTTATGATTTTCCCTTTTCAAATTTGTGCGCTGACTTCTTGTGTGAAAGGGTGTCATATGTGTGTGAGGCGTACTCATAAAAATTTATTTTAAAAATTTTGTCCATTTGAAGCGTTTTAGTTGGGGCCAAAATTTATCGATTCGCATTAGCCACGAAGAAAAAGCCTCCCAAAAAAAATAAAACGTCAGAGTAGTAACCATTTTTCTCTGCCATCTCATACTTCTTCGTAAGTGTCTCGGTGAACTTTTTGCTGCTTTTTTTTTTGTTTCATTTTGCCTTTTGGTGTGTTTTTTTTCTCTTGATTTTTTTATGGTTTCGAAGATCTTTTGAATTGCTTTTTTTATTATTGTTTGATAACTGTCACATTTGTGCGCGGCGCATTTTTATATCGAAGATACTGAAAAAGTTTAATGGAAAAAGTTGTCGCCGCTAAGGGACAGCCGCAAAAAGAGATGGAGCAGCAGGCGGCGCGAATGGCTTCTTCGGTTTGGTTGGAATTTAAACTTAATTGCCACATTTTGATGCGAATTTAAATGTTATTAAAAGAGGAAACTGTCAGTTGTACCATTTCACATAAAAGAGCGAGTTTACTTTATGGTTAATAGTGGAGAAGTCAAAAGTGGAAGTGGAAGTGCAAATGTTAAGTTGAACTGTAATTTGAAATTAGATAATAGCTACAAAACTTTACAAAAATATTGGGCTCTGCTGGTAAATGTTATTGACATATGCAAACTGTGGAAAATGAAAAAAATGTTTCCAAATTGTGTTGTTTTGCACGGCAAAGAATTTCTTCACACTTTCTTCCATTTTAGGATTCTGTTCGAACAGAATTTGCCTTGAAATAGACCAACGACTAGTCCAGAAAACCCATTAGAAAACAGTCAACTCGATATTTGCTAAGCCATCACATTTTCCCAACCAACCGCATAGAAAAGTGCAAAAGCAATATGTACCTACCTACCGACCACAGCAAAAAAGAGGTACTTTTCCAAATCAAACGAGCAACGGCCTTGTTGCGAGGAAGAAGGCAAAAAAAAAGTCAACAAAATCACAGCAAATGCTTAATTGAAAGCAATTGTTAAAATGCAATGAAGTCAAATTGTGCAATCAACGATATTTTCCACCAGGAGCACAAATTGTGGCCAAGCCACACAGCACAACAGAGAGCACAAGAAAAATTGCAGCGTAGAGAAGAGCTGAAGAAAAAATTCACCAAAAAAAAATCAAGTGAAACAAGGGATAAGCTTCGATGGAAGGAGAAAGAACGGTTCATTTTCTTCGACCATTCAAGCGAAATGGAATTACACCAACAGAAACAGTAGCAGTAGCAACTCAAGTAAAAGAAACTGAAGCAGTGCCACTCAAATTGTACATTTAACTAGCCGATGAGTTGAGTTGCTGCTGCATCCGATGTTCACTACATTCAGCAAATGATGAAAATATCCTCAATGATGAGGTTTGAGTTTGTCTTCCCTCGTTTTGTGTGTGTGTGTTTGAGCGGTTCGGCTTAGGAAAATCCTCTTGTCTTGAATTTTCATTTTCACTGACAATTTGGAGAAAAAAATGTTTTTTCCATGACTGTATTTGTGTACCTTGGTATGACAGAAGCACAAAGAAAGCCAACAAAAATCAAGCTTGGTTTTCGTTTAGTCACAAAACAGCGCAAATTGAAAGCAAAGAGAAATGCCAACTACAAGCAGTTGATGAGAGAAGAAACCATTCGATAAGAGTTTAAGACCAGAATAATGAGGAGGAAAACTATTCACTTTTCTGCTCTTACCGCCCAAAGTACTTTTCCGGAAGACTGAAACGATTGAGTGAAATGAAATTAAAGAAATAAGATTTATACCAACTGACTTTGTTTGTAGAATTAATCCTTTTCATATCTTTGTGCCATTTATTTGCGCAATTTCTCAAATCAAAGGAATAATTCCGCAGATACCATCAAAAGGAAATGTGCAGAGACTTTGATATAAACTGAAATAGCATTGTACATGCCACTATAAAGCCCAAACAAATGCTATGCTTTGGCATAGCATACATACTAAGGCATGCAATGAAGTTTGTCGAATTTTTAATTTTCCATTAAATCTGTTAGTTTTCCAAATGTTGTACTCAATGGTAAGGTATTTTCAAAGGCCTCATCCGTTCAATTACAAAGACTACCATCCACAGTAAAAATAAACAACAAACTTGTTTAAATTATATGAATCCCTTCAACAAATTATACTTTACATACTTTGCGGTATACTAGGCGTATGAGTGATATTACAAAATGTACATTGTGCAGTTCCGTACAGTAAAGAAAATAACACTGTATAGTTCAAGTCGTGGAAGGTATGGAAGACTAAATTTATTCCTGATCAGCATCATCTCAGGAGTCCTTTTATTCCAGTCCATTTCCATTTTGTGCCAGTTCCCATTCCGTTCCCGACACAATTTCCAATCAAATGAAAACGAACTACGTCACTTTCAACTTTTTGCTTTGTTCCCAGAATGTTTATGCGAAATACCGCTTTTAATCTCAAATGCATTTCCTTTATTTACAAAATAAAATTGCTGCCACAAAATATTTTCAGTACCGACTGCTCTTTTTTTTTTCATTACTTTGCAGACAATTTCATTTCGCATCTCTTGTGCATTTATTCAAATTTATTAAGTAACAAATTTTCAACTTTAGCACACACACTCACACACAATGTGAAAGTCGAAAGCACAGCTGTTCCCACTACACATGGGAAATTTACTTCCTGTCATGTGTTGCACGGAAACAAAACTTTGCAAAATCCAAATCAAAAAAAAAAAGCGCCAACATCCGCCATTTTTGCGAGAGCTGAGCTGGTGCCGATCCTGCTGCTGTAACTATTGCTGCAGCAAAACACAGTAAAACAATCACGTCTGCGAATGGCAACGTGTGTGACGCAAATGCACATATTGCACAGAGCAGCAATTGCCGCACAGCAGCAAAAAAATATATTACAAAAATGGCAGCAAACCAAACTGAACATGGCCATTGCCAGCTCTGTTTCGAACTATCTGCTGTTCTGTCGCTAGGAAATTACATACGCTCAAATGCTCGAAAATAGTTTGATGTGAGCACAGGAAAAAAAGCCATAAATTTGCATGTCGAATGCGCTGCAGATATTACAATTCACACTTTAGCGAACGTCTTGCATGGATATTGGATCAAATTAAGGATAATCGGAGGAATTATACAATTTCAATTGGCTACGTGATTTCTGTATACACTGTGATGCGCTTGATTGATGCGTTCCATAGCTACAGATCTTTGTCCATGTCATACTGTTCAATGCAATGAAACGTCATCAGTCAATGACTAATTGCTTGCGCTTGCAATGTCCAAGCGTTCCATAAATACATACCAAAGTAAAGCAATTATTGTCTTGGTCATTCCGTCATTGGAACGAATTCCATTTCAGGTGCTTGCGCTTTCCAAATCGCATCATAAATTCCCACAAACTCCCGTCTGATAGCCATAAATTCTGATATATGTATGCTAGAAATCAGGGACATTAGCAAATGTGCACTTACTCCACCAATTTGTGGTTTCGAGGAGATTATGATCCATGCTCACGGCTGTGTGCGAATTTCACCAAAAACCCAACTCAAAGTTCATTTGCCTCCAAAAATGTAATCGACTGCAACAACGAACGCTGCAGTTCTCGGAACAATTCTCAAACATACACACAGCAAATTCTCAAAAGCATGCCGCAGCAACAACAATAACAACAACAATTATCATATATTTGCACTCAACCGAACCGCAACATCAAAACAACCGCCCCAAAAAAAAACTTTTAATTTTCACTTAAATTCGTATAACTGGGGTATCCGGTGTGCCAAAGGCATTGCATTCCATTCGATGGAGCATTGAGGTGGGAATATTTGTGTTGTAGTCTAGGTTTTTGTTTTGTTTATTTTGAGGTCATATACGGGGCAACAATGTTTTTGCCGTCTTGTTAGCAGTACTGGCAAATTTGGCCCCCGGCAGCCCAATTGAATTTCAAGTCTAGAGCAGCAGTTCAATGAAATTGTGTGAAAATACAAATGGTTGCAATATATTTGCTCTGGCTGCTACTTTATGCTGCTTGATCTACCATTGATTCTTCGGAAAATATGATTATAAGCAATCGTATTAGCCCGCTCTCAAATAGAGCTGAAGGTGTAGAGAGAGCGCTCAGGTTAGTTGCAGCCGAACGAGTGTATTTTTATGGCATGTTGGTGAAATTGTAAGGTACACAGAATACTATATGTGGTTGTGCGTTCATTGTGGTATCAGCTTCCATTTTGCCAGAAATAGAATTTCGTTTGTGGATCGAAGTCAAGGTTTGTGGTTTGCAATTAGACCATTTGAAGTCATCGCTATCCACACACTCAACCTCATTTAAACAATTTGATTTTCATGGTTGGTAGACATTTGAAATTCAACTGAAGCAGAAGGTTTAGGTGCGCAATACACACTCCAATTGAAACTTTGTGAAATATCAAGTATAATTGCGAAATTGCGTTGAAAGATTGCATTAAAATTTGAAATCTGAGACATTTACCTGGTCAGAACTGAACATTAAATCCAGAATTTCACTGAAATTCATAGAAAGAGGCCTGAGTTATGAGCCATAACTTGATTGAAGTGTCATAACTTATGACGCTTCAATCGAGTGCCTCTTAATTTTATAATTCTTTATATTTTATTAATTCAATTTATCCTTTTTAAACCAATCTATGTATTTATTTCCCAGGCTAAAGGATGGCAGACTTCCATGATTCCCTGCCTGACGCAGTCACAAGTAATATATTATTAACACTATACATACAATAACCTGTTTAATACCAATCTTGGACCTCATTTCCTCGAAACACACTCATTCGAATGCATTTAAGTGATTTGATTTCCACTGCTTAAATCGCAGCTGAAAAGCAGAAAGGAAAAAATGAATTCAACTGAAATCTAATTTCAAGCTGAGACAGTAACCCGAGGTGCTGTCAATTGTCAAATTTTGCACAACTACGAAACGAAAATGAAAATGAAAATTTTCGGGAAAATCTAATTTTCTTGCCATTCTCCGTTGGATGTGAAAAAAAAGTGAAGCATAAGAGAGGAAAAGGCATTAAAGCGGTAAAGTGAAAGAGTAGAAAATGAAGCAAAAAGCTCCATTTTCCAATGTGCACAGACAGAAAGGCAGACAGGCAGTCAGGCAACTGCCAATATTGCCAATGCGACAAAATAAAAGCATAAGTATGTAGATAGCATATATATACGACAATCAAATTTTATACTTAAAAAAAATAGGAAAAAATTAAATGAAATGAAACATTGACACTTGATTGGCGCAAATTGCAAGGCCAATGTTGGTTGGTTAAAAAATAGAAAAATCACCATAACTCTCTGGTTAGCATATCGACGAAACCTTGACTTGCTTGTGTGGTTCTTGCCCACGCATTGGCTTCCGCCGAATTGAGTCTAATTAAGCTGAAATAATGTCAGGCAGCTAACAATGTGGCTCACACACTTCCACACAAAATACATCTACAATGTAATTAAATGCGCGTGTGTGTTGTTGTGTGTGTGTGTGTGTGTGTGTGTGGGCGAGTGAATTGGGCTGTATTACCGCAAAAACCCAAAAACTAAATTTCATTTATAGCAGCTAACTGCTGATTGAACCAAACTAAACCACTGCACAGCCGAACCATATTAAAGTGGCATAATGCTCTGTCAAATTAAGCGTGTACCATGTACATGTGTCATTCCGTTTATCAAGTTTGCATGTGTATAGTTTAGTCTGTGCGTGGGTATGGGAATTGGTCTGTTAATAATCCATAAGGTTTTGCATGAAAAAGGGAAATACCATTCGTGGCAACGATTAGTTGTGCAGTTGTGCAGCCAGCTGATGCTTCGAATTTAGAATTTCGGTAAATTTGAGCAATTAAATTTGTGCTACAACACTCAATGCCCTAAAATACTAAACCATAATTTTACTTCTCTACAACTTCGAATATTCAGTTCATAAATTATATTTGACAAGTCATAGGTTAAATGGATTACCGCACATTAATTCACCGACACATTTAACATAATAAATTGATTACAACTCAAAATATATAATTACTGCGATTCACTCAAACACACCAAGAGTGTAACCAAAATAACCAATTTTTATGATTAAAAACCTATTTGTATGAGAATTGGAATGGAAATGGTCAAGAATCAATAAAACAGCATAATGAAAATAGGCGTTAATTAACTACTTTCCAACTGTATAAATAAATAATAAATATTGGATAACAAAAAAAAATATTAAATTGCTGATTTAAAAAGCCATGCTGACCTCAGCATCATTGCCGGCAGTTAAATGGCATTGAGAGCAGCAGAAAAAATATCAATTCTACAGATGTATGCACGTATATAGTGCCATAAAAATTACTGCAAATATTGGTAATACAACAAAAACCGCAACAAACCACAAACACAAACCACCCTCAAGCAATTAAAAAGTGACGTTTTTTTTTAAATATTTCAAAAAATAAACAAAAAGATTGAAAAAGTTTAAAAAAAATATACATGGGAAAAAACTTTACAATTTTAAATGAAATAAACCAAAAAAAAATAAAACATCATTTATAAATTAAAATTGTTTCATTAGCATTGCCACGCGTCATTTGACTTGATGTATTACCATGTGTGCCCTTTACAGGGTTCTCACTTTTGGCAATGACTTATCGATAAGAATCGATAAATTATCTTTAAAATATCGATAAATTCCCTATACAATATAGATAAATTATCTATGAAATATCGATAAATTATCTATGAAATATCGATAAATTATCTATGAAATATCGATAAATTATCTATGAAATATCGATGAATTATCTATGAAATATCGATAAATTATCTATGAAATATCGATAAATTATCTATGAAATATCGATAAATCTTATATATATAAAACAAAGTCGCGAAATGTGTTACTCATCGCATCAGAAATCAAAGGAGCACCCGATTTGGATAATTTCTTTTGTGTTGCCTTCGTCTTTGTGGTACGATTCTATGTCGGTCAAGAAACCCCGGAAAATTCACCCGGAAAAGTGTGAAAATCGTGAAAATAGTCAATTCACTGCATGGTTCTGGGTCGCCTTCATATATTTGTAAGCGAAAGGCTTCCGTGCTTTAAGGATCATCGTTATTAAGGCAAGTACTGCCGCACACCATTGCATACTTTCTGGGGCTACCATAATTTATTTTTCAGTTAGCATAGATCAGATCCATAGAATCTCTGTCCATGCTTTCACTGAAAATATTCTATGTGGAATTAAAGCTTCCTACAACAGTATGAGATACGTGCAGCCTACCATTGTTAGCGATACCAACTGAGCCTTAATCGGAGAACAATTTTGGAACGAATTTTACACATTACGTTGCTAGTACATTAATTGTTATGGCAATTTGAGCAAATATTTTTAATTATATGTATAATTAAGGCGTCTGTCAATGCATTTTCGCAGACGGTACTGTCTGCTTGCGTGGCCATCAATCGTTTTTAATATTCACAAATTTCAGCCTCAAGGTAATTTTCAGAATTTAATCTTTTGTAAACTTGACTCACCACCACCACTTAATATAAGCAACTCCTCTATTATATTTAAGTCATACAATTTAAAAAAAACTGTCTTTTAATGCAATCAATTTGAAGAAGCTAAGGCGCACACATAAAGTTCTAAAGTGGAATTTCTCTTCTTTTTTTTGAGATTTTTTTTTTATACTTTCCGAATTTTCTTCTTCGCTTGCTCTCTGCAGAACGATTATAAATTTTGGTATTTAGCGCGTTTTACCATAAAATCCTGTGCTGCTTTGACATTCGCACAATGACACACAATACGGTGCATAGCGTACTTACAAGTTGAAACGCTCAGCGTGACAAATCCAACGACAGCTGGTAAGGCAGAGGAGCCGCAGCGCCAGTAGCAGCAATAGGTTGGCATAAGTTCGTATAGTGAGTATGGTTGGGTTTGAGGATAAACATAAGTCCTTGCATAACATTTAGGATTATAGTAGATGAAGCGCGCGCTCGCGGCTTGTGGAAAGACATGCTAATTTATGAAAATTGCTGTCGAAAGTCATTAAAGTTGGCAGCTCGAGAAATTATGTAACCGAGCAGAGCGAAGAAGCAATTGAAGGCAGTGGCGGTGTGTGTTGTGTGCAAAGGCTTAGGGTGGAGGGGGGAAGTTCGATGCTACTTGGTTATGGCGCAAATAGCATATTGAGTTTGTGTCATAACAATTGTCAATGGTATAAATTTCACAGCAATAAAAAAGTTTTTTTTCTTCTCATAAAAATTTTAGAGCAGAGCGTGACTGTGCTTCGTGTAGTACAAAGCGAAGGGCGTAGGTTTTAGAGCAAACCTTTTTTTCGCTGAAGGCTTTCGAAACGCGTTTTGACATGATAACAAAAACCATCCATAAATGGGTCAAATTGATCCCCCAAAACTACCCTTTGTCATGTCCACAAAAGGGTCAAATTGGTCCCCCAAAACTACTCTTTTTGATCCGATGTTCTTCTAAGTGGGCATTGCAGTATTTTGAAACAAATTTTTTTCTTTTCCCAAAAAAAAAGTAAATAAAAAAAGAGTAAAAAACAAGTTTTTTAAAATATAACCCTTTAACCGACTAAAAAGCAGAAAATAAATTTTCTTTAAATTAATTTCTGCAATTTCGATTTAAAATTAAGGGTTTTTGGCTACTTCAAAATTTGCAATGATATTAGGAACAAAGTAGCCAAAAACCCTTAATTTTAAATCGAAATTGCAGAAATTAATTTAAAGAAAATTTATTTTCTGCTTTTTAGTCGGTTAAAGGGTTATATTTTAAAAAACTTGTTTTTTACTCTTTTTTTATTTTCCCTATTTTTTTAAAAAAAAAATTTTTTTTTCGGTATATTTCTTTCCCATTTATATTTTGCCCGTATAGTTTTTCTTCTTAAATTTTTACATTTAAAAAATTTTTTTGAATTTAAAAAAAAAAAAATTGTTCCCCCCTTTTTTCCCCCCTTTTTTTTTTTTTTCCTTTTTTACTCTTTTTCCCCAATGCTAGCCTAAGTGAAAAATTTCAGCCCTGTAGCTTAAAAAATACGAAAGTTAGAACTTTAAATTGGCTCCATTCCGCTCCCCTTTGCCCCCACACCCCCCTTTCCAAAGGGTATAAAAAATCATTTTGTCAATAAGAACCCACCTACCAAATTTCATCATTGTAGCTTGAAGGAATCGGAAGTTATGTCATGTTTAAAAAAAAAAAGTTTGAGTCCCCCCACGGCCCCCTACGCCTCTGATGGACCCCAAAATTTAATAGAATGCATTGTCACCGGAGTTCTATCAGTGTTCCAAATTTCAGCTCTCTAGCTCATGTGGAAGTGTATGAAAAAGCTCGCCGCAGATTTGAGGATATATATATATATATATATATATATATATATATAGTCCGCCCAAAGCAAGTTAATATAAGGGTTATAAAAAAACGAACAATCATGCAAATAAGAACAAAAGTGGAAAAGATTAAAGACGACAAACTCAACCGAAATGGCAATACTCCTTTCATTTTGGTTACAATTACGAAGTATACATTTGTGAATAGGGCCTAATGCTTTTTCAGTATTTTTTTCTTTTCCTTTTATTATTTCTTTTAATTTGTTGGGTTCTTCTTGCTACTAACTTCAAGTTTGAACTTGTCTAATTCAAGGACAAACTTTACAAGCACAAAAGTAAAACCTAAATGAAAAATTTGAAAAAAAATCTTTTTCAGAAAGGCGAAAGAGAAATAACAAGAAAAGAGCAAAAGCAAAAGAAGTAATGATACTGTCAACAAAGGATACAGCCAGCAAAAAAAAGCCCGCACCCACCAACGACAAATTTCGTGAAACACATCTTGTTGCAAAATATCATAGCATATCCCCAAGAGCAGCTCCGAAGACATACACACTACCATACTACGTGCAACCCGAAGAACCTTCTCTAACCGAAAAGTGTGTGCGCTGGATTATAGCACAAGTACCTACCGCGCCGCTGTCGCTAATGGTGCTGCAGTGGGTGTAGTACACTCTGATTTGGAGCTGCTTGATTTTTTTGCTTCGAATTTAAAAATAAAAACATTTTTTGAGCCGATGAAGAAATTCCAGTTACTGCGAAATTTTCACAGTTCACAGGGCCGCTGAGATTTTTGTTGTTGTGCTTGGCATTTGATATTTTTTGTTTGTGTGGAAATATAAGAGTGGAAAGGTAAAAAAAAGAAAATCTACCATTTGCCATTTGCTTCCTACAATAGCACCACCCAAAACAAAACAAAGACCAAGTTAACCGTCAACCTATTGGTAAACATGAGGCAGAAATATAAGCTAATTAGCAAAACAGCAACAACATCAACGAAAAAGTATATCTGAAATATAATTTTGCCCTCCTTTCTTTCATTTTCCGCCCATAAAAAATTCCCACTCACACCGGGTAAGTTGTGCGCAAAACAGTTGAGAGTTAGGAGTCGAGGCCCGGGCTATTCTTGCCGAAATGCCAGAGGATATATGAGTGGGTTTAAAGTGAAATGTACATACTTACGTGTTGTGATTTAAATAGAAAGTTGGCGTAGGTTAAAAATGGTAGCGCACAAATAAAAAGAAAGTTTTTTTGCAAATGACTCGAAAGAGAAACAAAAATATTTACCCTCCTGCAAAGTACTTCTTAACCCATTTTTTTTGCGCAGAATTTCGAGACGGTGTACCTACTGAAGAAAATTAGATTTGCATAAAATATATCATCAGCATGCATTGAAAAGTGACTGAGTGACGACGATATTTGCTATTTTTCCAAACGTTTCAAATTACTCTTTTTATGATTCAAAGCTCTTCTCGAAAGTCTCCTTCTAAAATACTGCTACCTGATTTCAAATACACCACGAAACGCTGGAGTTAGGGCAAATAAACTTATTTTCAGGGGACTCACACTACTTCAATTTAATCACAATATATAAAATCTCTCTTTACAGAGGACACCAGTGGACCTAGAGAGCTGAAATTTCGCACACATGTCCTATGCACCCATGGCTTGAGACTCTGGAGCCGGATTTTTGATTTTCCAAAAAGGGGGCGTGGCAGTTTTGAAAAATATCAGATAAAGTAGCTCTCCTGAATCCACCAGTGGACCTACGAAGCTGCAATTGCGCATACATATTATGTGAGACCATTTTTCCAAAAGGGGGCATGGCAATTCGAAAAGTGGGCATGGGGATTGTGGAAAGTTAGCTCTGCTGAAGCAAATAGTGGAGTTTGAGAGTGGATATTTCACACACATATTCTGTGAGATCATGGCTACAAGGGTGTGGAAATGGGCGTATTCAATGATGGTCCGTGCGAAGTCACGGGTGATTTATTAGTTTAAGGAATAAACATTTAATAATTCTAAAACTGATGTGTTAACTTCGATTTCGATCTTTGACAGCGCTGCGTTTCAGGAGTCCAATAGGAGGGCAGACATTTTGGCTGCAAATGTAATAGTTAGGTTGCGTCCTTAGCTTGCAGCAGCATAGTAATAATCCTCCGTGACTTCTTAAACTACCAACTCTTTTTGGCATTTGAAAATGTTGTATGGTAATTACGACACTTTAGACTACATGGCAAATTCGTTTTCTCCGCTGAAGGCTGTTTTCAAATGTCACAGCCCCCGCCAACGCACACAGCAGACAACAATTAATCATTGTAAACTAATACAAGCAAGCCCTAAAAGTGCTAAAATTTCCAGCATACTGTGCGGAGTGCCCCCGACCGTCCGTCAAAAACCAAAATTAATTACTGTGCGCGAGTCCATGACACCATAAACTAAAGCAGTCCCGACCGCGAAGCCACTCGATTCACCAGCACTACGGCCACCATCAGCAAACCGAAGTCATCTTCATAAAGGATAAATTTTCTACTTTTCAGTGAAAGTTTCCAATTACCTCAAAAGTTTTGCGCTGGCCCGCGTTGGAATTGAAGTTTTCAATAAACAACAGGAGATTGTCGGAAGAGCTACTCTGTTGCTGTTTGTGTGTAGGTAGGTGCAATGGGAAACTATAGGAAATTTGTAGTTAATTACATTAAAAAGCTGCCACTGGAAAAGTTTAAGTTTTTATTCCTCAAGCGCAAGTGGATTGTAGTGAAGTTTTGGCATATTGCACAACTTGTGATATTTAGTTCGCAAGACAGAAAGATTCAAAAAAGACAAAGAATTCTTATTTGCTTTTCAGTTTGAAATTGGAAAATGGCACCACTTTGCACAGTTGTTGTGGTTATTTTTGTTGTTGTGCCATTTTCGAGACTCCTTGCAGTTGCTGTTGTTGTAATACCATTGCTATCTTCGCTGTAAATTCCTTTTCATTGGAATACACCAGCCTCCGCCACCACGCTGCCCCTTCTCCCCACCCTTCTCTGTTACGTGCACAATAAAGCCAAGTTACGCAATGGTCCCATTTTGGCTTCTTTGTACCCGGGGAAACGCTCATTAACAGCATCTCGCAGAGACTTGCCATTCCCACCACTTATACTTCGTTCAGCACAGAGGCAGTTAGTGTCATTGAGTCGGTGAGTCGCTGACGTTGCTCTACTTTCAGTATGTGTCTGCTTCACATTTTCCCACACTTTTCTTCTATTTACTGAACTTTTCCGAATCCGCTTTTTTGTTTGCTCATTGTTACGCTCGTTGAAAAGTGAAAGCTTTCCCAAAAAATGCAGTGAATCCCCACTAAAATTTCACAATTCCACAATTGCGGCGGATTCATTTTTTTCTCTCCGCCCAATTTTCAGTTTTCATTTGTCGATTGTTATTGTTTGTGCAATTGTTGCACTTGCCACTAACACATCGGTGCTTTTAATCAAACATTCTGCAGACTGTCAAGAGCTTTCAGTTTCGTATACAGTTGAAGTGTTCGGGATTAATATCATGGCATGGCATCTAGCGATGGAGTTTGTTTTTTGTGGGTCACTTGATGTGCTATGTGGGTTGCCTGCCAAGGAGTATAAACCGTTGGAATATTTTTTTTAATAAAGCCTCGAAAATGTGACTTTCAATGTGAGAGACTCTTGAGATTTTTGTGCCACGAGTAATTTTATGAAAAATGGCACAACCACTTCTGCAATCTGACTGAAGGACTTCTTCAACGAAGTTTTATTTAATTGCCATGCCAATTTGATTGTGAATCGCTGTGGTCTTCTAGTGTAACGAAGTAATAAGATATTCTACTTAACAAATATTTTTAATAAAATTGAATCTACTGGCCCTTCTAAAGGTTCCACAATTAAAATACTTCCTATCATTTCGTTCACCCTACTTCCCCCCCCCCCCCTTTACAACCAATATTTATCTCCATCCAAAAACCAAGTAAATGGGTAACCCTATTCCATGACCCCTGGCCACCACAGTCACTAACTCGTGTTCGCTTGCTTCGAAAATATTTCACCCAAAATGTGTCACAAACAAAACCGCTCATGTCCTACACCAACGTCAAAGTTTCTGTCACGCCCCCCAGGCTGACATTGTTCAACAGCACCAACAACAGCAGCAACAACATCACGTTCGCAATGTCGATGGCCATTAGTTTGGGTCGTTATTGTCGATTTTGACATTTGTGTGAAATTTCAAGTTACGCTCGTAAATTGCCGAATCGCGCTTCTTCTGGCTCGCATTCTCTCTCTCTCTGCCCTGTCCTTTCCTTTCCGGTCCTGTCCGCCAACGTAATAAGGGCCATGTTGGGAATTCATATTGGAACCACGTTCTCTACAACTCGTAATTGTTTCAATGGCTTGCCACTTGCTTACTATAACTTTGAGCTGCAAATACATATTCTGATAACAACTATGGGCCATGCAAATTTAATTAAAAAATTAATTAAACAAAAATTTTTATAATTATTTTACAAGAAATTTCCTTTTAAATGTTACACTGTGCAACACAACAAAATAACTAGGTTCTAGGAATGATACTGTAAAAGGAATTTAAAAATATTGGGTTTGAAAAAACCGCCGCCGCTAGTAAATGTCCTCACATCGACCAACAAGATCTTAAGGAGCTCGAAATTTTAATGGTGAAAGCTGCTCTGATGAGTAAGAAAACCGCTGCTTAACTGTGACTTAGCCCTTTCGATCCTTTCGACAGGCATATTATAACCCAAAAATGGTTGCATTCACCTTTTGGTATGATTTTGTGAAGAATTTCCATTACAATGTAAAGAATGTACATTGTTCCTGCACTCATTGATTCAATTCTATTTCTTACCCCTTCAATTTGCTAACAATTTACTGCAAAAATATACAAAAAGTGTCCCCTAACGATTTAACAAGAAACATTTCCATAAACACTAAACCAATTAGTTGAAAGTCATACTGACAACTTTGAAACGACAAATAATCTAAGTTAAGAACGTAACAAAAAAAAAATCATGTTTTTTCAGATTGGATAATTCCAGGTATCTTGCTTTACCCTTGGTGAAGCAAAGCCAAAAAGTTTCAAACGCCTCCCCCTGACAATCCCTCACTCGTCAAAGATGATAACAAGAAAATTCTCTCATAAGCAGCGTTCATCAACTTTAGATGAGTACGAAGATTTTCGTCTTTTTTTTTTTTGTTGTTTTTCTGGCACAGATTTAAAGGATGTAAATTGCACAAAGGCCAAGGCGAAAGGAGAACCTATAGGAGGAGGTCATTCCATATGGGTAGGGCTTGTGTGTGTATGATACGGTTAGGGCCTCGTGCAAGTGAAGAAGGTTATTAAATATGCACAAGGTAAATCATGTAAAGTTATACCGTAATTATGTATATGCTGAAGAAAATCTGACTTGTTGTTAGCTGGCAACTTGAGCCGTGGAGTGCAACGTGACTTGCTTTGTGTAAAGTGGGTTACTCTGAATTTGTTTCTTCTTTCTGGCAAGTATTTTTCAAGAGTTATGGCATTTTTCGTGGGTACAAGTGAAACGATAAGAATCCACCAAGAAAAGCCCTTCTTTACTTGAAGAATTAAAGCTGTCATCCCGGAATTGCAGCTCCCATGGCCTACTTCGTATCCAAATCGAATTTATTGAAAGTAATAACATTTTTCTTACCCAATCTGAGGCGTAGTCGCAGCGCCTTCACCTTGCCGCCTGCCACAATAAACATTAAAAAAATCCAACTCAGTATCTACTGGAAGTAATGTGTCCCACTTTCGACCTAAACCCAAAAAATATCATTCACACTTGTACCAAAAACCAGAACTTGGATTTACACTTCAAAGTTGGAATTTATTACGCGTCCTCAACTGTTTGTACGAGAGCCAGAGCCATGTGGTGGGCAAAAGTAGTATGCAAAGCACACACTCGATCTTCGTACTGGCATATGCTTTATGCGCACAAAAGTATGCAACTTAATTCGACCATAAAATTTGCAATCTGTGAATTTAAGCGAATTTCCGTATGCGTGCGGGTGTGTGTAAATCATTTTTTGTTGCTGCACTTTTCATCTTCTTTGGCTCGCTGCACGTGACATGTGAGTTATGGGCGGGAAACGTGGTTTTGCCACCCCAAACACCCCAGTCACCAGTCAACCACATTGAAGGCAGCAGTGGCGGTTGGGGGGTGGCCATTAGTTGGCGCGGTAATTATTATTACCGCTGTGCTGTAGGTATGTATGTCGCCTGGCCCAAATACAAACAGACGCAAGTGCACACATATAAAGCCCTGCAGTGTCACATGTGCAGGCTTGTTTTTTTTTGTTTTACCAACTCTGCAGCACCACGTTAACAGGTGCATTTGATGGCTTCACCATATAGGTGGAACGCCCAGCAACCTGCTACGAGTGTTATGGCAATATGGCAACTGCTCATAACTTTATTTTATGTTTTTGTTCGATTTGATGCTGGCATGTGTACCTACCTACCTATGCTTTCCTCGACGCTAGGTGATGCCTGCTTGATGCTTGCCTCTTGTGGCGATGCTGCATTTCATGCGATAACCTTGACACACTTCTTGCTGCCCCCAAACGAACATACATTCCGTACTTACATTCCACCCTAAGTTACGGTAACTAGTGGAATTATGTTGTGCAAAGAATCTTGATAATTGTGAATTACAATGCAATTTGGAATTCAGAAGTGCTTCATTCCAGTATTAAGTGCCATTATGATTTGTGGTGCGAATATTTCAAGAAGTAGAATTTTTGCTTTTAGTTAGCACCGTTCTGTATTCCAATTTGGAATCACCAATTGTTCAGTTTATAAAATTAAATGTAAAAATATAAGTTTAGAATGGGACTTTTTAAAAGCGTTTCTTATTAAAAATATTTTACTTACCTCAAAACAATCTGGTAATTTTTTACAGGAATTTACACAAAAAAGTTTTTTTTCAACTGAAAACTGAAAACTTTCCACATTGACATTCTCTCTGCTCTTACAAGACTATTTTTGGCTTATCATTTATAAGTTTTCAGTTCACATGAAGGAATTTTATTGCTTGAGTTACAACAATGTTAAAAGCATTAAAAAGTTTTTTGAAATTTTTTCGGCATACCGACTTGTGCTTCTTTACAAAATCGTAAATATGAAAACATGAATGGATAGAAAGAAGCAAGCAAAATATTTTTTAACAATTTGAGGTTGCTAAAGTAATTCCTCTTAGCAAAGAGAAGAGAGAGAGACAGAGATAAAGATAAAGAGAGGGAGAGATGCTAAAACTTATTTGTTTACAGGTTGTCCTGGATAAGGAAGGCCAGTCAGAGATGACATCACATTTAAATAGGGACTGAGTTAAAGCCCTTTAAAAATTTGGGGGCGTTAGGCGTTGATAATACGGTAAATTTCCGGATTTTGCAATGGGCGGACCACGAATTTTCATAGTCCATACTCTGCTCGATCATCACCCAGCAGCACATAAAAAATTTCAACGAAATCGCTTTGACACTGCATGAATTAAAGCATTTTAGAATAATATTTGCCACGCCCACCTCGAACGTCTTAAGAGTGTGAAATGGCTATATCGAGGCCAATTAAATTACTTACATTTTGATATGGGCTTCATTAAAATCGTTCTGGTATTTTTTGAGTTATAAGGCGTCAAACATACGTTAATCCTACCCGCATACACGGAGAGAAATGTTGCCTCATGATTTACGATTATGGAGTCCATAAAATTATTGTTACTTAATTACTAACTATAATCATTAATTGTGAATATTAGTCACAAATTATGCGAATTCGTACATAAACTATGCATATGGATTGTGAATACATTATGATAAGGGTTTATGAATTTCGTGATTTATTTTATTATTCTTGAAGAATAATTGATGATTAACTAGGTCATGAAACTGCACGTGTTATCATGAATTATGAGTAACTGGGTTGATTGTCATGAATTGCTGAGCAATAGACAATACATTTAGACGCTTTTACAATAATGCCAGGGTAGCCGAATCGGTTAGGCGTCCGGACTGGAGAGGATGATGTCGGTTCGAATTCCGGAAAAACTGAATTTGTGAAAAAGTTATTACAAATTATTCTAAGCATGTTGGCAAATAAAAAAGTAAAATTAAATAAATAATTAAGTAAAAAATTAGAGAATAAAAAAAATTTTAATTTATTTAATTCCAAATATGTGCTCAAATTATTGTTACGAATGATTCATTTATTCTCACTTAAGCCTAAAATTATGAATTTTTAATCATAATTTATGATTTTTGTTTGCACAATTTATTCCATCTGGTAATTGATTATGTCAAAAGGGAAAATAATAATTCATGTTTAAGTGGAACAAATCAAGCAAACACAAATCACAAACTATGATTTTCACTTTTAACAGTTCTTATGATTAAGAATTCTTGATTATTGACTTCTAATTAATGGATCAATATCGTGACTAATTTTTACTTAATTGATTCCTATAACGCATGATTTCAGCAAGCATTTCCATCCGTGTACTCACGAAGAGTTTTATATAAATAAGTTATGGAAAAAAACCCCGGCTGAGTTACGACACAAAATCATTTTTCTTTTCAATTTTGTAAACATACAATGGAAAAACAAAGGCAAACAAGGACACATTACAGCAGCAATTGCATCAATTAGCTTTTATGTTCGGTGTTGTCTGTGTGGTCAAGGGAAAGTGTGTATATGCGACTATGAACATACTAACTAGACAATGTACAGCACATTTAAGTAGAGTCAGTTGTTGGGATGAGAATTGCTTGCTGAAGTGGATAAGTACTGAAAAAAAGACTTGAATCTTTCAAATCGTTATTACACGCAGAGAAAAAATATGTTTGGTGCATGATCGCGGAGATCATACCTTTTTTGCTATAATAATACTATGATTCAGCCATCATTGATGGTTGGGGTGACAAAGCGAATGATTTCAGAGATCATAATATGATACAGGTAATAACATAATGTTCAATAATGATAATGACAATCATATAATGATCGGTTTGAATGATAAAGTTTATGCATTTTGAAGATGGTTTAATCATAATATGATTCCATTGAAATATGATTCTGACAACCAGGTTTTTTCTCAGCGTGTGGAGTCAATGGCTGTAATATGCATTTTAGTGTCTGGTGTCGGCGACTTAAGTATTGCTTCATTTGGGTATTGCTTCAATTTCAGGCTCTAAGGGCGCGGGTGTAAGGGCAAGTTTCACAGTCGTTATTTAATCTCCATTCACAATAGACGTTTTCGTTATACTTTAATGAACTTAAAACGGTGCTCACTGCTTGGCAGCCAAATGAAGTTGACTGAAAGCACAAAGCACAAAACATTGGCCATCGTCTGTAAATTTCTAAAATTATCCGATATGTGAGTTTTACTGCTGTACAAGATAAATCGAAAGACAAGTACTCAAAAAGATATACATATAGTTCACTCCGTGAATGTGAGTGATTTTTAATTATTCACTTCAAGCTCACATAAAACTAGAGAGTGGACTATCTTCGGCTATACCGAAGTTGAAATACCCCCACACAGTAGGAAGAAGTACCTCGAACATATAAAAATGTGGTCTCAAGACCCTATTTTGAGCCAATTATAGGTGGTTTTGGAGCCCGGACCATGTCCAAAATCCATTTCTAAAAATTTCCAATTAAATCCACAAAAAAAAAAAAATTGGTCTCAAGACCCCATTTAGACCCTTATATATGTGGCTTCGGAACCTCGGACCATGTCAAAAATACGTTTCTAAACATTTCCAATCGAATACAACAATAAAAAATGTTTACCTTTTTTTTCGGTGTATGGGAGCCACGCCCAGTTTTTGTCCGATTTGGCTGATTCTCGAACTTGATCTCAGTATTCACGAGAAAAACATGTACCCAAAGTTTCAAGTCGATATCTCCAAAACTGCGACCGCTATCGTGCGGACGGACAGACGGACAGACGGACAGACGGACAGACAGACGGACATCGCTAAATCGACTCAGGAGGTGATACTGATCAAGAATATATATACTTTTCCATACCGGACACGCCTCCTTATGGGCGTTACAAACGTTGTGACAAAGTGAGTATACCCTGCCACAGTGAGTGTGGGGGTATAAAAACAACGAATCAGCCCTTCATAGCATATGAGTAGCATTTTTCCACTGAACAATTAAATATCACTCATACGTCTTTGGCTTGTGCCAAAATTAGATATATGGAAATAAAACAAAAATGTAAAAACAATATTTTTCGCATTTGCATAAAAATACAATTACAATAAAAATCTTTTCACTTTGCTGAAATTAGAAACCCCCACAAACAAACATTCACATAAGTAAATATACACATACAAACGCGCAAGTAAAAATATTTCCATTTATCAGATATACAACGAAAATGTTCTATACAAAAAAACACAAATAAAATAAAGCAAAAAGAATTTGTCTGAAATACCGAATTCCGACTCCTTTTTAAACCTGCCTTTGAGCTTTGCTTTTTTTTGTGTGCTCTGTATCAACAGGAAATATGCTAAAAATGTACGAAATATTTTATTCAAATGTGCAGTCGAGGCAGTCGTGTGATTTCGGTTATGAAAAAGCATAAAGAAAAAACGCAAAGCAATACGAAAGGCGTGGAAAACGGGGGAAAAAATGGAAAATGCTTATCGCACTTTCTTTATATTTATTTCCTCTTGGCTGTTTTTTGGCTACTCATAGTGGGAACATTGAATTCTTCCTCTCTTTTTTGTTGCAAAAATATTTCTTTAGCTTTTGCTCTTTTCTTTTTCATGCATGTCTGTGTGATGGTGTGCGTTTGGTGGAGGCATGATCTTTGACATCCTTTTTTTTTTTTTTTGTTATATGCAAAAAAGTTTGAAATCTTAAACTTTCGACAGCAAATAGCTAAAGCGGAGAAAGAGTTAACAACTGCAGGTATTTTTTCATATGTACTTACGTATAAAAAATGAGCAGCAACTACTGAAATGAAAACACAATCGTTGAACCTGAGCTTAACTTCCCCATAGTTTTTAAATATTTTTTAATTGGAAATTTATAAAATATTAAAATTGTATTAGCCCAGTCGTAACAACGTGTACAGTCCTTTTAAACAGCTAATATTTTTTTTACTCTTCAAACAATGCCGAAGAATTGACGGCTACATACAATAGTTTACTAATTTCACTATGCTTTCCAGCAATCGAACTAAGTTTTTTTTTTTTGTTATTTATTTTCTTCCTTTAACGACTGGTTAAGTATTAGCAAAAACTATAAAATCTGCGACAGCAACATGGAAAAACAAATTTAAAAAACGCCAGCTCCAACACTAAACGCAAACATGAATGTCATGTTCAAAATCATACTTCCGCCACGCCCTCCACTCTTTCCACTACCACACTTCCTTTCTGGCAGTAAAAAGTTTATATTCAGAAAACTAAACTACAGCAAAATTGCAACAAAAATAGTCGCGCCAAATAAAAAAAAAAACAAAAGTTCTTACAAAAAAAATAAATATTTATATTTATGAACCCAAAAGTTGTTATTGTAGCATGGAAAAGTACAAAAGCGCCAGCGCCACAACTACACCGGCAAATGGCGAAAACAAATAACTGCGCATTTGTCCCCACAGACTAAAGTTGCTCGTGCCCATTCTGCTGCCGCCGCGATTACACACAAATAGTTGAGAATGAAGACAAAAAAAGTGCAGTTGTATTTTTAGAATTTTTTCCATGTTTCGTCGCTTTTTTTCTCTAAATTTTGTTAAGCATAACTTGCTCTGGCATTCAGCACAAAAATTCAGTGAATAAAGCGAAAGTTTGCTTTTGTTTTGGCCATTTTTGTTGGTTTTCCCCTCTTTGTGTTGGTCTTTTTTCCGAACCTGCAATTATTTTTCTGCCATGAAATGTTTCGCAAAGACACAGTAAAAATTCGATTAAATTTGCGAAAAAAAAATTAAAAGGTTTGCACAAGCAGAAGAGGCAGCAGTCAGAAAAAAAAATTGAACAATTGCATGACATCCAGGCAAAGCCATTTAAGATTGTAAAGAAGTGACCAAGGTGAGAAGGTCGTATAATGAAACAATATGCTGCAATTACCGATTATGGTATTGCTATCAATTAGTATTTTTTTTATTGTGCAATCGTCATAAAATTCCTTATAAATATTACCATCCGTGAAGCACATCACACGTCACATAATTCAATACTACTTACCTTCTCTCGTAAAATATACAAAATCACAACAGCTTAGTGCATCAAGAGTGCACTTCCGTTGGCCCTTAGCCAACAACATTTGCTGAAGCATACATTCCTGTTGCATACATACTCTTCCTGCCTGATATTCACCAAATTCCAATGAATGACAATTTCCATACGAAAGCCTTTTGGAAGCCAAAGCGTCTTCAAATGAAATCTTCAATCACTTCCTACTACAACAAAAAAAAACCCGTTCACATATCCAACTTTGCTTGAGTTTATTTCAAAGTCATCTAAACTTATTACTGTGAATGTGAGTTTTTTGGTTTTTCAAGCATTCAAATGACTTTACTAGAGAAGCTAGTTGAGTTAAGAACAACAAAAATCAAAGGGAATTAAACGAAATTTGCTGAGAAATTTTTAGCCTGACACTCACATTCCGAACTCAAATCGATTTCATGAGAATGACTCTGAATGACTCATATTTAATGGCTTTCCAGTAAACTGCTTCCCGGTATCTAAATATAACTTTACTTAATTACTTTTCACTTTCTCGAGAATTGTGATGGCTCTTCTGTGCGCTCTAATTTGATTCCATGCTCGACCTTTCATTGTTTTCACTGTCTGGTTGGTACACTCCTCCATGCTGTCTTCTCTTTAACTTTACTTTTCATTGTCTGGTGATGATATTTTTTTGTTCTGCTATTCTTTTCGCACGTGTTTCAATAGTGCTGTTATATTGTTTGCACTCCTGCAGAGTTTTAAATTTTCTTTTGTATCAACGGCATGAAAAAAAAACGAAGTAAGAAATACAAAAATTTCACTTTCTTCTTTACAATTTAATTTGCTGCTGCCCCATCCTTTTCCTTTGAGCGTTTTCAGTTTTAGAGCAATTCTTGTTTTTATTTACTTTGCCTTTTACACTCCTCGCATATTTGACGTTGAAGTGATTTGCTTCAGATTTCTTCTCTTCAACCTCATATTTTTTTTCATTTATATTTTTTTACAATCTGTGGTTTTGGAGTAGGGCAACGTGAAGATGTAAACGTGTTGTTGAGGTATTTTGAAATCGTTGAAAGAAATCTTGGCAACTAGGTGAAAGGGGATTCAGTGCTGCGCTCATATGTGGTATGTGTGTAAAATGTGAAAATTTAAGCACGATTTTAATATTTCATTCATATCAGTTCTTTTATTTTTTTATATTTCATACATTTTTGTATGTGAATACGATTTTTTCCTGTATTGTACTCAATTCAGGTCACGTTCGTATTATACTCACATGGGGAAGGGTGAATTGCTGTCGCTGGTGCGAAATACATAAATCAACACATTTTTAAATGTCAGTAGACGCATATACATATATTTGAAAGGTTTTGTTAATTAGTGTCAGTGTCAGGTTGAGTGTCAACGTTGCGCTTATTTGAAAATAAAAATTTCATTAAAAATATTTTGAATACGCCATGGGGACGAACCTTAAGCGGTGTGCCAGGGAATGTAGCAGTCAGCCCAGTGTTGTGAGTTAAATTTGTAGAGCAATACTATTCAACTAACTAGCCAGGCTTTATATGAAATTGTGTAACCCTCATACTTCTCAGTTCTTCACCAGCACTGTCCCCTCATAAACTTAACAAATTCCACAAAAAGTTAAATTAAAAAATTTTCCAAATGTTTCATTCATCAAATACTAATTATGGTCATGGTTTGTGTACTTCAACGTTTGCATTCATACGATCCGATGTTGAAACTAAAAATTTCCCAGAAGGCACAAATAAAAAAATTTCAACTCTTCCTGACAAATGCGCCACTAGCCTGGGGAAAAACGTGTTTCCCTTATAAAATGATTACATTCAATTAGAGAACAGACCACAAAAAAAAATTCAAAAGGACGAAAGGATAATTACAAGAGCAATGTCATTTCTGTACAACAATAACCAAGTTGGTACACAAAGTTGCTACTTTAAAAAAATTTTATAAATACAGGAAACATTTTTTATCACAAAACCTATTTGGTTGGGAACGAAATGGGTATGAAAGTGGAACCAAATGAAAGTGGGCCGGAACGAAATGGCATTGGAACAACTTTTTTAAATGGAACAGGAAATGAAAATGATCGATAAATATTAAATAATTATCGATAAAATATCGATAAATTATCTATAAAAATATTGATATTATCGTTATCCATAAATTGCTATAAATCTCTTACTTATATAAAATTCTTTGTGAGTTTGTAGGTTTGTAGGTTTCTATGTATGTATGTATGTTTGTTCCCTTATAACTCAAGAAACACTTGACCGATTTTAATTAAACACATATCAAAATGTAGGTAATTACATTGACCTCATCATAGGCGTTCGAGATGGGCATGGCAAATATTATTTTAAAGTGCAATGTTTTACCGATTTTGTTGAAATTTTTTATGTGGTTTTGGGTAATGAATGGGTAACATGTTGATTCTGAAAATTTGCAGTCCACCCACTGCCACGCCTTAAAATTTTTAAAGCTCTGTAACTCGGGTCCTATTCAAGGGATTTCGCTGAAATTTTGGATTTGGTGCTGGGAGGTGAATGGGCTGAGGGTTGACTATGGAAATTTAAGATCCGCCCACTGCCACACCTTAAATTTTTAAAGCTCTGTAACTCGGGTCCAATTCAAGGGATTTCGCTGAAATTTTGGATTTGGTGCTGGGTCGTGAATGGGCAGAGGGATGACTTGCAAAATCTATTTTTATGTCAGCTGCTTAAATAATACAATATTTCTACGTTAACATGAAATTACAAAATTATTGCGAGCGAAGCTGTGGGTATAAGCTAGTTATCTATAAAATGATCTATAAAATTATTGATAAAATATCCATAAATTTTCTATAAAATTATCGATAAAATATCGATAAATTATCGATAACAATATCGAAAAAATATCGATAAATTATTGAGAAATAATCTAAGATCGTATCGTAATCTCATATTCAGGGTATTTCAGCTTCAGTCATACCGAATGGAATTCTCTTAGTATTTTTTTTCATTGTACAAATTTGGTTTAAACCTCCAACGAAAAAGTTTGAAATGCAAATTATTACCTAATCTACAACGATGAAAAGTAAACTCTGAACCATCCCTTTCGTTCGTGCCCCCTCCTCTGGTAATTCCGTTTGAGCTACGCGGGAACTCTTAACGTCAATTCTACTGTACGATTTTCGAACAATGAAATAAATAGACTCGCCAGGGACCTAGTAGCCATTTGCACTACGAACCAGCCTAACCAACTAGCCTTACCTAAGTTGCACAGTGGTGAATGATTTTGTCTAAAGAAAATTGTGCCGAAGTGACATGACAAAAAAACATCCATACCTCATATATCATGAGGTATGGATGTTTTTTCGATTTTTTTAAGTATCATGATATATCAATATATATATCGCACTACAAAATTTCATTACAAAAATCCAATTTTTAATGTTATGGTAAAAAAAATATAATTGTAAAAGTAATTGCCAACTTATCAAGTTTTTCAACTGAATCAAGTCCGTTTGCGAAACAATGACGAAGCCGAAAAGGATATATATCAATATGCCAGATTCATATATACAAATCAGTGATATTTTGGATCTGCATGAGTTAAAAACAATTGTTTAAATTGTTAATATTTGTATTAATAAAATATCTAAATAATTAAAATGAAAAGACCACTGAACCGCTTTTTCTGAAATTTTGTATTATCATACTATACAAATGGAGAAGTAACTATGGGTACAAATGGTTGAGATTGAAAAGAGGAGCCTTGTATACCGCCTACAATTCATCACTTAAAAATGCTCTACTTGACCTTCCGTTGAATATTTTTCAACAAAGTTTTCCACATGGTTTTGTGCTTGAAGCTTCATGTCATTCATGAAGTTTTTACACATAATACATATACTCAATATGTATTCACCATCTACACTAAAAAAAATGCTAAGAATGTGCTGTTTATGACCTTTGTCCCTCCAGGGATTAAAAGAAGTGAAGAAGAAGAATGTGGAAATAATTTATTATTATCTAACTACTAAGACAGCACGAAAAAGTAAGTAAGTGAACACAAACTAAGCATAAAAAATCAGTAAACTTGAAGGAATGCTTAGGAAGACGTCAGTTTACACAATTTATTTCAATTAAATGGCATAGAGAATTTGAGCAAACGACCGGCAACTGGTACCATGGCTACACTAGTGAATCCTAAAAAATTTCAATTTGACTGTGTACACTTTGCATTAGTATAAAATAAACATTTTTCAACGCAAAGAAAAACCAAATGCACTGTAATAAAAATGTAAAAATGCTTATCCTGCTCTATACTAATGCAAACATATTGCTTTTTTATACGGACAAAAACAATAAAATGAACAAACAAATAAGTAAAATTTATTAAGTGAGAGAAAAAATTGGAAATAAAAGCAAATATAAAAATAATTTCGTCTGGCACCACGGGTGTGTTTTCGGAAAAACATTGTACTGTATAGCAAAGTAAAATATATAATATTATTCAACAATGCGGCTGGCTGTATCAGTCAAGTCAAGTGCAATGTTATATATAGCTAAAGTGCTTAAAAAATAACATAAAAAGGAACAAGGCAGCACATAATAAATCAAACAACTGCAGCAGCAAACAAAGGAAATGTAGGGGAAGGTGCTGTGCCTCGGTTCGAGTAATATTACCTTTCCTTTTTTTGTAGGCAATAGAGTATCTAAATATTTAAAATTTCTTAGCTAAATCATCACAAAAGTGCAATAAAAACACACCATGAAAAAAACACTAGATCCAGTCCAAGCTACTGCACCTTCCCCTACATACATTTATCGTTGGAGCAAATTTGGAAATTTGATGCTCGTAAAATATGCGTTTCATAAATTTATTTATTTGTTGTTTCTCTGTACAATTTGCGAGTGTGCGTGCGGGTTTGTGTGCATGGAAGTAGGGGAAAATTCGAATGTAAAATGAAATAAAAGCAATAAATAAAGGCAAGGACGAGTCAAATAGGTGGTTTGTGTTTGTAGTAAAAATGTGTATGCAAAAAAACGACTTACGAGCTTATAGAAAAAAGATATTTATATGCGAAGTATATTGAATAGAAAAGAGATCATAAATTTTGCTTAGAGAGATTTCACCTTAGAAATGTTCAATATTTGTTGAGGTGAAATCTCACAATGTTACAAAACCATGCGAAGGATAAAAATGAGTAATTTTTGTATTTTAAATTTATTTTTATTTAGTTACATTTTTATGTGGATGTGTTTTTTTTAAACTACACAGTGAGAAAACTCAGAGAAGAGAAACCCTAAAAACTACAACTCACAGGCATACATATTTGGAAACTTGCTCATAGAAAGTTTACTTCAAAAGAACACCAAGAGCAAACTGCACATGTCCATCGACTAAAAAGAGCCCAACACGTGTAGCGCCATGACAGGAGGTTTTATGCGATAAAACGTGACATTTAACAATTGCTTGAGACGAAACCGAATCGAACGAAGGAACCCCACAATAAAACATTTCCCAGGCTTTCCGCACTTTTGCACAATTCGCTCCACATTTTTGCAGCTTTTTCCTTCTTTTTTTTCTTTATCTGTGGGTGCTTTTGATTTGTTTCGCAATATCTTCTTCGGTACTGTTCTTTTTGTGTTGTGCGATTGTTTTGAAAATTGCCCTAAAGGAATTGCCAGTTGTGAAGTGATGTAATGTCAATGTCACTTGGCTGACAAGTGATGACTGTTGTGTGTCGTGACAACATTTTCGGTATTTGACAAATATCGACAATTGTTGTTTTTTCTCACTGAATTTGTTTTTGCCAATTCCTTTTGTTATTGCTTGAAATGATTTGATTTCTTTGTACATTTCTTTGTTATGTCATGCATTTTCGGTTAACCAATTATTGGAATTTTTTTTTAATTCGTTTTGGTATATTTTTAGTACCTAAACGTACAAGGAATTAATTAACGTCGGCCCTCTAATTTGAATCCAAGAATGAATGCAAATTTCATAATTTCTTGTTGACGAACAGCCAGCCACCTACATTGAGTCAGCATATTTAACATCCTCTCAATGCGTCAATAGTGCAGCGCGTGTTATTTGCTGTAGCTTTAGCTAAATTTCCACTCAATGCATTTCGTTTGTTTGGTTCCGTTGACGGGTTGGCTGTATGCACTTATATGGTCATACTACACTGGTTGTTTGTATAAGATCAATGTTCGTTGTTTCAAGGATTTTTATTGCTTTATGACGTATGAGTCAGTTCGTCTAATGAGATACAATAGCACAAAATACTATGAAAATTAGTCAATATGAGCCATTCAAAAGTCAAAACGATTAGGACCACTTTTCTGAATTTTTGATGTTATTGTGTCAAATTACCTGAGACGCTAGTCCGAAATGTATATTCCCAACCACTTGCCATAATAATAATTAACAATTCTGGCAATCTTGTAACCGGTGAGGTTCCAGAGACCAATATGATAATTCAGAGCAATGGACTTAATCGATTCGACTTCTCAATGGCTCATATATTGGCGCTGCGCGACATTCAACAACATCATATATTGTCCATCTTATATAACCGGCTATGCCAAAATCGAATTAAAATTCTTCATCAACGACAGTTATATGATTATTTGAGGTGCAAATCGGTTGTCCATCGAAATTGGTCAGAAAACAAAAAAATATTTGTACATACGCTAGTTGGTATTGAAACTTTTAAAAATATGACATCCCTCATGGTCACAAAGGCTCGGTTTTTTTTTAGGCTCTCCTGAAAAGTTGGTGAAAAATGTACAACTTTTTTTTGTCGGCACAGCGGCAATAAGTCTTTTCACATTTGCAAACATTTATTTTATATTTTTTGTTTTTTAAAATTCTACTTGCTGCTTGCAGGCAAACAATGCACTTGCTTTCGTTTTAACACTCACGCAGTGCTTGAGTATTTTAACGCATTAATTAGCACAGAAGTTAAAATAGCAACAACGGTAGGTCGCAGGTTTTTTTGGTTTGCTAAATACTAGTTTCCCATTTGAAGAACCAATCGGCGGTTTTCCAATATTATTAATTAACTGATTTTGACACTCGAAGCTATGGTCGTAATAACATTACTAATCCTACTTAAATATTTAATAAATTAATTCAGTTAGATGATAATAATTCGAGTTCTAAATGTCATAAATGTCAATTGTAATTAATTGTGTGCAGTTTTCCACTCATTGGAATAAATTTACAAAGAAAAACACAGTAATTATGAATAATGCCGAAAGTGCTCATTAGTAGGAAGTTGAAAAACAATTATAATTAAGCACATTAATTGGGCTAACCAACACCCATTTCTTATGTAAAATGGGGTGCTTCCATTCCATTCCTAATTAAATGCAATTGCAGTTTCTATGAACTATTTATACATTATCCCTATCAGAGTTTTCGTTTAGGTCGATATGAATTATTCAATTTCAATTATTATTAAACGTTCTTTGGCCTTTTCGACCCTTTTTCTACTTAACATTTTCCCGAATAAACCAAACTCCATGAACAAAATATTGTAAGATGTTATTTTAAACGGCTTCAATCGGACTTACTTCATAGGCGAAGTTGGTAATTTATTGGTACAATTTAACCCATTTTGTACCGCTGATCGAGTTCTCCAACAGCAATAGATGGGTTACTGTTCGAGTACTCGAACAGTGTCACATAATGGGTTAAAACCAAATGTAATGCCATTTTTGTATACACATCTTTGGAATAAACGCAGTTTCTTATCACTAGCAATAACTTTGTATTTTCATGCAAATGTATAAATGTATAAACCCAGCACCAAATACAAAATATCAGCGAAGTACCTTGAATAGAACCCGAGATACAGAGCTTTACAAATTTTAGGGTGTGGCAGTGAGCGGACTGTAAATTTTCAGAATCAACATGTTACCCATTCATTACCCAAAACCACATATAAAATTTCAGCGAAATAGGTTAAACACTGCATGCATTAAAGCATTTTAGAATAACATTTGCCACGCCCACCTCGAACGGCCATATAGTCTATGATGAGGTCAATGAAATTACCTACGTTTTGATATGTGTTTCATTAAAATCGGTCAAGTATTTCTTGAGTTATAAGGGAACAAACATACATACATACAAACCTACAAACCTACAAACCTACAAACAAAGAATTTTATATAAGTAAAGATTAAATAATTGGTGTTAAACCATTCAAAAGTTATTTATTTTTCCAATTGTCGGGTAGTGTTATCTATATATGACACGGTCAGAATAAAAAAGCGATGAAATGTATGGAGCGTCAGTACATTTCATCGCTCTTTTCCTCCGAGCATGTCATATATATAAAAGATACGTGTATTCTTGCGTGAAAACTACTGCACAGATTCTCACCAACATTTATATATGTGTTCTATGGGTCGTGATCCGTGTTGTAGTATTGGTTTTGACACGCCCACTTTTACCGCCCACAATTTAGAAAAACTGCGTACTTCTCTGCTATTTTTGCAGAAACTTTTTTCTTTTCGGTTTCAGGGAGAAAAAATGCTTACGGGATAAGTTTAAAAATGCAAAGCGGGTCGGGCCCGGCTAGTATCTATATATATCGACCCTCATCGCGAATTTATCGTATGTGCATTGCCGTGAAAGAAATTCATGATGAATACACTACACACATGGGTTAATCACACATTCAGAATATAAAAGGTACTTGCTGATGAGAAAACGTGTATGGAATGGTCTTATAAAAGAAATAATTTCTGGAAAATGGGCAACAGGGCGTATTAGTAACATTATTAAAGTCCATTGAATTTATATATGTAAAAATAATTTGCATAAAAATTGCATTAGTCAATTTTTTTCACATTTCATATTTGCTTTAAAAGCATCAATATTATTTTTGTACATTTTGGTTTAAAAAAATTCATAGAATTAATGAATTAAGGAAATCGATTTGAATCTTTTTTTGTGCATTTATTTTCCATTTTAAATGAATATTCTATGTGCACATAAATCTGTGCCCTAATTATTACAAACGTTAGTCATACGCACGATCGCACAATGTCCCGAGAGCGGAAGTAAATTAATTTTGTTTGAATTTGCCATTTCTATTTATGGCCAACAAATAAAATATAGCTCAAAATACTATTAATGCTAATGCAATTTTTAATACCGTAAATTGCACGAATTTAGAAATTTAAAAAAATCCAAAATAGCTCAGTGAATAACAATTTATTAATACGTAATTAATTTTATAAATACATATTTAAATTCAATTATTGGAAGGCTGTATTTTGCGTGGTACACTGTCTGAATGTATGTATGCATGTATATAGGGAAATTCTTGATATTGTTGAATATTTAATTTCAATATAAAGTATGCACTTTGTAAGGAGGTGTGCCACACCTATAACCGACCTTTCCTTTTCCTACATCTAAAAATGCTTCATGCCGAATGGCATACAATTTCGTTCCATGATATATCAATTAAATACGGAATCGACATTTTTGTCAACATTTTGTTACTAACTACAGTGGCGGTTGGTTTATTCAGTCAAATTCAACGTTCATATTACAGAGCTGTTCGACTCACTTACCATTATTCAAATTGGCCAAACCGAACACAATCAGCATCATTGTGCGCAGGAGATTATTGAAAATCCGATCGTATTGAATGCCAGTCAATCGTTGATGGTTATCCATGGTGATGATTATTTGGTTGTTTGCTTTTGTTTCAGCTCAGCGTAGATTAGCGTGGATTTATAATTAGAAATTACTAGCACAATGGGTATAAGCAAATTTTGTTCGCATGGAATGTTGCAAATAGTTAGTCGCCCTCAATAGTTGTGCTCTTTAATGATTTCAATCATTTTTAATTTCAGTCTGCTTCACCACAAGGACTACTATTGCCGCTCAGCATTCGTTGTATTGCCAAAGGCGCTCATTAAAATCGAAGGATGTTCGTATATTTTTTTCCTGAGTTTAAACCACACATGCAAGCATGTCAGTGTTGCCAACTCGATGTTTTTGAAAATATATTTTTTTCACCTTTGCTGTTTGTAGTTACTTTTTATTTGCCCTGTGGTTCGACATTTGCTTTGCCTTTACCTAGCTTTGTAGTTTGCTTTGGTGCACTTCACCTTTATTATTTTTTATTTTTTTTGGAATTCTTCCGGCGCGCATTCAAATTACCATAAAAACGTAAATTTTGTTTATGCCTCCACGTGCGGCACGATACAGCATGACTGCAACCTTTGCATTTGCTGCAACTGGCAACTTTTTGTATATTTTTGCTTGCGCTTCTTGTGATACGAATTTGAGTTCGGCATGTCGCACTAGCAAAAATAGTTCACAACAAAAAGTTTTCTATCTGAGTTCTGTTCCTTTGAATTTTTTGTTCTGCTGCAAAAAGTTTTTACTTCACTTTGTTTGTGGTGTTTCGGTTTATTTCATTTTCACATTTTTTTAATTTAATTTATTCAAAACTTTTAAATATACGCCTAAAAGTATGCTGTAAATACATTTTTTTTAATATACAAATACTTGGAATTACGTTAGAGATTTATTTGTTAATTTGTAATGTATGTACTCTATGAAATGGTTCTTTATTCAGAGGCTGATATTTGAACTTTAAATTTTGGGATACCGATTGTTTTCATTTTGGGTTTTTTCAAAATAAAATTTTACTGTCCATCGACTGTTGGACAATTGAAATTTTAGTTCTACATATTTTTTAATATTTCAAATACCACAAAACTCTGTAATTATAATTATGAATTGGAATTGTTCACTGGACTGGTAACGGTTCCTCAATGAGAGTAATTATTAAACGGTTCTTTATACTCATATGCTCCCAGCTATATTCCTTTCATCATAATTGATTCACTTTTTTGTCTCAATGCACTTGTGTCACTCTGCCCACATGAACGTTTTTACTTTGCTTTTTAATTCAATTTACTTTACTTTACTCTTTAGTAATTCATATTGTTGCTTTCTATTATAGTTAGACATCCTTTAGATTGCCATCATCACTCCAACCGAACTTTTAGTGGTCACTTCCGGCACCCAGAGGACACGCATACACACAGCCTCTTTCAGTTATTTTAAAAATTCTTCAAAAAAATACCACAAATTTCATTCGTTGTAATTTAAATTTATGCCATGCCACAACTCGCACTTTAGCACCTTATCTAACGCATCATCAAGCGTAACGAGGCGAAGACGAACCTAGCCGCAGCCAACAAACGCACGCACGCACACGAACGCCTAGTGGGAGCAAACGAAATCCCCCATAAACTTATTAACATTTTGCTGATGTCGTTCGCTGGCAGAAATATTTTTTCACTTTTTCTATTCCATTTTCTGGGTTTTTTTGTTCACTTCACTTCTGTTCTGTTTTTTTTTTCTTCAACGTTTTGGTTCTGTTGAGCGCACAGGCTAAAACACACTGCGAATCAATAATAAGGATAATGGTGTTGGCAAGACAAAAAAAATATGAACAGCAAGAAGAATAAAAAGAAGAAGCAGAAAATGTCTCTGAAGGAAAAAACGCCAAAACGAACGTTAAGCAGCTCGCAATGACAATGCGACACAAAATCGCAGAGGAGCACAGCCAGTAGGAGATGAGTAGCAAGGCAACTGACAGCAGCCAGGAGAACTGAGTTTATATGTGTATGTGCGAACGGAAATGATGAGTCGACAGTTAAAAGGGTTTTTGTTGTTGTTGTTATTCTATGGTCTTTCTATTTTTTATTTCTTTCTTCGGTAATGCGCCTCTGTGAGCAATGACTTCCGCTGCTTGACTTTGCTAGCCCGCAGTGCAAAGGTTAACTTGTGTCACTTTCGAAAATACAAAAAAAAAACACAAAATTTTATTTAGAGAAATTTACTTTTCACTTGAACTGCTCTTCTGGTCCTTGGATAATTGCTTGTATATCCCGCAAATCCACTGTGCACTTTTCCATTGGCGTCACTTCCGAAATTGGAATCCACAGACCAAGCAATAAAAGTTGAAAATACAAATGTGGTTTACAGTGTGACAAATGCGGTACGTTTCGCGACGCGTTAAAACACACCCGTTTCTGGCACGGTCAAAAGTTAACTGAATGTGAGTGAGCTGCCGCGCACAACGTGATGCTACGATACTGCGAACTGGTGCTGCTGCCGCCGTTGTCGTAGTCGTTGTCGGATAACGTTTGTCTGTTTACTTTTCGGTTGTGAACCCGACGAGGACGATTGCGATGACGATGTCGGCGACTGCAACAACCACACTGATAAAAGCGTACAAGAAGAAGATTTTTTCTTGTGTTTGTTGGTGAAGTAAAGGGATAAACACACAACGCACAGTTTATTTGGCCAAAATCATGCTCTCACTCGCATTAATATTTCAGTGAGCAGTGAGCATTCTTGTTACAGCATCCGTGGGAGAGAGAGAGTACATGTTGGTTTGTTGAACTGTGCAAGAGCGAAGGTCTACACGGCTTCTGAGAAAATCAAAATCGCATGCTTGTCTCTCAATTTCGTGTATGGGAAATATTTGTTGCATGATATAAAATTTTAAATTGAATGATTTGTTGATTTGATAATGGAAATATATTTCCTGGCCATCAGTGCGTATACGTGTTGGTTAATTTAATAAGAAATTTGTACGTATTCATCACCGAAATCGCTGGAACGATTTCAAATGTACTTAGGCTCTACAGCGCAACTCGGGATGGACCTATCCACAAGGTGACTGTGTCTTCTTCGATTTAATGGTGGACAAAAAATCCGAGCTGCAGGCTTAGACATTGGCGGTGACATCTTGTTTGAAGGTGTCATGCAACACGCTAATTACATCGACATCATTGGCCCACACACATGGACAGTATCTGAAACCCTTTCCAGACTATAGAAGGAGTCCAGTCGAGTGGGTCGAACGAGAGCAGGACGAAATACTTTGTATCATCATTGTCCAATAACCGTTCAACTGTCAGCTTTATGCTACTACAACAACATGAAGAAGAACGCCGAGCAACTCGTCGGCACTTTCGAGAGGAATACGAATACAAATTCAGAGTCTGGCGAAAAATGTTTACAAAAACAAATGGAATCTCGCAGCAGAGGACGATCGAAAATTCATGTGGGCGATCAAGTGGAGAGCAACATGAATGCATTCTAGTAAGGTAGAAAAGAAAAAAAAGAATAAAGATTCATACAATACTTAGGATGTTTTGTCGCAAAGGGTTTGATGTCAGATTTTTTTCCCCACTCCTCTACATACTCACCTGATCATATCAAGAAAAACTACTATCTATTTTGGAAATGGGGCTCAGTGAAAACAATCGCTCGTTATCATTTTCTCTAGATCAAATTGCTTACGTTTTCAAATTCGACAATTGTGTGATGCTATTTTATTACTCATACGCAGTGTATGCCGATGTGTTTTTCTAGCATCAAACATATTGTGTTCTATTTTAACACATGTATTTTTTGGTAAAAGTAAAATAAATTTCCCTACACTGCGTATGAGTAATAAATTTTGCAATTAAAAAACGTAAACGATTTGGCCTAGAACAACTGACAATTACTGATTGTTTATTCTGAAACACACTACCAGTTTATCTTGGCACTGAGTTTATGTCGGACGTTGTTATGAATGAAGTATGGGCACAACGAATATGGAGTTGTCTCCGAGACCTTCCGCTCTAAATTAATTGTTAAATGCTCTTGCAGTTTATCAAAACGACAATATTATGGTAAGTGGCATTACCGACCATGGCCAGTGTTGAGCAAGGCTCTATAATCTGACGGCAAGAACGCGAAATATCCAAAACAGCTGTTCCAAAACGTTTCACAAGCAATTTGTACATACATTCTCTTTGCAATCCAATTGTCACTACAAACCTGCGCACAAAAGTTGCTATAAAGAGTCAGGGAGAGAAGTCTCAAGTTTACTCTGAGCACTCTGCCACGACCCACTCCGAAGAAATTGAGAGAATGTGAAACAAATGCCAGTAAAGCTCCAGCGAAAACAGCTGTGGAAAGTTATCCACTAATGTGGGTTATTGTGCTAAAGTTTCGAAACATAAATACAACAAATATTTCAAAGGCAAAAATAAAAGAATTGTGTGTGATGAGAAATTGGGTTAGTGTTTCTATAGGAAATATTTGAATTTTTTTATTTAAAATTTTTTTAAAACTTCTTTTTCCATTGAATTGATGGAAAATAATAATTAAAATGTTAAGAGACGATACAATGTCTGTAACACACTGACACAGTTGAATACTTCCTCATTCTTTATTTTTTTTTTCCCGTTTTGGTGGACAACCTTTGACATTGGTTTCTTGCTCTCTTTTATTCTCTCTCTTTCTCTTCCTCTCTTATTAAATATATATTTTTTTATCAACGCCAGAGATAAATCCTAAGAGCTACACTAACAAAAGAAATCTCAACACACGCATTAAAATGCTTCACTGCCGCCCCTATACGGCCGTGAAGGCTGGTCCGTGTGCGTTGGTGGTAAAAGCGTTTTGTGGTTTTGATTTTGATATCACATTTTCTTTTTTGTTGAGTAGATATACATTTTTAGGAGTGACAACACCCTTTTCAACCCTTTCTTTTGTGTATGTCTTTGATGGAAGGGAAATATCACTTGAGCGTAAACGAATTTCAATAGAAATGAATATTTGTGAAGAAAAAGAAAAAACTTCTTAAAAATAGAAATAATTCTTCAATACAATCATGAGGTGCACAAAACAAAGTACCAATTTCCGCTGATTGAGCTGAAAATGTTTCTTATCAAATTCCATTGATTCGCTCATTCATTCACACATCATTAAGCTAATTTGTTGGGGCTTCGTAGTTTATCATTTTTCTATATCATCGTTCAAATAAAAGTCTTCAATTTCCCGAAAAACACAAACTCATCAAAGTAAATATAACAACTCCGGAAAAAGCTCAATTTCATTGGCATACTTTAAGGCGAGCACTCAAGTATCCGCTTACATACTACACAACACATACGCTTTCTTTCGAGTCGCTTTCACCAACCAGCCAGCCAGCCAGCCAGGAGAGGAGAAAAAGTTTTTACGAGTTAACAGTCAATGGCGCGTCATTATTTTCATTTATTGGCGCAATCAGTCAACGTTTTATTTCTGGAATGTAATTAGGTAACATGTCATACACACACACAGACACACAAGCGCGCTTGCTGGCATATGTATCAACGTGTTACGGTATTCACTGCAACCAAGTATGGTTAATGGTCAAGCCTCGTCGATTCGATTCGATATGACAAATGGCGGGCGCCTGAGACATGTGTGCGTATGAGCTGGTGGCTGCAACTATTTCCGTACGTAAGTGGTTTGGTAATTTATCTTGTATCTCGTGCACTGGAAGAAATTTGTTAGGCAACAATTTCATTTACTTCAGAGCATTTTTTGTAATTAAATAAATTTAAAAATTAATTAACAATTAGAGTTCTTATTTTGCTGGAAATTATGTCAGGAATGGAATGGAAATGGAACTTGAATTGGAATGAAATGGAATTGGAACGAAATTTTTAAATGGATCGGGAATGGAGTGGAAATAGAAACTATCGACAATTTATCAATAAACAATCGAAAAATAATGGAAAAATTATCGATAAATTTCGATAAATTATCGAAAAGTTATCGAAAAATCATCAATAATCTCGGAAAATGCATGTAACATTTTTACTGAAAAATTTGTCGTATTTTAGCTTCGGTTAGACCAAAAAAATATTGTTTCAACTTAAGTTTCTCTCACAGTGAGCTACACATATCACATATATGGAATTGTGGGCCATGATTTGCGTGCTTTTGTGTGTTCTGCTTAGTCTACTTTTATGTCTGTTACTATTTTGAGTGCATTTGGGAATTTTATTTCAGTGTGCGTAGTTAATTGCTTATGGATGGGCGGTGTAAGGCCATTTTACCGCTAAAACCAATAGAAAAAGTTGATGACTTTTTTATTCATTTATTTGCTTTTATTTTTTTTTTTTTTTTTTATTTTGTCGTTTTAGTTTTTCCATCTGTATTTTTATTGTGATGGATTTTGTGTGTTGAAATATTTCGCCTATTGCGTGTTTTCTTAATAAATCCGCAAATATTTGATTTTACCACAACCGCAAAGAAACATTCGCATACATACAAGCGCCAGCATAGAAATTGTACTGACAAAAAAAAATCAATCACCACACATAGCCACGCGCTTAGTAACGTACACTAACACACACACGCACCTTTGTGTATTATTTACCAATTAAATTTTCAAAGTCTATTTACTTTTGTGGTTTCGGTGGCTTCGCTTGCCACATGCGTTGCGGCTCAAATGTTATAAATCCTCTTAGCGCAAAACTTCACGGGCGAAATTCGCTTTTTGTGTGACTGTTTGAGTCACTCGAGGTCCTTGTGGCTGTGCTTCGTGGAGAAATATGAACGGGACGTTGTATTCGTTGCTTGTCGCTAAGACAAATTTAAATTCAATTTTCTTTTGCGAATGTTTGCCAAATAGGATTTTCTTTTTCGAATGTTTAGTGAAAGCTCCGTTCCTGCTGTAACTTGGCTAAAACTCAACAAATTTGCGAATAATCGAAGGCCGTTCACCAAACGCAGGAACTAGACGAATGGACCACACAAATTGCTCTAATGGACTGCAGTTAATTCTCACAAGGCTCAGTGTACGAAACCTTGATGAAGAAATTTCGAATAATCAAAGATTGGCAATAGTGCATTGATGACTTAACCGCAATGCATGCATACATATGTGGAGGTGGATAGTTCAATAGGGGCTCGGCACACCCAATTGCCAATATCTGATGATGGTATTTAGTTCAGTGTACTTCAAACAAGAAAACAAGGTTGATGCTACGGTTGCATTGAAGAACGATACAGATACTTACTTATTATTGTTATGGTCACAAAAATTCTCGGATGCATGTGAGAAATTCACTCGCACAAATGTATGCCAAAATATACAAAATTTTCCATTAATGATTTCTTTTTTAAATATCGCACCGAATGCCCATGCAAAATCTTGTAAAATATATAAACAAAATTTTCCAGCACTTACTACAACACAGCACACCACTCAGCCCAACTCAATATGCACCGGAAGTTGGAAGCGGAAACTCCATTACTATCGATGGCAATGTGTGCTTTCCTTCGTCTTCGGCAAATATAACGCCACAAAAAGGAGGACGAACTCGTATACAAAATGTATGTCTGTAAGCCTGTATGAGTGCGGTCGTGTTTGCTTCAGTTTTGTCAATTTATCAGCTGTGGCAATGGGAAATTTCGTAGTTACACAAGCGCCAATATGTTAACTTTAATTGAAATTGCCGCATGTGTATGCCATTTTCGTTCACCAAAAAGTGAAAAAGTACTGTGAGAAATTGCTGCTTAAGATTCAAATTAAATGTATGAATACAAATAGTTTTGGGGTTAAAATAAGCTTAGCGCAATCTAATGACTTTTATGATAATTTGTATATTTATTATCTGAAGTGGCAAAGCCAAAACAAGGCCAATTTTGTTGTTGGAAAATATTTGTATTTTACACTTTACTTTTTAACTCGTATTGGTCTTAAAATGGCTAACAGAACGAAGTTCGAGAATGCAATTCTGAAATATTTCCGTGCATCAACAGGAATTCCCCAGAGACACGCGCAGAATTAAATAGCAAGAGTCACACCCCAAAAAAATTACCCGAGAGAGTGCAAAGAAAAACAAAGAAATAACCAAAGGCAACGCAAAGAAATAAAGAATGTTGTACAGACGCAAGCCAATATGTTTCAAAGAAGAGATGTTGTCTGCTGACTGGGCAAACAATAAATATTATATAACCTACGACCGGCATTGGCCATACTAAAGACACTGAAATACACACAAGCGGGCAAGTATAACCTGTGCTCTCGCCAGTAGCGTAACATAAGGAATATCGTTTGCCACTGGTACTAGGGAATAAATAAAATTCTTGCATGTTACTATCGGGTAGCAAGGCGAAAACGAACTGAAATGAAAATTTTCCTGTCAGTCATGACTGAGGGAATTACAACAACAACAAAGGGAAGCTTGTGTAACTCTGTGAGTTTTTGCAAGAATGGCTGCACTGCAAATTCTTATTTGCAGCAAAATACCCGGTTATGAACCAAATATCACTCTTCATTTTTGTAAAAAAAATAATAAAAAAAAAATTCACAGACATGCATACGCAACCAATGAAGCGGAAGAGCAAATAATTGCTTCCGCTTTCAGATATAGTGCTTTATTGAGCTCAGAATGCGGTTCACCCTCGCCACCAGCAATGACATCAGGATGTCCTCATAAAAATATAAGAGCATGTATCATTACTTTGCATTCAAGGCGTATTAAAATACAACAACACCACAATGTATAAAGATAGCAACAAGCCGCATATATCTAGGATATTACTTGCTGTTGATGCTGCATTGGAATTTGCAATTTTAAGAATACTTTACATAAGAAATAAGCTAAAAAGTACTAAGAGAATTCCTCTTGCCACTCGCCAGATTACAGCATGCAGCAAGCAGCAAGAATATCTTGTCAGTGTTCTTTTTTATTTTGCTGACATCAATCTTAATAATTTCCAACGAGAAGATAATATCCTCCGACAAACCAACCAACCGATCAAATTTTTGTTCTCTTTTTCTACTTACTTGCCCTTGTTTGTTGGTACAAATTGTCAAGCAAAAGTATGTACAACAAAAAGACAAGAAACTACGAATTATGTAAATACATGCTTATGGAATTTCATGTTGGACATTTGCAGCGCCAACTGTCGACATTCGACGACGCATTGTGGCACATATTTGTACAAGGCAATACAATCAATATGCCATAGTCGCTTAGAGCGTTGGTGTTGGACTGCATTTGGTCCTTCTATCGCAAGTGCTTTATGGCTTCATAAGAAGTGAATCAACTGGGATAAATGTATTTTTTTGAAATTTTTTTTGAATTTACCAATATTTTACCAACATTTTATGTTAAGTGTAATTTTTAGACCCTGCAACTGGTGCTTAAAGGTACATGGTTTTTCTCACACCGTTTGTAATGCCCATGCGGCCGTAGATTTTGAGCTATCGATTCCGAATTCCTATTATTGAAAATGGGAAACATCGGATAACAACCACGCCTACGTCTCATACAAAAGGGCAGCCAAAAATGGATTATTTTCATCTATCTTGAGAAATACTGAACCGATTTTAAAGCAGTTTTTATACCCTGCACACTAGTATCCAAGGGTATATTGTTTTTGTCACACCGTCTGTAACGCCTATAAGGAGGCGTTTCCGGTATGGAAAAGTATATATATTCTTGATCAGCATCACCACCTAAGCTGATTAGTCCATGTCCGTCTGTCCGTCTGTCTGTCATTTCGCTCGATAAATGTCGTAGCTTTTGAGCTATCGACCCCAAATTTTGGGATTCCTCTTATTTTGGCGAATGATTGGACGGTTTTGAAAATGGGCAACATCGGATAAGACGGATAACACGCCTACCTCCCATACAATTATCGATAAAAAAATCGAAAAATTATCGATAAAAAATCGATAAATTATCGATAAATTTTCGAAAAATTATTGATAAAAAGTCAATAAAATATCGATAAATTATAGATATAAAATCGATAAATTATCGATAAAAAAATCGATAAATTATCGATAAAAAAATTAATAAATTTTCGATAAAAAAATCGATAAAAAATCGATAAAATATTGATAAAAAATCGATAAAATATTGAAAAATTATGAATAAAATATACATATAATATAAAATATCACAAAACTATCAATAAAATACCAATTTTCGATTACTAACATATGGTCTCAGAATGTATCGTACTCGCATGTGAAGGGTATTATAGCTTCGGTCAGACCGAAGATAATTCTCTTACTAGTTTTTTATTTGTTTGGAAATGATGACGGAAACAAAATGGGAATGAAACTGGAACAAAATGGAATTGAACTCGAACAAAATGGAATTGGAACTAAATTTTTAAATAGATCGTTAATAATCTATAAACTATCGAAAAACTATCGATAATATATTGAAAAAAAATCGAAAAATTGTCGATAAATGTGGGAAAGTTTCGAAAAATCCTGTAAAAATCATTCAAAAATTATCAATAAAATATCGATAGATTATCGAAAAATGGTCTTAAAACGTGTCGTGCTCGCGTGTGTAGCGTATTTTACATCGGTCAGACCGAAGAAAATGCTCTTACTAGTTGTATTTAATTGCGATCCGAGCTGAATTAATTAGGTCTTTCATCGAGGACGCATGAAAATAATAAAACCCTCGACAGCTGAAATAACTTCAAGTGTAATCTCATAAGTGCGAAGAAGATCAATAGAAACTGCTACACTAACAAATAAATATAATATTTTTGCAACGTAAAAAAATACTCAAAATACAAAAAATAATAAAAACAATCAACTTCACAAATACTCAACAGCCTTCAGCAGATATAAGTTCGTTTCACACACAAACGAGGATAGTACTTGCCACCTAACCAACAGCACTGGCCTCATACCGACAATTGCTTGAAAACAACCAAATAAAATACAAAATAACGAAAAAAAAAAAGTAAATAAAATAAAATAAAACAGAAACCCATTTCCAGTGTATTGTAGTGTACTTTAAGTCGAAAGTAAGATAAAACGAGCGAAATCGCATATTTATTGCCTTAATTTGCGAGTTGATTGAAAATTCGCTTCGATCATTTCGCCTCATTGCGGATGCGGCATCGACTTCCACGATGACGACGGCGCTGGCAAGTCCGCCCACTTTTGCAGCGTACTTTAATGTAAAGCATAAATGCGCACAATTTGGTGCTGGCGTTGTTGCCATTTTTATATACATTGCGTACTAGCTGTGATTACACGGCATTGCAAGGGGTACATTTTTTGTTTGTCATGTGGAATACAACCGCCTATGTACGACAGTTATTAAGTAAGCTTTATTAAAAAAAATGTTGGCTGGTCCACTAGGAAAATGTGTGGTATTTGTGTGCAAAACTCAGTATCCTTTATCGGTTAAATGCTGCCTAAGTGAAACAAAAATGCATTTTATATTTTCCACACCCATTTATAACGCATGAGATACTCACATAGCCTATGAAGCATATACAATATAATAAAATAAAATTATTTAAATCAGCTTAACCATTGAGTTGTAAGTGCGTCACATACGGACATACCCACCGAAGGATGTATAAAATTAATAGCAATGTACGGAAGTTGTTAAAACTTCCGCTTCTTTTTGTTTTTGATGCGCTTGTTTATTTCTTTTCACTTGTTTCTGCTGCGCAATTACACGTTTCCTTTTTGTCTTTTTTTATTAGCCGTAATTCAAAACGGAAGTGTTGCTGGTGATGTGGATCCAATCATCAGATTAAAATGAAGTGTTGGTGGCGTGGCAAATAAGCTCAAATGTGAAACTAAAAAGGGAATTAAATTAAAATTAAACCACCAAAGACTATATATTGTGCGTACAGCAGGTTTATGTCTTTCGTAGTCACGCATAATGAATAATTTCAATATGTTTCAAATGCTTCCTTGAACTGTACTGTGACGAAATGCATTGTTAGAGCTGGAAGCATTTTCATCATAGATAGGAGATTCAAGAGGAAGTGATTCGATTCAATTGTTTCCTAAACGCTTGATACTCAATATCAATGATGAAATCAATCAAAGGTTAAATGCCTTGTGAAATATGAAACGTGCCTCAAGTAAAATTCCAAGTATTGGATGAATTGTTTCACTCCCCAACTTGTGTTTCTGCCACATACCGCTTAATCGAATTAAATTGTTCCCAGAATTTTAAAACAATTTCACTGCGATAATATTTGCTGAAAATTCACCGAAAAAAAAGACATGCAGTAGTAGTTAAAAATGTTTCTTTCCCTAGTTTCCATGGTAAATTCCAGTTACTTTCATCTATCAATATGAACCAGAGCAAGCAGAAAACGTAACAAAATCCACAAAAAATGTTTTTTTTGCTCCTCTTCTTTATTCGTTGGAGGCTGTAACCACTTAACAAAATTGAATATGGAAATTGGTTTTCATTGTAATTCGCCTCGATTATTGATATTGGCCCGCAAAACATTAAACTGGATACAAGAAACTTCCTTAGAGGTGGAATGAAGCAGAAAAAAACACAAACCAAAAAAATCAATTTTTGCCTAGCAGAAGCAACAAGGCCACCGTGCGGCGTACATCGTCTGCTTCAGTAGTAGTTGCCGGGATATTGTGTTAAGTATGCCCCGCCATATTGCCAACGTCATATTTAAATTGGCCAAATAAACCCAAGTACGCATTCAAGTATATTGAAATTCGAAACCCGGAAACGGAAAATGGGAAATGGTAAATGGGATGCGAGCTGAGATCAAAGTGTTTATTTATCTGAGCGAATCCGTTTTGAGGCAGAACGAGCGTTAAGCAAATATCCATTCACCATATAGTACTTATTTATTTTATTTTTTTAATTAAACAAACAGAAAGCTCCTGGTAGTTTTAACTGTGAATTTTACTGGAAGACTGTTATGGATAAATGCGTTCGAATGAAAAACTTCACAATTGAGATTTTTGTCATCAACAAAGTATATTTTTTAAAGACAGACATTTTCATAGTACTGTCCCACTAACTCATGCATGACACTCTGCATGACATTGCAGCAATGTATTGTTGCTTGCTCGGTATGAATCGCGTCAGTGTTTTCTCATTTACTGTCATTTCGTCGGAGAGCATTGGCTAATGTCAGCCGTAAATGATTGCTCACTAGTAACCCGACATTGTTCGGACATGTACTAACGGTAGTGTAAGTACCCTCCCGTTAACGTTCCAATGTTAGTGAACGGATCATCACTGTCAATTTTATTCCTCATACTTAGTACTTCTACTGGACCCCACATCCACAAAGAGAGGTGGAGAGTAAAGGACAATTCGAGTACTAACTTGAACAATTAAATAAATTAATGCCACTCAAAAATATAAAAGCCACAATATTGAGTCTCTGGAAACCACAAGATGGCAACATTGCCGATTGCTAAAAATCTGACTAAACACTAAATAGCATATATGTATATACACTAAGTCGCACGTCACGGAGGACAACAATGCACACACAGCAGCAAAATATGCTGAAACAAAAGGCGAATTTATGCAGACGACAACAAATGATGACAACACCGAAAGAAGCGGCGACAACCATAACAAAGAGAGACTGACGCCACAGACGTAGTGGCAGTGGAAAAGTCAAAAGGAACTTTAAATGGGCAACGCAAAAAGCGAACGAGCAAGTGCAGTGCGGGGAGCGAGTAGAGAATCAAGTGATTTGAATGACAAAATACCAGCAAACGACAAAAAAAAAGGCAACAATAGCAAACAGAAATGCACAAACAAACAAACAGAATACTACAACCAAGACCGCAGGAAGCTCTCTGCAGCCAGTACAGGTGCATCTTCATACGCGATACTTAACGACCGTAGAGCCGGCGTCGTCATTAGAGAAAATAGACTAAAGGCACGTCATGTCTGTGTGTGTATGTGTGTGTGTGTGTGTGTAAATAAAAGATGATGACAAATGTTTGACAGTGTGTGAGTTGGAGAGTGCGTTATGTAAGCCGTAAGCGGATTCAAAAGCATAAAAGATGAGACAATTTGTCGGCTTTATGTGCATGTGTGTGCGTATGTGTTAGGGTGTGTGAGCATTTTGTGAAACAAAATCCCCAGCAATGTCGGTACTCACAATACTTTGCGTGGAAGGAAGAGATCATAAATAATTTTTAATGAAGCACATCTCACAATAGATTCGGCTGTACGCATTGTATTGTTGGCATTAAGGTACCTACTTATTTCTCCCTTTTTCCATTTTTTTTTTCACCATCCATTGAATTTTTACTTATTCAAAGGCAGTCATTAATTATTTTTCCGTTAATTTGTTCAATCAGTTTTTACTGATGAAATGTGGCGGTGGTAATGCTGGTTGTGTCCGTATGTTGTGGCTATGAATTCCACTTAAAATGTTCGAATAGGTTTTTATTTCATGATAGCCAACGTCAGTAGCAGAGCATGGCTATTATAGGCCACTGTGAGAAAAATAAATCACAAATCTGAATTCATTCGAAATTTTGAGTAGTGAGGAATATGAACAGAAATGAAGATCGCGGCCGATAGGGTACTTTTGATAAATGTTTAATAGGTCCAAAATTGTATGAGAAATATTTGTTGCTCCGTAAAACTCAGCGAACACCCTTCAATAGTACCACTTTGGGCGAAAAAAAATTCGTTGGAGAAAAAACTGCATTTGAAGCTTTTGTAGAGAACTTATCAAGAAACAAGTCTGCATCAATAAATTTTTACCGCAGTCCCGGTTATGTGCATGTTACTGATCGGTAAGTCACTGGGCGGTACAATGCGGTAAGAAAAGAGGGAATTAATAAAAAATAAAAAAAAATATAATAAACGAAATACTTATCCTTACTACAATTTATAAAATTAAATTTCTTTTTAACGGGTAGGACCGATTTTCAAAATTTGTTTTTTTTAAACATCCTATCTGTGCTAAGAAAAAATGTTTTTTTCTGATTTTTTATTTTTTTTTTTTTGCTTTTAGACTAAGTGTGCATAAGCCTAGAAACAAGCCATTTGCGATACTTTGAAAGCAAAATATCGATACTTTAAAGAACAACCATTCTATGTCCGTTTTCATGAAAATCGAGTTTTTGGATTCCTGAGAAGAAGCTGCAGTTAAAACATTGCAAAATACATTTCAAAATACACACAGCGGTGCTAAGGGGCGCGTTTATGAATCCGAATGGTCAGGGTTCAAATCTTGGTAAGTAAAAAAAAATGTATACCATTTCTTTATTTCGTAAATAAAATATTACAATGAAATATCAATAAAATTATTTAAAAAATGATTTAGAGTAAAACAAATATAAATTGAAATTTATTTTGAAGTTAAAATTTTTTCAGGTAATTTTAAAAATAGGCCTTTCCAATAACCTTTTTTTGTATTTTCAATTCATGAAATCATAAATATTTCTGTCGCGAAGCAAACATTTTCAGTCATGAAACAAAAACATTTGCGTTTCAATTCATCAATTGGCAGTTTCAAAAAAATTTAAACGTTTTGTTGTCAAAATCAGAACATTCAGTTTTGGCTGGAAATTGACAACGGTTCGGAACGTTTTGACAACGATTCGTTTCGATTTTTTTCTTAGTGTATGCTTACAGATTTCCGTTCGATTGCATTGTCATAGTCTGTGCTTTCGGGTTGTTGCATTTTGCTCTACACTCTTTTCTGCGTTTAGGTCGCTGAGAATGGAGAGCTAATTCTTTTATATAAAGTTGTTGTGCTCTCTCTCGCTCTCTCTCTTTATTCACAATGATCATGGATGTTAGATTCTGGGGAATTACGTTAGATTGCGGGGAATTTCGAGCTATGTGTGCAGGTGGGGAATTTTTTCATTTCGCTTCTCTGTTGTGAATGTCTGTATTTTGTATACGTTGGCAACGTCGCGGGTGAATGCTAGTTTACAATAGTTTAGCTTGGTACTGCAGTTTGATTGCGATAGAGTTATGTAAGAAATTGTTAGCAAAATGCATATATTTAATAGTTCTATATTGCTAGCAACCTATCTGCGCAATGTATTTGAACTCCGAATTCAATTCAGACAAGTTTATTCAAAAAATATTTGTGCGCATGCTCTAGTTTTGTATGTATTAGTATCTGTGTATATTTGACTACTTACACATATATACAATTGTCAAACGACTTCAGGGCCGGATTTGATCTCTTTTTTATCACAGAAAAAGCATCGGTGCGACATTGTTTTAAATTATTTCACAGACACAGACAAATTATAATATTCGATGGAAATATTTCAATAAAAATTTTGTATTTCAGCTTTTTTTTTAATTGACAAAAAATTATTCAAAATTATTATCCTGTGATTTTCTTCAAATTTAAATGTTGTTTGGGCCAAATTCATAATCGGTTGTCTTGCTCAGATAACAATATATCTGGACTGCAATGGCAGGAAATTGAATTTGAATATACTAGCAATATTGAAAAATATGGCAAAATGTTTCAGTGTATCACATTTCACAATTTTTCCAAGTAAAATGATCTAAAGGAACTTTTGTTTTTAATCACTTACCTTAAAACAATGGCAACCGTTTCCATTTCCATTTAATTTTTTTGTAATCATCATTGTTTTTATTCATTCATTGAGTGCTCAAGAACAATTGCAAGTCCATCAATGCGTACGCCCGCGCCTCTAACCGCGTAACAATGAGTTTACATTATCTACACGATTTCGCAATGACCGCATCAACGACAGCAGCTCGTCAGTCAGCACGTCCCACAATTCAAAATGCTTGAATACGTAATTTAAGCCATAATCCCTTTGTGCTATGGACCACAATTTCGCGCTCACCTAGCCATACCGCAGTACGACGGCTCCCTTACAAGGCAATATAAAAAGTGATGACATTTCCGAGCATACAATAAGGTAAACATAAAAGAACTACTTTGTTTACATTCACAAAGCCGTTCAATCACTTTTATTTTTTTTTAAATTGATGATGATGAAAAAGTATTCTATTGTTAGTAAAATAAATTAAAGTAGTTTTGTTTTTTGGACCAAGTCATAGGATTTTGCATAAATTGTCCTTCTGACGTTGTCCTCATTGAATGCCAGTAAGCTTCATAATATGCAAAAACAACCCATGTGCACAGCAACTACATCTACTGTCTGCGCATTGCATGTATGACAAACACTTCAAGTATCAAATGTTTCACCTAAAATGTCAATAACATCCAAATGTAATTCCCCTGCAAGTTTACACAAACAAGCACACACATGCACATACATGCTCGCCAGTTGTCAGCTATGTTGATTGTCTTCATTTCCGGTTGATTGCAATTGTTTTGCGGCAACATAATTAATTGTCGTTACATTTCGTGGCATCAACATAGAACACAAGTGTTATTCGGTTGAGAACTTGGCAACAAAAGCGAAATTTTAAGCGTTACATTGCAGTTAAGATGACCAGCTATTGAAATCTTACAATTTAACGTACGAAAACTTTTTGGAATTTTAAAATTTTATCAGCTTCATTCTTTCTTTCAAACTTCTCCAGTATCTGGCCACCTTTCACATAGCTCAATTAAGCTTCGAATAGTGCGCGTATATTATTGCAAATAGGTTTTAGAGATTATTTAGTGACCTGAAGTATAATTGAAGCTTCGATTTACAACACATGAATGCCAATTGATACAAGGGGATGATTGTGTGAAATAGGATTCGACTTTGTTTTACCATTGAATTTGTTCAATAAAGCTGCCGAAATGTCAGTTTGACAATCGCCACCATGGTTGAGTGCGTTTGTAATTTGGTTGAAGAGCGTTGAATTGTGGTTTAATTAGTGGAAATATGTATATAAGAGAGGAATTTCTCTAAACTATTTGTAAAATAATTTGTGATTAATTTCTAGTTCGGATCATTAAAAATTCTTTGAATATTGCGTTCAACTTAACAATTTGTTATTAAATTCAATCAAATGAAAACTAAATGTGATGACACAATAGCAGCTATTCTGCTAACAGCTATGGGAGAGCCAAAGACATTTAATTTTTTAAGTGATGTCATATTGGGAACATCACACTCTTTAAACATAAAAATTATTTCCTAAATTTATGAAAACACTTCGTGGATCCTCTAAGTAACGGAGCAACCTAAACCATGTAACTCTACCAACAAATTTCAAAATTTTTAATTTTATTATTTTTAAATTATCCAAACGTTCACCAGAAGATAAATATTTGTCTCACCTTTCATGTACAAAAGAAACTAAGTGAATTCGAAACCTACACTGAGAAAAACATCAAAGCGAAACGTTGTCAAAACGTTCCGAACCGTTGTCAATTTCCAGCCAAAACTGAATGTTCTGATTTTGACAAAAAACGTTTGAATTTTTTTTGAAACTGCCCATTGATGAATTGAGAATTCAAATGTAGTTGTTTCATGACTGAAAATTTTTGTTTTGCGACTGAAATGTTTATGATTTCATGAATTGAAAATACAAAAAAAAGGTTATTGGAAAGGCCTATTTTTAAAATTACCTAAAAAAATTTTTATTTCAAATTAAATTTCAATTTATATTTGTTTTACTCTAAATCATTTTTTAAATAATATTATTGATATTTCATTGTTATATATTATTTACGAAATAAAGAAATGGTATAAATTTTTGTTTACTTAACGAGATTTTAACTGCATACATATACTATGAAACTGCTTGGCTAGGATTTGCAACGGTTTCAGTTCTGAAATATAACTGAATCAGTTTTACTTTTTGGGACCGTGGGTTCGAATCTCAGTCGGAGCAATTTTTTTTTGTTTCCTTTTTAACACATTACTTTTTATACCCCCACACTCACTGTGGCAGGGTATACTAACTTTGTCACAACGTTTGTAACGCCCATAAGGAGGCGTGTCCGGTATGGAAAAGTATATATATTCTTGATCAGTATCACCTCCTGAGTCGATTTAGCGATGTCCGTCTGTCTGTCCGTCCGTCTGTCCGTCTGTCCGTCTGTCCGTCTGTCCGTCTGTCCGTCCGCACGATAGCGGTCGCAGTTTTGGAGATATCGACTTGAAACTTTTTTTACATGTTTTTCTCGTGAATACTGAGATCAAGTTCGAGAATCAGCCAAATCGGACAAAAACTGGGCGTGGCTCCCATACACCGAAAAAAAAGGTAAAAATTTTTCAAGTCTTTTTTATTGTTGTATTCGATTGGAAATGTTTAGAAACGTATTTTTGACATGGTCCGAGGTTCCGAAGCCACATATATAAGGTCTAAATGGGGTCTTGAGACCAATTTTTTTTTTTTGGTGGATTTAATTGGAAATTTTTAGAAATGGATTTTGGACATGGTCCGAGGTTCCGAAGCCCCATATATAAGGGTCTAAATGGGGTCTTGAGACCAATTTTTTTTTTTGTTGGATTTAATTGGAAATTTTTAGAAATGGATTTTGGACATGGTCAGGGCTCCATCGAGGTACTTCTTCCTACTGTGTGGGGGTATTTCAACTTCGGTATAGCCGAAGATAGTCCACTCTCTAGTTTTATTTATTTTTTTTTTCGGGGTCGCTGGTCACCAATCCGAGTGTGGTTTTTCTTTGCTAACTCTAGATTTCTTGAAATCGACGTCCAGTACCTTGAAAATGCAACAAAATTAAAATCGGCAAATGCAGATCGGTTTTTTTTTTGCAAAAATAAAGAAAAAAATAATAATAAAAAAAAAAGAATCGAAAAAAAATTTGGTCTGACTGAGATTTGAACCCACGCTCCAGTAACTCATACCATCTTCAAAAAGTGAAACTGTTTCAGTTGTGTTTTAGAACGGTGCGGTGTTGAATTTCTCGTAACGATAGCCGTTTCAAATCATAACCATCCAGTTCTGATTTTTTCCCTCTGTGTAGAAGCGCAGATATTTAGAGTTGACTATAGAATTTCTTAAAACGCCTATATCTCCGTAACGGAGCGTCCTAGAGCATGTAAACTCTACCAAAAAATTCCAAAAATGCGATTTTAACGGTTTTAGGAATTTATACAGAAAAACTGGGAGACTTTTTTGTGTCAATCAGTGTAATCTGAGAAAGCTATTTTGTGTAAAAAAGTAGAGCGAATCTGTTGAATAAAACAGATGTGAATTGTTCAAATTCTGCGAACGGAAATTTCGACTTTGTCCTTTCACATTCAAATGGCGCATTTCATTCCACCACCACCAGAATCTAGCCTGCGCATTAAGCTCACACATTTGCAGAAACTCAACAATACGCGCTCATAACACGCACAGCACACGCTCTAATGCGATTCAAATGTCCTTCATCTGTTACAATGTGTGTCTATGGTTGTATGCATCAAATTAAATATGCACAGAATCTGTATTTCAATCGCTCTAAAGCCATGGTCATGGCAGTTGTTGTTGTGGTTGCTGATTTTGACGTTCGCCTCATCGCGGCTGCGTCTCTCTGTAATTATGTTTACATGTTAAATGTGTCAAATCAAAAGGCGCCATGTTTGAGCTGCGCACGAGATGACAACACAAATGCAACACACATGTACGCGAATGCAAACGCAACACACAAACACACATAGCAAACAAGCGTCAGCGATGACGATGATGGTGACGACAGTTCGCCACCGCAACAGTGAGTGCTGATGGTGAGTGCCACAGGATTACGAAATTTTCCAAATTAGATGAGCGAATATCGTTTAGTGTGAAAATTGCTCATTGCGCCTTAGTAGTCAGATGGAATAATGCTTTTCATTGAAAATCGTGCACCTTATATTCAAATTTATGAAAAGTCATTATTTGCCTGACTGTGTGTGCGCTTGTCTGTCCTCAATTTCCAGAGGCCACTAGTGAACCTAGGCAACTGTAATTTCATATACAACCCATAACTTGCGACACGCGTGCCGGATTATTGGTTTCAAAAAATTGGCATGACAGTGTAGGCTCTCCAGAAGCCACCGTTGGAACAATGGAGCTCCAGATGCACATATACAAAATAATTGTGTGGCATTTAAAGTTGGGTCCAATGGGGGCCCAATAGGGATGGAATGAAGGTAGAAAGGGAGTTCACAAGGGGAGTACACTAGGTACAAGAAGTAGACCAAGTGAAGCCAAAGGGGTGATCCAAAGAGGGTCCGGCCAGTGTCCACGGGGGAGTTGATTCTACTAAAATTTTTTGTATTTTAATTCTTGCTCTAAATTTGCAGACGAATACAAAAAAAATAGCACAGAAAAGCATTACAAATACAACACTTGTCGAATGGGTTCGTGCTCACAACAACGGCCCGAACATTTGGCCTAAATGTGAATTGTAATTAGTTCACGTTTTTCTCCCACCAATTTTTTGGGCTGTGTTGCTGCAAAAACACAACACCATTTCGACCGTACATGAGGCTGTACACTCACGCCAATGTATTTTATCATGCATCTGCGATTGTGTTTTTGTGTGCCTTCCACTTTTGCACAAATACACAAACCTAAAATTTGGCAAATTAGTTTCATTTGAATTCCAAATCGAATTGGTGATTTTCCGTTAAACCTGATTCGAAAGTCATTCGCGTATTCGGTGGGAGTTTTCCGTTCGGATAAATCCGCAACTAAGAATATCACTAATGCACCGCAATGATTTATAATCCGCTTATTGTACGCAAAACCCGAATTTGCAATTCCAAAATGTTCCAAACTTCTTGTTGATTCGAGCACTTACAAATAATTTCTGAAAGTAATATTGACAAAAAAAAAACACAAACGATGAAGTGGTGAATATGAAGAGACTGCGTTAAAATATTTACCCATTTAACTATTAAACGGGCAACCAATATTTGTGTAACGTTATAAAAATAAAGTCAACACTGATTTCGACTTTCGTGTGTGATTTTATGATTCATTTGCAGACTGAATTAAGTCCACAGTAAAGACTGCTCAACAGCCGACTGTGGGCTTTGAGTGGTGAAATATCAAAGCTCAAAGTGTGTTACACTTAATTGGAGCAACGCTAGACATTCATAGACCAACATTAGTGATGTGAATTTCCATTTCGGGATAACAACCTTCATCTTTGCATTGACTATAGTATAATAATTGTTTTTTATACCCTACACCTAGGGTTACCAGACGTACTCTTTTAAAGAGTACACCCAGAGAAAAAAACAACCTAAAATCAAAAATAACCACGAAAGTCTGGTAAAGTTGGAAATTTTCGAAACAACTACGAACAAACTTATTTCAAAGTTGTTTTCCGATTATTTCAAAAATTTTCCAATTTGAAATTTAGTTGATTGTTGACCTCTTGGTTATATGATTATATTCATTATTGGGCTCTAGGTCAGATAATTGTTGTTATTTAATGAAAAAACACAAAGGTTTATTCTTTAATAACAAATTTTATTTCCGATATTTCGACTTCCGTCGGTAGTCATCTTCAGGGAAACTGTCAAGTACAGAAAAACATACATACAAAAATATCACAATTCATAAATTTTTTCCAATATATATTAAGCTTGCCAGAGCTTGACTTTGTTTCAACGTTGACAACAGTTATACTTGATTTTACTATGTTTTTTTTTCTGAGTGTACAGTACTCTTTTTTAGGCCCTCCTCTTTTTTTTACTCCCACTTTTTTCCCAAAATTGCTATTAAGTACTCTTAAAACAAAAAATTTAGTATGAAATCTATCACTTGTTTAACCGAAATATCAAAACCAATTTTGAATGTCTTTATCGAAAACACTTCCAATATATATCTAAATTTTTCAATTTCTTGAGGAAGGATCGGAACATTAACACCTAGGATCTAAAATGTTCTGTTATACTTATTATCCGCTTAATTTGTAGGTCGCTTAGACCCTTTGGAGTTGCAAATTTAAAACCATTAACGCCTAAAGAAACCTAAGTAGTAAATTTTAATTTCTTTAGTATAACATATTAAAAAAAAAATTGGGCATAAATTATTGTATTTTGTTACTTATGTAAATACTAAAAACATTTCTTTTTTAATTTTTGAAAAAAATTGTTTTATCCAAAATTTTAACAAATGTTGGATTCTAGAACTTTTTTGAAGACATTTTTTTCTAGTTTTTTTTTTTTGTTTTATAAAAAATATGTGGTGTAAAATCGAGGAGTTTGGGACCACCTGCAACTCTGTACTCTTTTTTACTCAGGAGAATCTGGTAACCCAACCTACACCTCATGTGGTATGGGTATATTCACTTTGGTCTGATGTTTGTAACACCAAGAAGGAGAAGTGTCCGGTATGGAAAAGTATATATATTCTTGATCAGCGTCACCTCCTGAGTTGACTTAGCCCTATCCGTCTGTCCGTCCTCTTTTCTTGTAAACACGATTGCAGGAGCTAGAAGAAAGCTAGGGATCCCAAATTTGGGATTTATCCTTTTTAGGCCCTAGGAGTTGGTATTGAACATGGGCGGAATCGGTCGACTACCACGCCTATCTCCCATATAAGTTAATTTTAAGATTTCATCAAAACAGTATACAATTTTGCATAGTGTGGTTTTTGGGGTCGCTGATTTCGAATTTTCAAAATTCAAGATGGCGGCTCCCATATGGCCCAGTAGGTGTAGGGTATATATAAGTTGGCTTTGCCCGACTGAAACTTACTCACTTGTTTTTAATTTAAATACTAGTAGGGAATTTAAAAGTATCAAATGAAATCGGTTACTGGCGCTCGTCGGCAACTGTAATTACCGCGGTTGGTTGTTCTATTTTAGCCACACACCAGCGGATCAGCCATTTAGACAGTTATATTTACATCGCTCGCAAAAAGTCATTACCCAGCCAATAATTTTATCGTTAAAGAGCTCGTAAACGAAGATTTTTTCGATCGAAAAGCGGATAAAACAATCGTAGGCGACACACGATAACGATACGTATACGAGTCCGACTTCCTTCTTAATTTTGCATCGAAACGAGTTATAGTTATCGAACAAAAAAGTGCTCGTTAACGAATTCGTTAACGATCATCATTACGATATTTTTAACAAATCTAAAAAAATATATTTTTTTTTAACTTGGAATTTTTTTTACTTTATTTTTATCGTCCGACTTTTCCTTAGAATAATTTTTAATAACTTTTTCACTGAGTCGGACCCGGGATTGAACTCACGTCCTCCGGATTTTAAATTATGTGCCGAGCGCTTAACACATTCACCTAACTCAGCCATTATTGAACAAGCGCTTAAAAGTATAACTTAACAAACGTTTTAAAATTGTTTTCCTAACAGTTTGAAAAACACTGATTCTAAAAATAGAAATTATCTTGCTGAGAAATCGTTATACAACTTTTTTCTAACAGTTTGAAAACCATTGGATCTAAAAATAGCTTTTCAAAACGATCATTTCGTTCGTTAATGTACTCGTAAACGAAGTCGTTAAAGAATTCTTTAACTAAGTCGTTAACGATTTCGATTGCGAAGTCGTAAACGATATTTTATCGATGAAATTACGACTATCGTAATATACGAGTGAATGTCGGACTTTTCTCGAATATTTTTGATCGAGAAAAGTTCGTAAAATACGATCTTCGTAAAAAGTTCGTTCAATTATTGGCTGGGTAAGTACTAAATATTTATTTATGTATATGTATTTATTTACATACAAACAAACACAGCATTTCGCCGCAAGTCAACAAAGCGTTGGAGAGTTTGTGTGCCGGACAGCAATTGAATATTTGTTAACAGCAATAAAAAATAAAAAAAGTATGTATTCTATTTACAAAATAACCTTTAAAAGTAATATGCATGCCTACGTAATAGTATCGCCAACCAGTATCAATTGGCGTACAGTGGCGTGACGCCGGGCAATAGGCGAGCGAAGCGTTGAAGTGAGTGAGCTGGTTTAATTTGAATGTGGAAGTCATTTAGTCATTTGAGATAATTACCAGAGCATTTTTTTATCGTAAATGTACAAGAAAAAAAACTTGACAGCACGAACATGAACATGAATGGCAGCTCTGAGTACGAGCAAACGAATAGAGCTTGAAGATTTATTTATTCTTTGTTTTTGTTATTTTTTATTATTGTTTTATTGAGACAAACAGTATGAAAGAACATTTTGCAGAGGCTTGTCTGCAGTCTATTTTGAACAAAATCCGTTTTCTTAAAAATAAACTAGGCACACGTTATCAGTGTTTTCTTTTTCGAATGTTTACTGAGTGAGTGTCGGCGAGAGAGAAGAGTGATCATTCTGAACGAGTTGAGTTGAGCTGAGCTGACAGTTAGATTACCTAGACCGAATCTGCTGTCTGATTACGTCTGCCTTTGGAGGCTTCAATGAAAATATTTGATGCTGTGCGGCATACGTTTACGACAGCCGCTCTACGTGAGACGTTTAGTGATTTTAAAGTGCGGTGTTGTGCGGCTTACAAGGTGATATGACTTGATATGGTGCAGAACAATTAATTGAAGAACAAGATAACCGTTATATAACGGTTGAAAAATATTATAATTTAATTTATGTACTAAGTAAAAGAAAATATGAATAACGAAAATGTGTGATTCCAAGTTCTGAAATCTTTTACTCCAACTCATTCAATAAAAGTGAATACAGTTCCAAAGTTGAATGTTCAACCATCATTAAAACTAATGACCGCTTCGATAAGCAATCCAAATCATAACATTCTTCAATAATATTACACACGGTGATTTTTTGGAGAATGAGGCCTTGTTGTCAAACGGTTTAGAAGTGAAGGTGGCAGACGAATATACCACCAACATTACTCTACACTCCATTTTGGGGTCATTTCGAAATTAAAAAGTTTCATATTGACATTTTCGGAAAAAAAATTCCTTCTTGCAAAGACTTTCAAGTTAAAAAGATGAAAATTTATAAAAATAATAAAAACAAACCATAAAATTTAAATCAATTCAATGCAACACAAAAAAAACAGAAAAAACGAAGAGGATATTTGCCTGCCTTTCGAGTTTCATATGAATCGGTGATATGAATCCACAAAACGTTTCCAATTTACTCACTTTAAAAACAATTAATTTTTTTGTCTTTAGGCTTTTTTTTGGCCACATAAAGTTCTCTTAACATTATTTGATCGGCCTCAATTTTTGTTGGACGATTTTAGGCCCAACGGAAACATATTCGGAAATTCGTGTTCAGTAGGTTTAATTCTGACTTGAACTTTCAAAAAAAAAGATGCCATATTCGGTCATTTATTTTTTAGGTGCCATTTATGTACCAGTTTTTTATACAAAATATATAAGTACACATTTACAGAAGTTTGGTATAAAAATTGTACTATTTATACACACAATAAAAAAAGTCGGTAGATTTAACCGAAAAAGACGATTAAAAACGCTCCAACCCTTCTTCGTCGGTTAATCTAACCGATGATAAGTGGTTCGTGTACTTCATTGTAGGTATAACTACAAAAAGGGTTCGTAATTTAACCGATGATGGAGGTAAGTTTACCTTAATAATTTGTTGGTTTATTATTTTAATTGTAAACTTACCGCAAAAATTTGTTACGCTACACATTTTTTAGTAAGAAAACCATAAAACTTTTTTCGTTAAATTTGTTTTTTTTATACCCAGGCAGGGTATACTAACTTTGTCACAACGTTTGTAACGCCCATAAGGAGGCGTGTCCGGTATGGAAAAGTATATATATTCTTGATCAGTATCACCTCCTGAGTCGATTTAGCGATGTCCGTCTGTCTGTCCGTCCGTCTGTCCGTCTGTCCGTCCGCACGATAGCGGTCGCAGTTTTGGAGATATCGACTTGAAACTTTTTTTACATGTTTTTCTCGTGAATACTGAGATCAAGTTCGAGAATCAGCCAAATCGGACAAAAACTGGGCGTGGCTCCCATACACCGAAAAAAAAGGTAAACATTTTTCAAGTCTTTTTTATTGTTGTATTCGATTGGAAATGTTTAGAAACGTATTTTTGACATGGTCTGAGGTTCCGAAGCCACATATATAAGGTCGAAATGGGGTCTTGAGACCAATTTTTTTTTTTTGGTGGATTTAATTGGAAATTTTTAGAAATGGATTTTGGACATGGTCCGATGTTCCGAAGCCACATATATAAGGGTCTAAATGGGGTCTTGAGACCAATTTTTTTTTTTGTTGGATTTAATTGGAAATTTTTAGAAATGGATTTTGGACATGGTCAGGGCTCCAAAACCACCTATAATTGGCTCAAAATAGGGTCTTGAGACCACATTTTTTTATGATCGAGGTACTTCTTCCTACTGTGTGGGGGTATTTCAACTTCGGTATAGCCGAAGATAGTCCACTCTCTAGTTTAATTTGAAAACAACAAAAAAACATATCCAACACAAAATAAATTTTAAAAATGCAAGATTGCATTAAAAAAAAATAAATATTAGCTTGAGCGCATAACTGACACAAGCTCTTATTTTCCAAAATTAGTATTACAAATGCAGTATTACAAGCAAAAAAAACTCTGTTTGGCCCTGCTCAAGCTGCCTCTATAAGGCAAAACATTCATAACACGATTGAGAATTCTTTTTCTTTGAATCCCAACGATTCAACTGCAGATGCGAATGGTAACTTGCACAAGTTGGTGAAAATTCAAATTTAACCAACAATTGCTGTAAAAGAACATACAATTTCTGTAAAACAACAATTATTTTCGGTTATTTCAACTATTTTTTTTTAACAATTTTTGTCAATCATACATTTTGAAATTCTGGACGTCAACCACTTTTTTCGGTTAATTTTATCGACAATTTTTTTTTTCTGTGTAGCATACATTTAATAAATTATACCAAAAATGGTATACTTTATGGTATTAAAAATATACCAACAATATACCACATTTATATACCGGTTTTGCCTGAAAAGCCCACTGAGTGCGAAGAATCTATGAGTATGCTCGCCAAAGTGTAGCGCCTGAAAACCATGAAAGAACAAAAATTACCCAAAATCAAAGAGAAGTGTTAACATTTTTGGCCACACGAAGTGCAGATAGCACAATCGTGTGGCATATATCAATTACGCCGGTACTTATACCAGATATAATTGCCATAAAATAATAAATCTGATATAATTTAGATACAAATCGATTATGACGTGTTTACAACAATCGATATTCCCAAAAAATACAGGGAATAAAGTCAAAGTAGTGCGATCGAATTGATAAACACTTGAAATTCAATTGATACCAACGAAAAATGTCTGCCCCTCAATCCGTGATTGAAGTAATTTTTTTTTGTAAAAAAAAACAGTAAAAACAAAAGTGTCTTAGCAGTTTACCTTTCAGCAAATAGGAATGCCATAAAATTTTAATATGCGTTTCATTTGGATAAAATACAAATACAAACATCCTCATCATTGCTGATAACTTGTCCCATGAAAATGAAAGAAAAAACAGCCAAAAATGTATATTCTTGTGTTAAGGTGAAGCTCAAATTATGCTCATTGAATTTGGGCCAAGTTAGTTGTGTTGTGGGATTGGCATATGCAATATGTCAGCCGTGGACGAGTTGGAAAAAAGAAAAATGTCTGCAGCCGAAGCAGAGGAGGACATTGTACTAAATAGCCAATTGAAAGTATTCTTAAAAGTTCTGAAATGTATTTTTGGTTTCTTCTCTGTCGACGTTATAGGATTCCTCTGCACAGAACGACATACCCGAGATCCGCACAGAGATGGCCTATGCAAAACCCAAGCGGAAAGTGCCCTGGTACTATGCTCCAGTATTTCTACTCTTCTGGCTGGCTCTGTTCTGTGCCGTAGTCATTCCCGTGTTCTTTCACCTGCCCGCTGGTATACTTACAGCCGACGAACGTACACACCCGGGCGAGTTTATAGGCGAGCGGGCCGAACATATTCTATTCGATTTCGATCTGATTGGCCCCAAAGTAGTGGGCAGCTTCGCCAACGAGAATCTCACCGTCCAGCTGCTGCATAACGAAGTCGAAAAGATCCGGCAACAAATGCATCAGGATCTCTTCGATTTGGAGGTGGATGTGCAAGTGGTGTCGGGCGCATACATGCACTGGACCATGATCAACATGTATCAGGGTTTGCAGAATTTCGTTGTGAAATTTAGTGCCAAGAATTCCACCAGTCAATCGTATTTGCTGGTCAACAGTCATTTCGATACTAAGCCGGGCAGTCCAGGTGAGTGGCAGTCCAAGTGTACAGGAAGTGCGCAATAAAACCAATTTATGTTTATTTCCTCGTTTAAAGGTGCTGGCGATGATGGCGCCATGGTGGTCATTATGTTGGAGATTCTACGAGTTCTGGCCACCACACGTCGAACCTTTGACCATCCCATTGTGTTTCTATTCAATGGTGCTGAGGAGAATCCTCTTCAGGCCTCACACGGTTTTATTACTCAACACAAATGGGCCAAGAACTGCAAGTAAGTGGCGCCACACATTTTCCACACAAATTTTAAAACCCAAAACTAATAATATCTTCTCTGGATAGGGCACTCATAAACTTGGACTCGGCTGGCAGCGGCAATAAAGAAATTTTGTTTCAGTCAGGACCAAATCATCCTTGGCTGATGAAGGTGCGTACATGCATACACATTATAATGAATGATATTCATTATAATGTGCCGTGCCCTCTTATCAACTGAACTTCTCCAAAATTTCAAATCTCTCAATGGCTATTTTTCTCTTATCCAAATTGCCAGAAATCATAAATTTATTTATATGGCATTGGTCATATACATTTATTTTTAACTATAACACCGGACGCATATCGAAATTGTGGAATTTTTTTCGTAAACACCGACTTATCGTTGCCGCTTTGTCAAAGAACTGTTGAATGGATTCATAAAACCAAATCCAAATGGCCAGTAAAATATTTTCCATAGGCTATTTCCAAACTGTCCGCAATGAAATATAAACAAGCATAAACATTGGTTCGATTAGATAATATCGAGCGCCACGCGCCTATATTGTGTGCCTTGGTTTATCAGCAGTTCACGATTCACAAGTGCTTTTTTAATCTCTTAAGAGGGCAGCAAGTATTACTTAACCCTTTCGACCCCGAATTGTTTTGTGTGGTCCGACAATAGTTAGTTTTTGCTTTTATTTATTTTTGGATTGGGACTACAACCACATCAAAATATCACCCACCAAATGGTCCCGACAAGAGCGTAGCCAAATATGGCAACCCTACAACTTATATTCACTTTGGTGGGAAGTTTGTAACGATAATAGGTAGGTATAGAAAATAATGTATATCCATGATCATAATCACCTCTTGAGGTGACTCAGTGGGCATTTTGCACGGTACACGTCCCACTTCTTGATACAAAATTTATACACATTTAGACAGAATTGTATAAAAGATGTACTACTTATAGCATAAATAGAAAAAAATTTACTAAAAATCGTACATTTTTTGGACCAAAATTCATTGTATACCTTATGGTATTGAAAATATACCAAAAAGTCAGCTGTTTTTGTGGAAATACCAACAATTTTACAACCCAGTAGTAAATTTCGCAAGGCCTCTCAGCTAGAGACATGCCCGCACGCCTGCTATGGGAAGAAATTGCGCATTCCATCCTCGCTTCTAGTGGAGGCATGCCGGTATGCCCGCGCTAGAAGGGAGATAGGGTGGTGTCAATGGATTTTCTATGCAATATTGCCTGCCAGCAGGCATACGCATGGAAGCGAGAGACGTAGGCCTGTTTATTTGTCCCGTTTCATATAAAAAAGAAGTAAAGATTGGAAGCGAGGAGGGCAGGCATCCGAGCTCCTAAAGAGGCATACTGGCATGCCTGCAGACACCTTCTTTTGACCACTGGGAATATACCACATTTATGTACCGAATTTGTCCAAAATGCCCACTGAGGATTTAGCCATATCCGTCTGTCTGTATGTCTATTCGTCCTCTTTATTGGTAAACACGATTGTTTACTAGCCAAGCGGTCCAAACTAAGGATTTATCATTCATACTTCCTAGTATTGCCAATGGGCGGAATCAGTGTAGAAATTTCAAAGGTAGGGTATATTTAAGTCGGCTTACTTACTTACTTACTTGTTTTTAATGCTGTTTTGATTTTATTGATTGGCTTGTTTCCCTTTTTTCCTTAGTACTATTACAAACATGTGACGCGTCCATTCGCCACTACCATGGCCGAGGAGCTGTTCCAGGCCGATTTTATACCCTCCGATACGGACTTTAGGATATTTAGGAACCACGGCCAGGTGCCAGGTACAGTTACACGAAATGACCAAATTCCCAGTATTTTTTTACAAATATTCTTCCATCAGGCTTGGATTTGGCTCATTCATACAACGGCTATGTCTATCACACGAAATTCGATCAATTCAATGTCATACCGCGCGGTACCCTACAGTCGACAGGCGAAAATATGTTGGCTCTAGTACGTGGCATGGCTGATGCGCCCGAATTGGAAGATCCTTCGGTGAGTTGAGCTTAACTTTGATTGCCTTGGTATTGAAGCTAATTGCGTTCTCCTCAGCAACATGCCGATGGTCATACTGTCTTCTTCGACTACATGGGTCAATTCTTTGTCTACTACACTGAGACAGAGGGTCGCATAATCAATACTATCGTTGCTGTAGTCACATTGGTGGTCATTGGCATTTCGGTGTGGCGTATGGCTGTGAGCTCGTTCCTGTCCATCTGGAATATTTTGAAGATTTTCGGTTTGATATTCATACTGCATGTCATTGGATTCCTGCTGGCCTTTGGTCTGCCCGTCTTGATGGCTGTGCTCTTCGACAGTGGTGATCGTTCGCTGACTTGGTTTACACACAAATGGTTGATACTCGGCTTGTACGTTTGCCCCTCGCTGTTCGGCTTGAGTGCTCCAACTTTGCTGTATTTGAGCTACAATCGGAATGTAAGTTTTCATTTCATTTCATTTCGTCTTTTCTGATGTAGAATCCATTCTCAATAAATGTTTTTTTTTTTGCAGGATAAAATTGCCCAGCCCTTTAAGCTGCAAATGGTTTTGCACTCACATGCGATTATTTTGTCTCTACTCTGTATTGTGATTACCTTTGTGGGCATACGTACTTCGTATTTGTTGATGATTTCATTGTTCTTCTATGTATGCCCCCTGATTTTGAATTTAATCAGTTCTTTGCATGGACGAGGTAAGTCATTTAATTATAAGGACAAAAAAACTCTTATTGAAACATTTTCTTTTCCAATTCCTCTTCAGCTTATTATTGGACCATCTTACTGAAACTGAGTCAGATTATGCCCTTCCTGTACTTCACCTATTTGTTCCATGCATTGATATGCATTTTGATGCCCATGATGGGTCGCTTCGGCAGTGCTGTAAATCCCGATTTGTACATTGCTGGCCTAAGTGCCCTGGGCACAGTGTTGGCTATGGGCTTCTTGGTGGGTTCGAGTAACAGGTGACATGTTTAACATATTTAAAATGTTTTCTCAACTGCAGATACCGCTGATAAACATTTTCCGTCGTCCCAAGTTGATTTTACTTTCCCTGGGAATCGTAACGTTTATATTCTCGATGATTGCTTTGACACCCATTGGATTTCCCTATCGGGCCAAGACTCACGTTGGCCGTGTCAATTTGATGGTAATTTTTCGCTAATTGAATATTTGCAATATGTTCTCTGCTAAAAGAAGAATTTTTACTCACCAGCACACACGTCGCGTCTTCTACGAGTACGATGGTGCAGTTAGTCGCAACGAATCGGGCTACTATTTCGATTTCCAAGATAGACGCATGCACCATCCAATCAAATGTAAGTGAAAATACATCGCGCGAGGTAAGAATTGATGTACGAAATTGTCTCATTCTCATTCTCCCTCAGCCGAAATCGATATCAGTAAAATGGAAAGTATGTCCGACGAATGCGACAAGCACATGATGTGTGGCCTGCCCATATTCAATCATCGGTTATACAAAGCACGACGCGAGGCTCAGTGGCTGGCCACCGAAGAGCCCCTCCAACTGCCCGGCACACCCACACTCCAGCTGCTGAGAAAAACTGTGAATGCGTCCACGGCCAGTGTACGCTTCGAATTCGAGCTAACCGGTCCGCCGCACATGAGCTTATTTGTGCAACCACTCGAGGGTGTATCGCTAACCGATTGGCCCTTCCTTAAGGAAATGCTAGAGCAGCGTGATGACTGGCAACCGCCCTATCATGTGTTCTTCTCATATGGCAAGGATAGTGCTCCACTGAGATTCTACTTCGATTTGATGGTGAGTCAACAGTATTTTGTTCGTTTTTCAACTAATTAAAATTGTTTGCTTTCCAGAAACCCAGCGGTCGCTTCGATGTGCCCTTATTCGAGTTGGGCATTTCCGGCCATTATGTCAGCTTCGAGCATCAACGTGATCCTGCCACAACGGAGTTTATTAAAAGCTTCCCCAATTTCATTTATATCATGGAATGGCCCAGCTCATACGAAAGATACATATTTTAAGATTGATTAGGCTGCTCTGCGTGTGAGTGTTTTGTTTTTTTTGTATAAAGTTAATTTAAAGTTATTTTAAATGACTTACTTATAGTGAATACGTGTAAAATGTATAAAACGATCAAATAAAATTAATAATTATTAAGTGAGTAAGTTTCAGTTAGTCAAAGTCGACTTATACATACCCTACACCTATGAAACTGGAGATCGGAAACTTACAAGTGGAACGATCGGAATGAAAGAAATGACAACCAGAACTAGACGCTAGGAAGTGAAATATAGCCACATGCACTGCAAAGTGAAGCTATCTTTTGGCGTGTAATTTTACACACAACACACATTTTTAAGTGTATATTTATTTTGATAAATAAAAAAAACACACATTTAAGATTTTGGCATGTTTTATTAACACGCATGCGTGTTTTTTAAAAGCATTTACAGTGTTTATACACGCAAAGTTGTGTGTAAAATGTGTCTACAAGTTTTACACACTTTAGGTGTGTATGAATAACACATTTCACTTTGCAGTGTGGCTTGGCTACGTCAATGTAGGTATACAGCTCATACCCAAACACATGTCATCGCTCCATTGTATTCCGAATTCACCGCGAATGTAAAGTTGATCGTAAGCCGGATTTTGTCTCCTTCATTCGTTTTGCTGTCACGGATCAGGTTGAGCATGACAATGAATGGACTTATACAGCGTAACTTTGGTACATTGAGAGTGGTCGTAACGCTGGCACCAAGGTAGATACATTCCTTCACTACTTTCAAGCCCAACTTTTGTGGTAAATTTCTTTCTTTCTTGGCTCGCTCACGATATCAAATAACATTCCATGGCAAAGTCGTAGCCAATGACCTTAGCTTCATATCATTTGTTTTACCCGTTCCCAACCCTTTAAATTTAAATTACAAAAAAAATGCTTGGGGGGGACTTAAAACTTTTACAAACATTACTTTCCCACACAAATAAAATGTGACACAACCGCACGGCTGAGTATATAACACACACCTGACAGGTGGAAATGACGATTAAGAAGATTAAAGGCAAAGCAATATGTAAACCAAGAGAAATTGGCAGTTGAACGAAATAAAAACAAAACAAAACCACAAAAAAAAAACGAAAAGGTTAATATTTGCACTGTGTGACACAGTCTGAGCGTGTGTGGTGTGTATTTGTTGGTGCGTCTGTGCGTGTGCGTGTGCGTATTGTGTATATTTATATAAAAGGACCTCATGTAGTCAAACACAACATTGATCACGTACGGTGAATAAAAATGTGTGTGAACGACACACCGCACTCTAACAAATGAAACGAAATGAAATTTCGTGATATTTTCATAGCGATAAAAAAGATTTTTTTGCTTGTTCAAATAAGAGCGCGACTATTGGGTACGAGGATATACGCAGACTGCACGCATCCAGACTCCAGAAATCCAAAAGCTCGAAACATGCATGTGCTTACGCAAGCCCTGGGAGAAATGTTCAGCCATTCATTTGGGTTTTTGATAGTCATCGTGATTAATTTCGTTCAATGTGTAAATTTTGACAAGTACGCGAACGCTGTGTGGTTGTTTTTTTTAATTCCACCATTTTACCATTTTACCCACACACAATTTGCCAGCAACCTCTAGTCTGAAATGGTTAAAATTTAACAATTGCTATTTCTCTGCCACACACACACACACACACGCGCTCACTCAATCACATTCTGAGCAATTTCCCTTAGTGTGCGTGCGTGCTGCAGATTTCTTCAGAAGATTAATTGAATTCTGTGGCTTTTGTATGCGAAAGCGTAGAACTGAAGCGGAAGTGGTTCAAGTAGATTGTACACATGCACCCAATCCAAGCGAATTACACACGTGTTTCAATTGCTCGTTTGCGGGTGTATTTGCACAGACAAATAAAAAATGGCCACATTCAAATATTCCCACCACATCACACACTCGCACACACACACATACGCTCACGAAGTGCAACCCAGCACAATATGTATGTATGGATTGTGATGTAGCAGCGAACAAGTTAATTTGTGTTTACATATAGATGGGTTTGCGTCTCTGTCTGTGTGTGTGTTTGCCATTTTGTGTGTATTTAAGGCTATGTTGAATTATGTGAATTACACCTGACGCTGCAGAAAATCCGAAGCGCTCAACTTCGTAATGCTTTTGTGGAATTTGATGTAAGTGCGTTCATGTTGGTGTTCATGTAAATGAATTAAATTGTTTACTTCGTGTAGGCATGTGCAAATGTGGCAAATGATATGTTTTAATTTTCAAATTTGCATCAGGCCTTAAGTGGCCCCCATTAAGGTCCTGTTTCGATACTGGACACAAACTTAAAGGCAAACGTAAGAAACAAATTCTGATAATAGTTCGATTGTGGTATACAGTGCCATTGCGTAAAGGGCATTTCTATAAAATATTAATTTATGTTAGAAATTCTTTTGGAAATCAGTTGTATTTTTTTTGGTTCAAAATTATTTTAATCTTATCAAATACAATTGATTTTTGATGGGTTTAATTGGTTGGACGCACACTGCAAAGTGAAATGTGTTATTCATACACACCTAAAGTGTGTAAAACTTGTAGACACATTTTACACACAACTTTGCGTGTATAAACACTGTAAATGCTTTTAAAAAACACGCATGCGTGTTAATAAAACATGCCAAAATCTTAAATGTGTGTTTTTTTTATTTATCAAAATAAATATACACTTAAAAATGTGTGTTGTGTGTAAAATTACACGCCCAAAGATAGGTTAACTTTGCAGTGTAGATTTGGACTTAGGTTAGGTAAGGTTAGAGTGGCTGCTAATTGCCAGACATAGACCAAGTTGGTTCACAGTATTAACACGACTATTTGTTCCCGTCATCGGAAAGTTTTCGTTTGCAAGGCGAAGTATTTCAATTGAGAGATTTTTAGTTTGAACGTTTCCCATATCTAATCAAAGAAGGCCTCTCCGAGTCCACGAGTAATAGCAGAGCAAATGTTCAAGTGTTTCCTCCTCATCAGGCTCGTTACAGTTTCGACATCAGTGGTTGGACACTAAACCCACCCTAACAGCTTGATTTAAACTTGTTGATAGAGACAAACATTTGTGGAACACAAAAGTAATTTAAATTCGTTGGAAAACCCATGTATATCTAGGGTTACCAGACGTACTCGTTTTTATTCCTGGGTCTTTATCATATCACAATCATAACAAAGGCCGACATGATTTTACTTCTATAACCTCCTATAGTTTTAATATATAAATAGACCATTATAAACACAATCGCCGTCACGTCGCACATTGGGCGCAGCTGCCAAAAAATACTTTTTTCGACTTAGTTTTTTCGAAAATGTAAAAATGCAGTTCTATAGTCTAATATCCAAATAATAATGTTTTAAAATGATTTGGTTCAAATATTGCGTGTACTCGCTGCAGCAATAACTTTTAGCCAACTGTTTTTAATCTTACGATTTTATACTGCAAAAATTGGTCGTAATATAAAGATTTCACATTCATAGCTATTTAGTTGTAAGTTTTCAAATTAGCTTGAATGTTTCAAAAATAATTTTACATAATTACATAATGGCATTTATTTAGGTGAATGCCATTTATTTCACCTTAATCTTTTATATCAAATCAAAGGTGAATATGTCCACTTTAAATTTCTTCCAAATCTAGGTGCTCCTCGAATCTCAAATCGGTTGTTTTTTCAAAAAATATTTTGTGCATACTTTAAGGATGTGTACTCTTTTGAAACATACAAAACAGTTTAATATAAAAAGTTTAGCATCAACTAAAAATTTTTGCTGCCAAAAAGTACACTTCATAGTTTTATTATGAATACTGAAAACTTTTACATAATTTACGTTTAAAAAATAAAAAAAAATGTTTGCTTTCATCTTAAAACATTCATATCGACATATACGAAGCAGACCTGTTCAACGCATATTATATTAAAATTGTGGGCATATAACACTTTAAATACCACTTTTACAGCTGATTTATTGGGATTTGTGAAATCAGTTAGGCGAAAAAAACCACGCCCACCTTTGATAATTCAGCTTGTCATATTTGCTAGTATGCGTGTTCAAGTTCATATGTTGATTGGAACACCTTTTATGGTGATTTGAATATTTTTTTTGTATGGGAGGTAGGCGTTAGAATTGACCGACCACGCCTTTTTTGTTTTTTTCTTAATTTGCACACAATAATTAGACTTGCAAAAAATTTAAGTTCTACGACCACTCCTTCTATTTTTTGACATCAAACGTATGAAGCGTTCCCAGTGTGCGTCGGCTTTGTTGAGAAATTGCAAAAAAAAAAAGCAAAGTCCTTTGTTTACCTCGTTCTATAGTATAAATCTTGAAATGATGTACCAACAAAGTACTTCTCTAACATTTCTGAAAGACAATTGAATACCAAAACTCTTATTTAATAGTTTTTTTTTTAATTTAAGGTAAAATAAAAACGATATATGGAAGTCGTTGGCCTTGGGAAAAGCGGATGCTGATAGTGTTTTGTAAAAAAAAAACAGGTAATTATGCCTTTTGGAAAAACCGCATCGATTTTGCCATAACATGAAATGGGGCCAGATGCCATAACTTCAAATTGTGGTAAATAAAAATTGCAATTAAAAGTTGTCAGAGCAAAAATTTGTAAAAAAAATTGTAATTTTTTTTTTTTTTTTTCAAATTAATGTTGTGGCTTTGTTCTATTTTTACGATTTTTTATTAAATAAATTTTAGTTTCCAGGTGGACATATTTTATTTGTCCTTTTTACACCCTCCCTAATAGTTTCTCTCTCTCTTTCTGTCTTAGCACATCCGCATACAGGAAAACAGACTTTGACTTTGGAAATATTCCGAGGCTTACAAGGACATACTACCTACTCATGTTCGATTTTTTTTAAATTTAATGGATATCATTCAATCATTTTACCGCAACAGCCTTGGTCATACTCATGCAATTTTTCTAACGTATTTTTTAAGGAGCACATTCCACTTTACACAGAATTGAAGAAAGAAAAAACATTTTCCATTTAATATTTGAACGCAGTAAACCAACTGCAGCCGGCTTCTCTTAGCAGTTTTCATTGTGCAAATGAATTAACTGAGTTTCTGGTTCCGTTTGTGAGGTACTTCATGGCACTTTTTTTTCGCAATAAAATACCCCAGACCGCAACTCACCGCACCGTTTGCTAAATAAATTTTATGGTTTTACGCAAACGCTTGCCCACAAATTATTTCACACAAATAAACAGAAAAAAAACGAACGAACGAACGAAAAAGTGGCCCTGCATTCAGCGACGGCGGCACGCAGAACGGATAATGCAGCCGGATGAGCGCGTAGTTGGCATTTTCAATTGTTGTATGTTGCTGTTGCTTCGCTTGTAATTTTGAAATAATAATAATTTTTGCACGCGTCCTTTTAGCGTTTTATTGTTGCTGCTTTTCGTGCCGCTGTAGTTTTTGCTCATTGCGGAAATCTGTTTCCGCTGTTTGGAAATTTATTATGGCTTTGCTTGGAAAAAGAAAAAAGCATTGAGTTGGCTGCGGTGGCGGTTCGGTTGTACTTTAGCTGCACTGATGGTCACTTCATTTGAATTTCACAAACTCCCCGAAGCGCAGGCTAATGAAAAATGTGTGTTTCGGCCGAACTTGAACAGAATATTATGGAAATATGAAATGAAAATTAATTATTTGATTTTGGTTCGCGGATTTTCGCAATTATTTATTTGCTAGCGGGATGAGTATTTGTACGCGTGAGAGCATCATTCCAGGAAATACTGGAAGATAATGGAATACAAAATGGTCGAGCGTTAATTGATTCTACTTAGTCAAACAGTTGCTGGAGAATTTAGATATTCTCAATAATTTTAATTGTATCAGCGTACGAATTCATAACGCGCATGGAACTGTACGTGCAATTAACATTTGCATTCCCAGTGTAGTGGCTATTACACCATTTGACACTAAACAAAAAGATTAAAAGATTCCGCTAGAAGGCGAAAAAAAGACAATTCCCAGTTTTTCTAGATCAATTCTTACAACTTTTCGTGGAATTGGTGGTGCAACATAATTATACATTTCCGGCATAAGCAAAACCTCACTGTGGCAGGGTATACTTACTTTGACAAAACGTTTGTAACGCCCATAAGGAGGCGTGTCCGGTATGGAAAAGTATATATATTCTTGATCAGCATCACCGCCGGAGTCGATTTAGCCATGTCCGTCTGTCCGTCCGTCCGTCTGTCTACACGATTGCGGTCGCCGTTTTTAAGATTTTGACATGGTCCGATGTTCCGAAGCCACATATATAAGGGTCTAAATGGGGTCTTGAGACCACATTTTTTTATGTTCGAAGTACTTCTTCCTACTGTGTGGGGGTATTTCAGCTTCGGTATAGCCGAAGATAGTCCACTCTCTAGTTTTTTCATATTTTTCTCATTCTGAAACTATATTTATTCATTTTTGTTATTTTTTTTACACCCAAGTGTAGGGTAGAAGGAGGATTCACCACTGGGTCGCATATGCCACCCCAACTCTTTTTAAAAATTAAAAACTCTTTGAAATTGACAGTATGGGTAGTTTGTGCATATATCAATAAAGCTTTTTCCCTATTTACATGACCTTTCTACCCAAATCGTGATCAGGGCAAAACGTGTTTGTTTGTTTTTAGGGGTGTTGCGAAAATTTGTTTGGGTAAGTAAATTTTGGTGATAATAAATTCAGTTTTTTGCATTAGGACATTGATACTTTCTGGTATTATCCCTTGATTCAATTACTTAAAAGTTGAAATATGAAAAAAGAATATGTGTGATTGGGAACACCTGGGGCACATGCGTCAGTGTATTTGGTATGAGAATACCGACAAAAAAAAAATGCAAAGAAGAGAAAAAGAAGAATCAATGATTTAATCTTAACATGCAATTTAGAAAAATCGTTTGGAAAGTCGCATTTAACTCGGATCTCATTTACTAATTTTTCCTAATGAGGGCATCTATTTAATATTTTCTTTTAGCTTCTGAAAATCTATTCTTAAATAAAATATTACATTTACAGAAAAAATTTGAGCGTTTTCAAATTTATCCCATGGGTGGGGAAGTTTCGCCGTTTTATCTTTTTTCAAATTCATTGAAAAAGTTGTGGAAAGCTTTTAGATATATACATTCAGTCGTTAAAATATTAAAGTTAATACATGTAAGTTTCGAACTGTAAAAGAATTTATAAGAAACGATAATTGGTTAATTTTTTTAAAATCTTTGAAAAAAACTTGGCGAGTGTACCGTCTTCTGCCCTACATACCTACTTTCAAAATGTTTGCTTTTCCTGCAGTTAGTAATTCACATTTGATTTTCTCTGAAATATAATATTTTGTGTACTGCACCATGACTCTAGTCATTTGTAGACGCTGATGAAATTGTCTTCCAGCTCCTATATCTATTAACTCAAAAGATTATCCATTACCTTTGGCATTTGTATAAGCATTGATACCATGTAAACTTCCTTATTATTTCGTCCCTTTGCAAATCAATGACCATCAACAATTGCCATAATTTTGAACCATAATGGGGAGGCAAATTTTCAAAATCATTATATTCGATTTAATTGTGAAACTCTGATGGAAATTAATGAAGTTGAGACACCATAGCCAACTGGTTGCCAACTGATTCAGAATAATGGCAAAGGAATATGATTTCCAAAGTCATTGCAAATTGGAAGTTAAGATAATGATATTACATTTAATGCGAGTATTTCGACGATGTTGTGATTAATGAAATAATTTCCAATAAATTCTCAAACAATTTCGAACCGTTTCCAGCATCGTACATCTTACGGCTTTAGACACGTGCTTTAAAATTTAATTTAATTCTTATTTGCATATGTGTGTATGTTGCTGTAGACTACATGTGTGGGACTACATTTTAGACTGCTGCCAGATACTCCGTACGTAGTCAAACATTCTTTCAAACACATGCCATGTTAACCTAAGAAGCAACAACAAAAAATAGTGAATATCGAAAGATTGCTGTGAACCAAATGCAAAATGAAAATGTTGAAAGTATGTGAAGGATAATCAAATTTGATTTCCGCTTTTGAGAGGATGCTGGTCCCTTTTCAGGTGTTCTTCTATTTGCAGTATTTTGGTTTGTGGCTAAAGCTGATTGCACACAGCTTGTGGGCCGCAAATATAACTCAAGAAAAGGTGCGCACATAAAATGTGATTTGCATTACACGTGAGCAGGAATTTTCCATTTTCTTTTTATTTTGTGTTAACCACAAAAATTTACTAGCGTAAAACCCCCCCAAAAAAGGCGACAAATCAAGGTTGAATGTTGCTTTTTTTCCCCTCCATTTTATTTTATGTTATTTTATTTGTTGTTGGCAAACAAAAATTTGAAAATAGTCCAAGGGTAATAAAAAAAAAATAGAAAACCGACAACCTAAAATGTACAGCAAAGGCTGTGCAACATGCGCATGTTTTGTCAAATTAACATACGACATTCGTTACCCCCTAACTCGCCCGGCCCCACAACGAACGGCCACGCACACATGGAAAAACTACAACAGGAATTTGTGTGGAATTCTGGTAATTGTTAGAGCAAGGCACAGCCCACAGTGAAAAAAGTGGCGCTCAGTTTTTACTCATCCCAGAATGAATTTCAAATTTGAATAAAAATCTCATTATGAATTTCAATTTGGCAAACAACAACAATGGGCAAAAAAATGTATACCACAAAACTCACATACATACAAGTGCCTACATATGGTGGATAAAAAACCCATACATGAACACACACACAAATGTAATACTAACACATTCGTGTTCATGTTTATTGTGTACAACATGAGCACAATTTTTCGTACTTTTTTTTTGAAACGTACACATTTTTACATTCGCCCGAAAACTACAACACATGGTAAACAATTTATTTTTTTTAATTTAATTTTTCACTTCTTTCTCTTTTTTTTTTTTTTGTGTATAATTTTATTTTTGTTAAGTGCAAATAAATTTAATTCTATTATCCTCGCCCGCCACTTTAACTTTGTCATCCTCGATGGTAACATTGGGTGTACTGCCTTAGCCTCACACTGGTGCAGTGTGTGTGTGTGTGTGCACATGCTGTGTTTTGTCTCAAGTTTGTTGTGGTTGTTCTGCTTCTTGCTGCCTGATTGTAGTTGCTGCTGGCAATGTTCTTCTTGTCGCTGCTGTTGTCAGAGTTGCTTGTCTGGCTGGGATTCTTTTTTATGAATACCATCGTTTTTATATTATATTTGGTTTGTAGTTCACACTTGCTTTGTGAGAATATTTGAAATTGAGTCGAAATGTCAAGGACGTTTAAGACCATTTTTTTGGTAAATTCTGGTTTGCGCTTTTCCCTCAATCCAATACACCTTAAGCCCTTCTGATGAAATATGTATTTTCAAAATGTTCTGGACTCAAGTACTTTGAAAAGCTCGGGTTGGCCAGAATGATGTCAGAGTTTACACTGTAAAGAACGCTGTAAAGTGTGCAGTAACATGTTTCTCATACTATTTTGTGATAGCTAAGCGGAAACAGACAGCTGAGGAGGTGCTTTCATGGCCAATTTTACTGTAAATCGGACAGCTGCGGCATCATTTTCTCTAGGCAAATGTTCCAGCAAGTTGTTGCGCCAGCTAATTTTACACATATGCTAAATTTATTGACATAACAGACTACTAAAAAGCACTCAATTGTGGTATATACAATTACAAGCAAAGCGTTGTCCATTAACCACATAATGCATTTTTACCCCTCCAACACAATTCATGAAACGCTAGACGAATACCACACTCCCCTCCCCTATATGGTTTGTGTTATGTAGACAATTTTCCTTTTTCAAAGCTTTTTTATTGCTGTTTCGTTTGGTAGTTTTTAGAAACGAATTTCTATCATGGTCCAAGTTTTTACAAGTGGGTCGGTCAAAATGAAGTCCTGAGACAAAATTCTTTTTATATCCGAGGTCCTTTTAAATGTGTCCCAGTGTATGGGCAGGGCCGGCTCTAGGCATTTGCCGCCCCTTCGCTTATATGGAAAACAATTTTATTTAGATTAAATTTATTCAGTACTTTTATTTATGTAGATATTTTATTAGGCACATATTTTATTAGCCTTTGAGGCTTGTTAAAAATAAAAATAAAAACTTAACACATTAAGTAATAAAAAAAAAACTTAAGAAATATCTGTCCTCACTAGTAATGTTTTAAATTGCACATTAAATTATATTTGATCTACGCGCTTTAGCTGCTGCAAAATCATGTAAGAGATCACTGAAATTTAACTTTTTACACATATCGGTTTCTATAGACAACATTGCCAGACCTGACAGTCTCCCTTGAGACATTGTTGAACGTAGGTAATTATACCCCCACACTCACTGTGGCAGGGTATACTCACTTTGTCACAACGTTTGTAACGCCCATAAGGAGGCGTGTCCGGTATGGAAAAGTATATATATTCTTGATCAGCATCACCGCCGGAGTCAATTTAGCGATGTCCGTCCGTCTGTCCGTCTGTCCGTCCACACGATAGCGGTCGCAGTTTTGGAGATAACGACTTGAAACTTTGGGTACATGTTTTTCTCGTGAATGCTGAGATCAAGTTCGTGAATCAGCCAAATCGGATAAAAACTGGGCGTGGCTCCCATACACCGAAAAAAAAGTTAACATTTTTCAAGTCTTTTTTATGGTTGTATTCGACTGGAAATGTTTAGAAACGTTTTTTTTAACATGGTCCGAGGTTCCTAAACCACATATATAAGGGTCAAAATGGGGTCTTGAGACCATTTTTTTTTTCGGTGGATTTGATTGGAAATGTTTAGAAATGGATTTTGGACATGGTCCGGGCTCCAAAATCACCTATAATTGGCTCAAAATAGGGTCTTGAGACCACATTTTTTTTATGTTCGAGGTACTTCTTCCTACTGTGTGGGGGTATTTCAGCTTCGGTATAGCCGAAGATAGTCCACTCTCTAGTTTTTAACTAATTTAAGCTTGGAAAAGCTACGTTCACCGCTTGCTACGGATACGGGTAATGTTAGAAGAATCCTAAGAGATATGGAAACATTCGGAGTATTAGAACTGCATGTTACAAATTCCAAAACTTTGGCAGGTTCAGTATTTTCTTCAGTGATTTCACTTAAAGCTAGCAACTCATCACACATTTCTGTTGCGTTAATAACACAGCTGTGATTTGCCGTCAAAGCCAGAGCTAACATTTAACAGGTGTGTAGAACTTCATTTTTGTTTTTTTTTAAGCCTCCAATGTTATACAAAAATGCAAACAAATCTCGGAGCTGCTCGAAACGCTCTTCTGTAGAAGTAATTTCTGCATCTAAAACGATGAAAAAAAAACTCAACTTTAAATTTCAACTCGGGATTCAAAATGGGCTCATCTTGGGCCTCGTAGGAAAACATTTGCTTTTTTTTCGTGGGCGAATTGATTTTTCGGCAGCAAATCTACATTCTGCCTCAACCTCCTCTGCCAAGACTTTAGCCTCTTCTAAGTCCCTTTGGAAACTTTCATCACTTCAATACGATTTTAGATATCGAAGTGTACTTTCAATTTTCGAAATCGCTGCAGACATATCTATATTTGTTGCTTGAAGTGATTTGCTAACAATGTTTATTTGGTTAAGCACAGTATGCCACAAAACTATGCAACAACAGAATGGGTATGATTGAATTTTTTTTGGCGTAAGGTTCTGCTTCCAATCGTGATTCTGCATCGTAAGTAGAATCTTGACTGATTTTATATAATGTGTCGTATATAGCCCCAAGATTCCCAACGAGTTGCTCTGAGAGGTTAAATTGTCTTCCAAATGAGCAATCAAGAAAAAAAGAGCATTTTTCCAACTTCCATCACTTGCAATAAAATTTCTGTCTGCGTTTTTTTTATTATAAATAAAAAATTTTAAAATAAATAAAAAATAAAAAAATTTAAATTAAATCAACTTAAATGCCGCCCTTGGAACAAGTGGCCCCCGGGGCGTGAGCCCCTTTTGCCCCCCCCCCCTGGGTCCGGCCCTGTGTAAGGGGCTATTTAAGCTTCGGAATAAAGTAGTGAACACAACAAACTGGGACTAAAAAAGGAATGTAAAATGCTACGTAACAACTTAAATAGCAATCCTCCTTCCCACACCCAGTGAACTTTGAATTGAAATTAATTCCTTACAGGGGAATCCCCCTTTCGTATTTCAACGACATCATGGGAAATTTCGCAAATGAAATTTCGTTTAAATTATTTTAAATCAAAAACCGGAAAGCAAGCAAATTACGTAATTGAAAATTTCCGTCGTCGCTTATGTAAGTAGTTGTAATGGCGCACTCACATGCACAGAAACAAGCCGACTGAGACACTTCTATATTAAACAACAAAAAAAAAGAACAAGAGTTTTAAATTAAATACTTTAAGCTATTTTGACGCATTATGCGCACACACAGCCATACAGAGCTACTTATTTCAAATGCGACTCAACACACCGTTGGAACGACAACAATCAAAAAGGAATATGCAAAAAAAAAAGAAACAGCAGAAAATATAATAAAAACACGACAAGGGAGCGAGCGGACTTAGAACTTCTCGAAAAATTCATACTTCCCCTCGGGTGCGAACCGAGGCGACAAACAGGAGCTGCTTAGTGGTTTGCAACGCCCAGGCATAGGTGTTCTTGTGTGTGGGTGGGCGCTTGTGCTTATGTAAATGCATGTAGTAAGTGTGTGTTTGTGTGTGTGTGCCATAAACAAAACGCTCTCAACGTTTAAATAAACGTTTGCGCTTATTTTTGTGTCGAAGGGGCGAACAGAGTCTCTCCCACCCAATGGCGGAGGGTCGCGTCGCGTCGCGTCGCTGCGGCTTAAATTTCGCACCAAAGTGCCAAAGTAACAAAAGCGACAGGAATGCTGGAGCACGTGTTGTTGGCAATACAGCCACCAACCGTCAGCAAACACAAATCGAGTCACATATGCATGTGCGTGTGTGTGTGCACAAACAAACGAATATACACATACATACGTGAGTGAGTTTGAAAATCTTTTGACTGTGGCGACCCCTCGGCCCGCAATTGTTTTGATTAATCGCTTGAGTTTTGTTGTAACTTTTTTTCCACTCGCTTGAGTATAGGCGATATTCGCGCGTTCGCTGTGGCGGTTACGTGCTTTTTTTTTCTCTTTTTTGTATACTTTTTCTTTTTGCATATAAATCTTCTTTGCATACATTTAGGGGCAGTGTGGGGAGCGAAATCGTTGTGAACTTTAACGTGACATGTCGCTTGAAATATTTGCCCCTTTGCGTCCGTCAGCGACTTTTTCTGCGGCTACTGGGGGTGAATGTGTATGTGTGTGTGTAGATATGTGTTTAAGTATGTGAGTTGACTTTTTTTTTTGTGTTTGCCTTTGCGGCTTTGCAAAAAATAAAGACGAAACTTCAACATTTATGAATAATGAAGTCGTTGCGCAAATTTGTCAAAAGTGTTATTAAAAAGCATTTTTATTTCACCAAAAGGTTGGGGCGAGTGTGTTAAGGCGAACAGCAACAAAAGGCACTCAGCAGTGCTGTGATTCTTCTTCCTCGTAAGTGGCTTAAGTGGAGTCGAGTGAACACATTTTCGCTTTCTATATGCCACAGTTATTAAAAATTGAAAATGTTAATCAGTGCACATATGAGGTATTAAAAATACACACACATTCACGTGTACATGATTTTGAAGGTCCCTCCTCACACTTACAACTAAATTTCATTCAGAAATTGCAAATGCATTTTTAATCACACGCAAATGCCACTTGAGACGCATTAGGGTGAATTTTCAACTTTGTTGAAGTTTCATTAGGGGGGGGGGGGGGAGAAATCCGCTTCATCGATGAGTGTCAAACACAAAGTGCATAAGTCCAAAACAAGTGAAAAATCAAGGATATTTCTCGGTCTTGATTTTTTAATATTGCTGAATGTGGGGGCTTAGCATTTTTCCATAACGTATATTTGTCTGTTGTATTGATGTTGATATTGCGAAATGTGGAAAGGTGGCTCATTAGTAGCGAACGGATTTATATGCACTTCAAATTTGGTTTGCCATTTTTGAAAGGTGGCAAAAGTTTATGAAATTATTTAATTGTTTATTTTCTACTTCTTCGGGCTTTCTGGTTGCCACAAACCAAACCAAAAATGTTATCATAACTTTTAATTAATCAAAGCCATTTCTTGGAACCCAATTATAACAAATTTGTCATTTATTATTACCGCAGAACAAGCGATAAGACCAGACGAGGGAATTTAATTTGAAAAACACTCGAAGCAGTCACAATAAATTGCCAAGCAAAGTGGAAGTTGGCACAGACAAGTCCGGTGATAAGACACAACTTTGGTTTGTGCTTGGCAAAATTTACTTTGGTTTTGCTTTTACCTTTCACTTAATATTTTTCTATTCAATGGAAATCAGAATGGTATATTTGTCTAGAATCTAATCTATTTTATAAATCACAATTGATCGAATGCATTGCACCATGTGGAGTCCAATTAAGCACAAATTGAATGCAAAAGAGATTAAACACTTCCGCTTTGCCGTTCACCATGAAAAAAACTGATTACAAAATTGGTTTGACATTTGACAAATTCCCCCGGTCTTGGGTTTCTGATCAATCTAATCAATAATGAATAAGAAAGTTAAACTAAAAGAAAAACAAACTAAAAAACAACAACAACAACAACAGCTCCACTTTCAATTCACTTATCAATTTACACTTTTGACTGACGACGCATGCACAGACACAGTGGGTTGGCCGGGCTGTTATCGGCAGTTGGTGTTCCGTTTTCTGATAATATTCGTCATGCTTGTCTCGATAAAGAAAAGTACTTCCATTCTATTTTAAGATACGGTAAGACGGAAAGAATTAAAACGTTTGTTGCTTGGCTTTTTTTTTTTTTGTATTTTATTGCTTTGTTAGTTGTAATAATTTGGCACAAATGCCATTTCAATTAATCTATTTGGAAACTATGAGCGGCACGTGAACACGCCAGTGTTTATGAATGGCTCCCACAAGGGGTACTTTTTCAGTAAACAATTAACAGCGAACAACAAAAAATATAAGTGAAACAAAAACTATACAACTACTTAGTATTTTGCATGGAAAAGCTTTTCGTTATGCTACTTTAATAAATAAGAAAATGTTTTAAAATTTTTTTAGTTTTGGGTAAAAAAAAAGACTTAAAAAAATGTACAATGAGTTGTCATGAAACAAAAGTGTTTATTTGTAATTTTGTTGCATCGATAAAAACACTAAAAATGCTACTTTCAGAAATTCAGTTGTAATGAGAGGCACTCATAGCTTTGAGACACTCGAGCCGTATTGCAATTGCTTATGCATACATATTCTATAAGATCAGAGTCTCCAGGAGCAACCAGTGTACTTTGAGAGCAGAATACACACACATATTCTGTCAGACCATGGCTTCAGATTTATAATTTTTTTTCGAAAGGGAGCGTCTCAGCTCAACATAAGAGAGTGGTAATTAAAGTATCCTCTGCTGCAGTTACCAGTGGACCTAGGAAGCTGTATTTCTGTAAATGCATGGTTAGAGATTTTGGGTTAGCGTTTTTGATTTGGAAAGTAGGCGAGGCAGTTAAAGTAGGGTTCAAAGAGAGTGCAAGGAGGATCCAAAGAGAGTCCAAGGGGTGAGGAAATGCTTTCGAAATTACTCAATGTATGCAAATGACCAATTTTTCAAAATGAGTTTTGAAAGAATCCTACTTCTTAGAAAGTAAAACTCATGCACATGTCCATTGCCGTATGAACCGATTATTTAGATAACGAAAAACAAGCCTAAAATTAGCATCCTTTCAACTAATTTGTGGCATTTTCGAATGGAAGTTTATTCACCCTGCAAAACAAAAATCATTCATTTACAGTAAATTCATAAATGACAAGCATAAATCCAAAATTAAGTAAAATAGATAAACAAATGTATGTATGTGTGTGTGTGTGTGCATGTGTGTGCGCATATGCGTGTGTACAAAGCATAGTGCTGACAGTAAAAGGAGCAAGTCATATTTCAGCAAACAAGCCGCAGGAGGTTTCCTATCAATGCCTGTGGTGATGACTAGACATCGTGTTGATAGGACGATTTCAATAAATTTGTGGGCACTGCAGGCCACATTGCAAAACATTATCTAAAAAATCAACAAACTCTGGGAGGTCGGGCAGACAAAAACTTACAAATTTATATTAGTTTCATGTCCTGTGGTTTAAAGGATCCCATCAAACTTTTTGGTTATTGAAACGACAAAATTTATTGAATTTCACAAATTTGGTTAGTTTTTCGGAGAAAGAAGTATTTCAGAGTTGGTATTAACTTTCACTTTGGTAACTACCTGAAATATACCTGCATATACATTTCTAATATTTTTAGTACCAGATGCTTACCTTATTTGAAATATATTTCACGTTCTTTAATCTCATCATAAATTGTTTGCGTGAATCAATTTTTGGTACTTTACCTTCTGCTGGCACAGCTTATCTTATCGTTTGGCAATAGCGCCTCATATCTCACTTTAATACGAAAGAGTATTTGTTGCCCGGAACTATTTGCCACCCAAAAGCCATTCTAGATTGTATGCCAAGACTCCTATAAATACGTATGACCTGCCATTGGGGAGAAATAGTACTTCGAGTAGTCTACTAAAGTGTTCAACTTGACGAATTTTTTTCAGTATTCCTAATTTATAAAACGAATTTGCCAAAATGCAATTGATTGGACGTGTTCTCTTGTTGGCCGTGTGCATTTTCAGTGTAAGTGTAGTGAACAAAAAGGAGAACAGCATTCATTTAACAGTATTCAGTTTGGGTGTGACATGATTGCTTGTTAACGTATTAATGTTTATTATTGAATTAAGAAGAAAATCAACCCATGGAGTCATCAAAAGGCCAATAAAAAACCATAAAAAAATAAATAACAAAAAAAAAATGTTTCCAACCTAATTGACCTAAATTGGCATTCCTAAAAGTTCGACGGCGCAGCGTGCAACTATGAAATGATAACAAAAATAATAAATTCTCCCATCTTCCAGGCCTACTCTCTGCCCAATTTCGTGGCCGACCGACACGATGATGGCATCTATCAGCTCATCCTCGCTCAAGTGCGTTCCGCCTTGATTGACACCCGCGCCATGACTCCCGCCGAGACCATCTGCGCCAACCAGTACAACAATCGCTCACAGGCCATCAACAATCAGCTGACCAATCAAACGAATAACTGCTTTGAGAATGCCAACCGTACCGTTGTGCAGAACAATCAGAACATGAATACCACCACCGCTCAGATACGCCAGAACATGCTCGACGTACAGCGTCAGGTTACGAATTGCACGGTCTTGGTCGATAATGCATCATTCCTCAATTGCACCATTGCCAGTGTAAGTGAAAATGCCTAATTTCACATGTGTCCCAAATATTTTTATAACTTTCTCCCTCTAATTGTATTTTCCCACAGTTCGATTTCAATTTGTTGCATCTGGATGCTGCCAACTCGAAATCATTTGAAGTTTTGGCCCAACTGTCGGCCAATCAATCTCAAGTCGATACCATCCGTCAGGGTTGTGTCAACTCAGCCATTGGCGGTGCCAAAACGAATTTGACTCAAACCGCTAATGAGTACAATGTGTGCCTCAACAATGCCAAGCTGTTGCGCGGCCCGGAAACTTTGATGCTGAATTAAATTGAAAAACATTTTTAATAAATAATTATTTTGCAAATTGATTTAAGTTTTTTTTCATTCGCACACTGATTTATTCTGCATGAATAAATAATTTTACAATAACATTCTTGAATTCAATACAAAAATTGAAATTAATCAATGAATGTTTCAAACAATGATTCTTATAAATAAAATTCCGCAAAATCTTGTATGGATTTTTGTACATTTTCATAGGAACTCGTTACAAAATATAAACTGGCCAAATGAAATTTGCATTCAAATTCATAAAGGAACGTATTAATTATTTAATTTATTATCACTGTCTAGTGTCTGCGTGCATATGTCTGGCTGTGCAACAGTGTCATATTGAAAATGATAAATTTTCAATATGATAAGCCCATAATACCTTTTGAAAGCTTTTATTTAAGCTGTGGAACAATAATTTCAAAAGCGATCAACGCCTCACTTAATTAAGGAAATGATTCATACAAACTGCCAACAACAACAAAATTGTTTGTAGTAAGTATACCGTAATGAAATAACTACATACAGCCAAGTGATTATTAAATAAAATTTAATTAAAAACAACAGGTTTCAGTTGGGCAAAGCCCTGACAATGGCACCGGATCGAAATGGAAACGAAACAAGCATACAAATGAAATAAATTTGTTTATTTCTCTTGGATGGGAGATAGGCGCGGAAGACAGGCAGACAAATAACCCAAGGTTGACCAGGACTGGATTAACGCTTGGGCAGAAAAGACTATAGCTTAGGCCCGTGCACTTTTCGGCCCTCCATAAACAATATGTTTGTTGAAGCGACTTTAGCCAGCAACTGAGGTGCTCAGCCACAGCGCTTTCAACAGAACATTTTTGCGAATTATTACCTTCAAATATTATTATGCTTATCCTATTCTACACGGAGAGTAATGTTGGCTCATGATTTACGATTATGGAGTCCATAAAATTATTTTTACTTAATTACTAACTATAATCATTAATTGTGAATATTAGTCACAAATTATGCGAATTCGTACATAAACTATGCATATGGATTGTGAATACATTATGATAAGGGTTTATGAATTTCGTGATTTATTTTATTATTCTTGAAGAATAATGGATGATTAACTAGGTCATGAAACTGCACGTGTTATCATGAATTATGACTAACTGGGTTGATTGTCATGAATAGCTGAGCAATATACAATACATTTAGACGCTTTTACAATAATGCCAGGGTAGCCGAATCGGTTAGACGTCCGGACTGGAGAGGATGATGTCGGTTCGAATTCCGGGAAAACTGAATTTGTGAAAAAGTTATTACAAATTATTCTAAGCAAGTTGGCAAATAAAAAAGTAAAATTAAATAAATAATTAAGTAAAAAATTAGCAAATAAAAAAAATGTTAACTTATTTAATTGTAAATATGTGCTCAAATTATTATTACGATTGATTTATTTATTCTCACTTAAGCCAAAAATTATGAATTTTTAATCATAATTTATGATTTTTGTTTGCACAATTTATTCCATCTTGTCATTGATTATGTCAAAAGGGAAAATCATAATTCATGTTTAAGTGGAACAAATCAAGCAAACACAAAGCACAAACTATGATTTTCACTTTTAACAGTTCTTATGATTAAGAATTCTTGATTATTGACTTCTAATTAATGGATCAATATCGTAATTTTTACTTAATTGATTCCTATAACGCATGATTTCAGCAAGCATTCCCCTCCGTGTACTTACCTTAAATACTTACCTGTTAACTATTTAAACATCATACCTTTTATTTGTTACTTTCGGCAACCCTAAGTGGAGACTTTGCTTCTACTAATATGTAAAGGGTCAGTCTTTTGTCTTTTGTGCTTTTGTCATTTACTCTCATTTCAACTTTCTCACAAAGCACTTCTCTGTGCAGATCGCCATCTCGCGCGATATATTCTTTCACCCAATAAAGATTATAACGTTAACACGAAAACAATAATCTTTTAAATTATATTTGGGTTTAGTAAGATCGTCCAACTTGCAATTGGACTTTTCTAATGTTTGCATGCATTTCCACAAAATATTGATCAACTGAAATTTTTTCTCCTGAAAAGATGAGATGAATTTCGAGAATCAATTAAATCGGACAAGAATCAGCAAACATTTTCCAAGTATTTTAAATAGTTTTGTATTGCTTTATTCAATTGGAATGTTTAGAAACGCATTTTTCGTATGATCCGTGGTTCTAAAACCAACACAAAAGGTTTTTATCGCCAACGTACTTCTAAATGGTTCATATTGTGTGCGGTTATTTCAGCTTCGGATAGCCGAAATTAGTTAATTTTCTAGTTTTTGTAACATTTTAATTACAAATATTTTTTCTTTTTCAATTCGTTTTTGGAAATTTTTTATATTCGGCCCATTTTGGTTGGTCAGCCTTAGGCCCGAGAAGGGATAAATCCGCCCCTGAGGGTGGCACTGATCAAGGATATACTGGGCTTAACAATTTGTACCGTCCACAAAAAAACAGGAAGTGATTGGGGTGCCAAAAAAAATATTTTAAGTACCTTTATGTCTCACTCGTGACCTCCTTTAATTTAAAATTTTTTAACTCTTTTACTGAGTGAAATTATTACCGTTTTACCGTTAATTTTATTTTTTGGCTAAATACGGTTTCATCCTGTGATGCCATCCATGACCATTAAAGGAATTGGATCAAACTTTCATCTGGTTAGAACTAAACTATGCCTTAACCAGTTTCGCCTGAAATACACCCTTTGAACGGAGAAATTGGACGTGTGGAGCACAACTGATTAAACAGTATCTGCTAATAGCATTTGCAGTAATTTTTAACAATACCGCCGTCGTGTTGATTAGCCTTTCTGTTTTTCTGCTATATTTCTTTTCATTCGTATAATATAGCAAAGGAACAGAAAACCGAAGCAATACTATGGCGGTATTATTAAAAATGTATGGCAGTATTCCTATGATTAAAGCTATATTAAAAAAAAAAATTATATTAAATTAAACAGTTAATCCTTCCTCATATCTGAAAACGAGTACATTCGTTTTTTGTTTGTCACATTATTTCTCTGTATGTGTGCTGGAAATTCCAAAAATTTAATCTGCAAATAATATACAAAACCCCGCAAATATAATTCAACGAACCGATAACGTACCTACTTAATTATGATAAATTCATAGTCTATTTTAGATTCAGTGATTTGTTGTTTTCGTGCTCCGAATTATGGAGAAGTTGGCGGTTTTTATTTATTTACGGTTTATCAAATAATAAAAGACACTTTTTTTTGCCATTTTCCGCTGTCATTCTTCCGCTGTCATTCTTGAAAATCGTTTAGTTTCAAAGCAATTACTGTATATTTTTAATTTTTTTTTATTTTAAAATTCTTTTATTTATTATTTTTTTTTATTATTTTTTATTGGAGTCAAATTTTTCTTGGAGAAAAATGTGATTCCTTTGATGATATGATGATGTATTTTTAGGTTCCTACTTCCTATCCTAGTCGTCAATTAGTGATGAAATTGCTTGTCGTGGTGAAATTTATAATTTGAATAGTTCATTTTACAATATTTCACACGTTCCAGTATGTCTGATTATGTTTGGCATGTAAATGCATTTGACAGGCTTTACGTTGAATGTTGACATCAGACCTCATACCGCACTGAATTCGGAACAGGTCGCTGAGAACACGCAGCGATGGAGTGGCTTTCATTCCAAACATACAAGGCGACGCCGCGTCATCACCGTATACGTTATGCGAGCCATGAGCAACCACATTGACCCCATGTGAAGCGCAGAGAAGCAATGCAATCTAATATACAAAGTGGTGAGTATAACTGACACAGTAACTTGTGTTGTAATGATTAGGAGTTACGTCATTTTGTGATATGTAGGACGAAGATTGGACCACTTTGCTTCTGAACGCCTCATTTGGTTAAAATCAGTGCTAATTTTAAATGGATTTACAAATTTGTTGCATATTTTTTGGCGCCAACCAGAGAGTGCTCAGATTTTAAGAAGTTAGAGGCTGCCTCCCTCCTCAGTCTATTCTGTGAGTTCCCTAATAGGCATGAACGTTTTGAGATCGAGTATGAACTCAAATAAATAAGTTTCATTGCAGTAGGTAATTTCATTGATCTCATCATAGGCTATATGCCATTTCACTAAATTTGGGCGTTCAAAGTGTGCGTGGCAAATATTTTTCTAAAATGCTATAATTTATGCAGTGTTAAACCGATTTCGCTGAAATTTTATATGTGATTTTGGGGGATGAATGGGTAGCATGTTGATTCTGCAAATTTGCGGTCCGCCCACTGCTCTGTAACTCGGGTCCTATTCAAGGGATTTCGCTGAAATTTTGGAATTCGTGCAGGGTGGTGAATGGGCAGAGGGTTGACTATGAAAATTTTAGGTCCGCCCACTGCCACGTCCTGAAAGCTCTGTAACTCGGGTACTATTCAAGGGATTTCGTTGGAATTTTGGATTTGGTGCTGGGAGGTGAATGGGCAGAGGGATGACTATTGAAATTTAAGATCCGCCCACTGCCTCGCCCTAAAATTTATAAAAATCTGTAACTCGGGTCCTATTCAAGGGATTTCGGTGAAATTTTGGATTTGGTGCTGGGAGGTGAATGGGCAGAGGGATGACTTGCAAAATCTATTTTTATTTCAGTTGCTTAAATAATACATATAACATTTCTACGTTAACATGAAATTACAAAATTATTGCGAGCGAAGCTGTGGGTATAAGCTAGTATTCAATAATCTGTCTTTACTAAAAAGGAAGTCAGTCTAATCTAGCAATAAAAAATAAATAAATCTTTAAATTTTCTAAAGCCCTAATCTAAGTACTTTAAATAAAATGTCTATATGTTTCAATTTAAGCCCCTATCAAATAGAATAATCTTGTCTAAACAATCCTCTAACATCAAACACTGAAGATTACATCTAAATGATTCACTGACAACGTCACAAAACCGGAAACAATTCAAGTGGTCTCTTTTAATTTAAAAACGCTACTGATAAGCTAAATACACACACACACACCACAACTGTGTTCGGTATATCGAAATATGTAGCGAAAAAAAGCCAAAGTGTACATGACAAATACACAATCACCATCACATCATCAATCACCGAGCTTTGTCGTTATCTTAAAACAATTAAGTAATTTGATACTCCTAAGATAACTGTCTCAAGTAGCAAGCAGAATAGATAAATAAATGTACTCACATGCACAGTTACTTGCCATACACGACTTTCTGCAAAATTCAAATTTATTATAAACGACTTCGCATTTGTGAATTTAGAAACGATACAGCAAACAACCATGAAGGTTGTTCCGAAAGTTTTTGCAGCGCTATGTGCACTGCTATTGAGCGTCTCGGTAAGTTGTACCACTCCACTTCACTGTCCTAAACACCACATTACTTCAAAGCATTAACGTCTTAACTATTCCATTCTCTTCTGTACAGAGTTCAGCTTACGTTTTGGACACTCAATCCTCTGCAGCAGAAGACAGTAGTCTCACTTCCTCCTTGAATTTGCTGTTCCAAGCCATTTTCAATGTCACCGACTTGGCGCAATATGTCAACGATACGGACAACATCAATGTGGGCGTGGAGGCCCAGAACTGCATTGACACATACTCCTTTCAGAATATCGAAATTCTGACCATTCAGGGCTTCAAATTGCGTACTTGCGCTCAGGTCAACGCCATTGAATTGTTGCAGTTTTTCCTCTTCAACAGTGCGGACAATTTCAGTGCGAAATTCTCCACTAAAATGCAATACTGTGCAGAAAAAACTACTTCGCGTAAGATTATGAAATGCTATGTGGATACTGTAAGCCTAACAAAAAAAAAATATTATAATTTGAAAGATTGACCTCATTTGTACCGCTCTGCTCCAACTAGATCTCCAGCATGTTTGAAGAGATTTCCGTCTACAACACTGGCTATTATTGGGATAATCGGTCCTGCATTCAAGACGAACTGGAACGTCTGATCAGTCTTATGACCATGTCAACGAATCAATTCCAGAACTGCATGGATTTGATTGATAATAGTACGCCATCGATGCCAGTGGCCCCAGGACCCGTAGTTATTGGACCAGTTTCAACCAACTCCACAAATACTAATTCCACTTCCAATTCGACTCATAATTCGAATGATCACCACCAATGGCACCACCATCAGCAGCAATGGAACCATCACCAACAGTGGAATAATTCCTCCAACTCTTCAAATTCAAATTCTTCTCACTGGAATGATCAGCACCAATGGAATAATCATCATCACTGGAACAATTCATCGAACTCAAATCATTCATCCAATTCCAACTCATCTCACCATGGAAACGATCACCACCATCATCACCACAACACGACTGTCCTACCGCCATTTGGTAGTAATACCACCTTGGCCTGGGGAAATACTACAGCAATACCGCCATCGAGTAATACAACTTACCCCTCGTGGAATACGACAGTAGCTGTTAATACCACTGCATGGCCGCCACAGAATACAACTTACCCCTCGTGGAATACGACAGTAGCTGTTAATACCACTGCATGGCCGCCACAGAATACAACATACCCCTTGTGGAATACGACAGTAGCCGCTAACACAACTGCCTGGCCGCCACAGAATACAACTTACCCCTCGTGGAATACGACAGTAGCTGTTAATACCACTGCATGGCCGCCACAGAATACAACTTACCCCTTGTGGAATACGACAGTAGCCGCTAACACAACTGCCTGGCCGCCACAGAATACAACTTACCCCTCGTGGAATACGACAGTAGCTGTTAATACCACTGCATGGCCGCCACAGAATACAACTTACCCCTTGTGGAATACGACAGTAGCCGCTAACACAACTGCCTGGCCGCCACAGAATACAACTTATCCCTCGTGGAATACGACAGTAGCTGTTAATACCACTGCCTGGCCGCCACAGAATACAACTTACCCCTTGTGGAATACGACAGTAGCCGCTAACACAACTGCCTGGCCGCCACAGAATACAACTTACCCCTCGTGGAATACGACAGTAGCCGCTAACACAACTGCCTGGCCGCAACAGAATACAACTTACCCCTCGTGGAATACGACAGTAGCCGCTAACACAACTGCCTGGCCGCAACAGAATACAACCTACTCCTGGTGGAATACAACAGTACCGCTCCCGTCACAGAATACAACCTTTCCCTGGTGGAATACAACAGTTTCTGTTAACACCACTGCTTTTCCGCCATTGAATACTACTTACCCTTGGGGTAACACTACAGTAGCCGTAAACACCACAATCCTGCCCTCATGGAATACTACGGTGCCAGCCAATACGACACATCTTCCCTTAGCTCTCACTACCACTGCTGTGAATGATGGCACCGATGCACCATGGTGGCAAACAATTTGGAATAAACTCAGAGATGTTTTCCAGTAAAACTCTTAAGAAATAATATGTATTCATAAAGAAATAATGTAAAGTCAAAAATTAAAATATAATAAACGAGATCAGCATGTACCAATAACTGAATCATTTTTTTTCAAAGAAATTATTGTACCGTGAATGTAGAAAAAGGCAATACATTACACATATGAGCATATCACAGGTCATGCAAAAAAAAATAGGTGATCATTTAGAAATTCCCATCATTAAGCCATCAACAGGAAACCAAAAAACCTAGCCAATGTTATCAGTAAACGAAAGTTAACCGGATTAAGTGTACTTTAATATTTTGACTGATTGCGGGCCAAATGTGTTTCTTTTCTTTTCGCACAGCCATGAACTTAACTTTTTCTGCAATAATGTATGAATTTCTAAGCAAAAGTGTTTACCACAAAAATACACACACACACTCACACACAGACAGACTGGCGAGTTAATAAATACTTAAGAAACAGACGTCCACTATATAATCGGTTAAAAGCAACCAAACAAAAAACGCCCCCTTCAGCCAATGATGAAGATTTATTACGGAAATGCACACCAACAGCAACCGCCAAAGTAGACTCCACTTCCGCACCGCAATCGTCAGGAAAATGTGAAAATGATGGATTTCTTTGGCACGCTGACAAGAAATACAACCAAACATCAATTAGTGACAGTTCTCTCTGGTGCAAAATTTATATATGTAAAGGAAATAGTCGATGGTGTAGGAGGTGGCGGCAGTCCTGGCCGTTTCTATCGTCTGCTGTCATTACAATATTCATGCCTTCGCAGCTGATTGACTGCAATATTGTAGTTAATAAAGACAAAAAGAAATTTAACTGATTGCCCTTGAAACGGTATAACGAATATTTCAGTCACCCTACAGTTGGGTGGTTGGGAATGAAGAGAAATAATTGGGAATTCAAGTATTTACTATCACCGTTGAATTACAACCTTATTCTACTAAATTCATTAGTTAAATAAAAAAGGCTTACAATTTTCACCAATAAAGACTCAAAAAGGAAATTTCTAACGCATCGAAATAAACAAAAGGGGAAAGGGATCACATCAAATCAAAGGAAACATAAAGATTCATTTCCACAGAAGCCTGACCAACACAAATGCAAATATGTGTACCAATGCGCAGCACACACGAAAATTGTGAAAATTGCGAAATACAAAAAAGGGTGAAGAAATAAAATACCGAAAATACAAAAGGAAATATGTGTACTCAAAAAAAAAACACACACAGACAAAAACCAATGTGTAATTTTGAACAATTCAAATGGGAAATAGCAAATTTTAAAACAAATATGCTCGAGGAAAACACAGAGAGACAAGTGGAACAAAAAAATCGTACAGGCTTGTGTGAGTTGCTTTTGCATACAATGAACCTATACAAACAGAGATACAAAGTTTGGTTGAAACTTTTAAACTCGTCAGTGGATAAATCATTGTGGCTCATCACCTCTGCGGAGTTGCAATGGTTTGGGAATGCATTTGAGCTTGTGTGGTAAGGTATAGTGGTGGGTAAGGGCAATGGTTTTTGATACTGGCATCAGTGGTCATTAACCAGTAAGCATTTCTTCATGGAGCTCAAAAGTTTATACAGTCGGAAAGGGTTTTTTTTCATAATTTGTATATTTCATTTGAATTCATTACATATAATAGGAAATACATCTTATATTTACAACGCTAGCTTATATTATGACAAAAGAAATATTTAATTCAAATTTAGACAAACCAATTCCACGTCAGTTGGGTTGCATACTTGTATAGGTCTGGGCATACGATTGCTTTTGTGTTAATGCAGTAATAAATTCCATTTGTATTTCATGCGCTGACTATGTAAATCATATAAAATAAACTCATATGGAAATGCAAAAAGTCCTCAAAATCACAATGACCACCGACATGATCTATCTCTCAACCTGTGGTTAGTCACTCGTTATTACCATTTGCCAGGCAGAAGCACTCTGTGAACTTATCCAAGCGCTCATTTGCCCAACCTCTTGTTGCATGGCGCTTCTATGCATTTATGCCATGCTAATGTGTCCGAAGTGCAGAGCAATACTCAGATGATCTCTTTTGATTTCTCATGATTTCGTTTGTCTTCATCATAAGATTGGCGCTTATTCCGGTAAATGGTTGGCAAAAACAAAACAAAAACACACCAAAATATGTAGTCCACAATTAAATGGTTTATATGTAAGCCTACTTTGTCTTACAACCAATGCTTTCATGCAGTGTTCGTTCAGCATGTCTGACCGTACTAATTGTCATGTTAACTACCGAATTCTTGGCACATTTTACAGTTTTCTTGACACATTGAAATGAGCTGATGCTGATGCTGAAAGTATTTACATTTCTCCCCTTTGTGGCACTTGATTACAGCAAATGTATTGTAAATTGTATGTAGTGGTGAACCTTTGAAAAATAATTTGGAATTTATTTGTTTATTTGTCCACTGAGACTTCAAAATGAGTGCTTGTCTACTAAACTATGACCGTAAATTGTATGAAAAACTGCGAAGATATTGCAGTGATTGAAGTGTCAGCATTCCACCAATCTTAGCTGATTTCAAATGAGAATTAAGGTTGTACTGGCGGAAATAGAAGACTAACAATCATCTAATCTTTACGAAATTAAATCAAATTTGTTTTTTCAGTGTACAAGAAGACTTTAAACAAGTTTCTTTATATGGAGTTATTGAGATCTCTCTCTCTCTCACTCTCTACAACACGCGGATCAGGCATGCCAGATTGTGGGGAATTTCCATTTTGTGGGGTATTTCGAGTCATTGTTCGATTCCATCTGGCATCCCCGGTGCTGATGCAATTGAGATCAACTCTCTCTCTATTCACATTAGATTACTCTGGCTACACTTTCGCTTCTCTGTTGTGAATTTCTGTCTTGTTTATGTGGGCAACGCCACTGGCAAAAGTTAGTATTTAATATTACTCATACGTCCTGTATAACAATAACGGAAAGTTCGGCAAATATATATGACTCTAAGGGACACTTTAACGGAAACATCAAAAATGATTGAGAATTTATCGAAAAAATTACGAAAAGTATTGAAAAATAATGGAAACCTAATGGTAGTGTAGGGGTACGTATGTTCCTTTTCATGCATTTTATTGTAATTTTTTTGGTGGTAATTAATACATAATCAAGGTGAAAAAAAACTTTAACAAATGCTTTAAAAAAATGTCGCCTACAGTGTTGACCATGGCGTATGAGTGACATCTAATACAACACATTCCAAAAACCGTAATAAAAATCTAGAAATACGTTGGATCAGATCTGTCTGTCTATCAATCAATTTACCTGTCTGTCTTCCTTTTTGTCTAAATGTCAGTCAAATGCTATTTTTCGTGGGCGAATCTATTTAAAAAAAACGATGGACGTTTTTGATTGCAAACTTGTGTTGAACGTATTTATACTAGAATTAAGTTCTTCACAACACCAAACGCGTATCGATACTATGTTTGAAATTGTACATTTTTTAGGCAAACAACACACCTCAACCCTCCCACACAGAGGCGTAAATACAGCCAAATGTTTTCTGATGGCCAAAAGTGCAAATATTTTACACGAAGAAAAAAAAGCAAACATGCAACAAAAAATGGACCAATTGTAATAAAATACCACAACAATTTTAAGTACAAGTGCCGCATTGTGGGCAAAAAAGAGTAGGAACATATTTCATTTCCAATTTGGTACAAATTAGAATATGGTCATCTGCATCGTAGCATTGGTCATGGGAGAGTGTGATTTGTTTTGGTTTGGCATTTCATTTCCATGAACAACAACATTTTATGGTTTTCGTTTTTTTTTTTCTGATTGAAGAGAGAACATTTTTATCGTCGCCTCAGCGCTTGTTAGGCCTACTGTTTTTGTGTATTTGTGTGTGTGTGTTTCAGTTCGCTCGCAAACATAACACAAAAACATCTGAGGGGCAAGTGCGGCCCAAATTGTAAATGCCGTCGCATTGCAGTTTTCCAACAACTCATGTCAATTGTGGCAATTTGTGTTTGTTTTTTTTTTTTAAATTTTTTTTTGTGTTTTGTGTCCTTGGACTGCATGTCATGCTTTTTTCGGTATTATTTTGCCTTATTTTGTTTTCAAATATTTGCGTTTGCAAATTACTATCTCCAAAAGTGCAATTGCGCATAATTTGGTTATTGTTTTCAGGCATTCGTTTGCATTATTTATTTATTGTATTGCATTTTAATTGAATATTTTAGGTTTTTTGTTGTTATTTTTTCATTAAATGAATTTTAGTTGCTCTAAAGTGGGGAGAAAAATGAATGTAAAACAACACCCTTAAATAGATATTCGCTTAGGTGAATGATATGAAATCCGATCCGGGGAACAACACCTTCCCCAACGCATTACGTCAGATTAGGTCATGAAGTGGTTCTCACCTTATATCCGGGAAAAACTTATTAAGTGTCTACTTTCAGTTGATCCAGCATCCACACTCAGCCCTACACAACAACCGCTCTACTCTGCTTGGAGATTTACTCTACTATATCGATTGCAGTTCTATCAGCTGATGTTGCGAGGTCAGACAGTAGATCCTGTGGCAACAGAGAGCTGATGTAGACTGATATTGTGTCAACCGTACGCAAGAGCTAAAGGAGATGTTCCAATAAGCGTAACTTTCAGTTGAGTTAAAATCTTACCCGAAACAAACAAAAATCTATTGACAAAAGATAGGTAATTGCCCATTACTTGAGTAAATTTCATCTTCACAGAGCTAAACTTGCTACACATTCCAGCAAAGATGCTCATTGAGGTATTTGTTGAGACATTGAACTGTTTCCACTCAATTGTGCAGACATAATTTTTTTTTCATTCTTTTCCTTTTTTTTGGAAGTTTTCCATTTCAATGGTAATGTACCTTATTCGAAACAGCCATAAAAAGACGAACGAAAAAAGTTTTTAATTAAAATGTTAAAATTAAGCGATCAATTAACCTTAACTGCCGCATACCGAACATATACCAAAAAAAGACATAGAAGACCAAGACGAAGAATCATTGAGGCACCTAATGATATCACGATGCCTCATGCGATAAGGCAAGACGCGCCGACACCGAAAAAGGTGAAATCACACCGTCGTTTTTAAATCAAACTTCCAGCGAAATAACACTAAACTTAAATGACTTATAGCGCAGAAGTTGGGCATTTCTCGTACAGCGGCAGCCCATTAAAAGTGCTCGCCCGAAAACTCTTTTAAGCGCTAAATTACGCTTTCTGTGCACACCAACGAAAGCCGAAGCTCAACACAGACACACGAACGTACATTTTTAACCCATTTGGAGGATGAATGGCGGCGGCACACAGACGCAATCCCGAGCCGGGCCAAACTAATAGAGCCCATTTGCATGATAATTGCGCACATCATTTCGGGGGCGAAGAAGAATAAACACTAAGCAGTCGCCGCCGCCGTTAAAAACTTCATCCGCACAAAGCAGTCAATGTGATGCATGGAACATACAAAAAAGAAAAAAAATTATGTGGCAACATGTTAATTTTTCACATCCGTCAGCTTTTCCCACGAATGAGAAAGAAAAACATCAAAACGAAATCTTATAAAGGTGCGAAGAAAACACCTCTTTCTTTCGTTATTTTTGTTCCACCTTTTTTGTGATGCATCTGACTTAAAACTTGATGGAAAACATTAAAATTTTAATGTGCTTGAAATTATGAACAGCCCTGCCAAGCAGCTGTTAATTTCCACGTAGCATTCACCACAACCACCTTCCAACACCCTACCACGGGCTCTGCCGCAATTCCGTTTGTAGAGTTAGTAGCTTAATTGCTTATACTGTGAATTTAACAGAAGTTTCGCAGATTTTCAGCATGAAAGTTTTAGTATAACGCTATTAGCGTTTTTTGGCAGAATTACCTGTGTATGTTTGTGTGTGTGTAAGTGTGTTTGTTTACGTAGGAGTGTATGTTTTTAGGCACTATAGCCACCTGGATGAATGTATTTCGCTTAAGCCGACTTGTAAGTTGTCGTGGGATTAGAGCTGTTGGAAGGGAAGAGTGCCATTGGATGTGTATCTTACATATTGAGTTGAAAATTTGGCGAGATATGTGTATACTATATATGAGCGTCAATATCACGAAATGACTTAACTCCTCTTCATTACAGCAGAAGTTACAATATCCGCAATACTCACTGTCTCCCCTTTTGGGGTCTTGGGCCACCTTTTGGTTTGTTTGTCGCTTAATGAATATCATGGAAACTGCCAAAAAAAGATATAAAAAAAATGTACTATTAGGACAGTGGCCCCCCTTTTTGTACAGCAACTATTAGATCAAGTTTCACCAATCAAGTTTTTGGGAGATTTGGGAAGATTTTAGACCGGCAGGAAACGCATTTCGTGCGGGAGTTTAAAATTGAAAAAAATTTTTATTAGATGCCAGTTAAACGTCATATTATCCATATTTTACTTGACCCCCTTGCATTCTTTCATGCAAAAATTTTCCCAAAAGTCACAAAAATTTTTAAGGTTTTAAAAAAAATTCATTGTTTTAAAAAAAAATAATTTATACATAAAAAAAATATGAAAAAAATATTTGGAAGGCGGTGTAATTATCTATAGGGTAGCAGGGGGCGCTTTCTACACGTTTTTTCAAAGATTTAAAAAAAATTAACCAATCATCGTTCTTACAAATTCTTTTACAGTTCGAAACTTACATTTATTAACTTTAACATTTTAACGTCCGAAAGCATATATCTAAAAGCTTTCCACTCCTTTTTCAACGAATTTCAAAAAAGCCAAAACAAAATTGGCCCACCCATGGCGTATAATTTAGATATGCACAGACTTTTTCGGTAAATATAATATTTTTTTTAAGTATTCAATATCAGAAGCTAAAATAAAACATTAGTTGCTTTTTTAGGGAACATTTTTCACAAAATTTAAAAAAAATGAGTAAATCAGATCCGAGTCAAATGCAACTTTCCCAACGATTTTTCTAATCTAATTGAGGAGCCGTAGTCATTGATTCTTCCTTTTCTCTTCTTTAAAATTTTTTTGGTCGGTTTTCTTATACTAAATACGCTGACGTATCACAGTGATTTGTCTCCATATGAGCTTGGGACAAAAATCGAAGGAGTATTCTGAATTAATTAAAACTTAGTTTCTAAATGTGTTTTGGCCCGCTGATTTCAAAAATGTAATCGGTTTTTCCGTAACCCTTATAGTTTTTGAATAAATTGTATGCTTGATTTTCTTATTTAATTATTATGCATATAATACAATTCTACAATTATATTTCGAAAAAGGTTTCTTAGCTTTAATAACGGATTCTAGTGGTTCTTGATTAGCTAATTTAAAATTTGGTAACCGTTTTTGGCTAGCAGTTGTAGTTTAGCAGGTACATTAATGGAAAAACAATAACAAATCTTTTTAATAAACTTAATATTATAACTATTGAAAAGATCAATACATTTTTATAATCTTGAATACTTTGTAAAGAAAAATGTATATTATACTATATTATATTATGTATATTCTACTATTAGGGGTATTCACGGATTGGTGTACTTGATAGTGTACTTTTGTCGAAGTGACGTATTCACTTTTACCATACATTTTACATGTATTCTCAATTTTAATAATTCAGGCACATTTTTTTTTTTTTTATTTGTTTAACATGTGCATTGCTTGGTAAAGTAACAAACTCCAAGAAATCCTGAAAAATCTGGAGAACCCGGGATTGCCAAAACCATTCGGTATTGACCGTTTTAGTCAATAGGAACAGAGAAGAGTAAAATAGAGAAAAATTAAATCACATTGGATCAACAATATTTCAATTGAGCTTTTAGTTACTATACATACATTAATATCAATATATTAATAAAAGTACATACATTCATCATATTTTACCATTTTATTTACATTATGAACTTTTTGAAAAGTTTTTTTGATATAAAATCGTAATTTTAGGCATTTACAAAATAATATTTTTTTCAAAAAGTTGGTAAAAAATGGTGAATTTCTTTTTTTTTTCTGAAAGAAAACACATTGAACTTTAAAAAAAAAAAAAAAAATTTTCACTAACTTTTACGCACTTTTTTTTTACAATCCATAATTTTTTGGGTTTTTTTTTGTTTTTTACTTGAAAAACTTTTTTTTTCATGGTACTCACAAATTTTTACTTCGAAGTTTAATGACAACTATTTTATTTTTCATTTTTTAATACAATAATAACATTTATAAAAAAGTTCATTCTTGCCAAAAATGCCTTTTGGGCAATTTTTTTCGCCAAGTTATCAAAAATAAATTTTTTTGTTCCAGCATTTGTTACCAAATTTCCCTAATTTGAAAATAATCTACGGACGTCAAAAAAATTTTAATCAAATAAAAAAGTTCATATTCTTTTTAGTCAATGTATTACCTTTCCAAAAATACCATATTTTATATAATTGATGACATCAAACTTTCTGAATTTTGTCTATGGGACAAATCACTGTGCGTATGTGCCCCAGGTAATCCCACTCACACAAATTCTTTTTTCATATAGCTTTTATTCCAAGCATTAATATCAACGGGATAATACCAGAAAGTATCAATTTTCGAATGCAAAAACTGAATATATTATCACCAAATTTACTTATCCAAAAAAATTTTCACAGCACCCCTAAAAACAAACAAACACGTTTTGCTCTGATCACGATTGGGGTAGAAAGATCCTATACTTAGGGAAGAAACTTTATCAATATATGCACAAACTACCCATAGGTACTTTCAATTTCAAAGAGTTTTTAGATTTTTAAAAAAGTGGGGGTGGCATATGCGCCCCAGTGGCGAATCCTCCCCCTGCTACTCTAAGTGTATTTTTTTCAGAATTTGTACTCAAACCAGTTTTAAAATACTTTATTTTTAGGGAAATGATACTTTTATGTTAGTTTTACCGCATTAGTCAGTTGCAGAGTAGATGTGGCCGTGTTTCCTTCTCGTCTGCTTCATTGCTTTCAATCAATTGATAACAAAAAAAAAATATTCTTATTTTCTGAATTATTTTTCTAGTAATAGTTCGAAATTAGTTGGTACTCAGCAAAAACAGTAGCTCAAAGAAACCAACTCATTCCATTTGCACGTGGCTGTGCTGCTATATTTCCATATTGTTTTTTTCTTATTGCCGCTACATTAAAAAGGGCAAAACTTTTCGCGCTCTTCTGGTTGGTTGTTTGAATGGAAATGTTTTCATGACAACGTTGAGTGGGTAAATTAGACCGCCACATGCTTCATGCCAACAAAAAAAGAAGTTTTTGATTATTTCATGATGAGTCCACATACAGTTTGGCTCTATTAATTACCGTTACTGAGCTGGAACCCCTAATTTTTAGTGGGCAACTCCAACGAATTCTGTCCTGTGCTTCTGCAATCTTCATAATAGGATGTGAATATATTTTTCGAACAGTAAAATGCAAATTTAGTTTTTAAATCCAAATATATTACTTTGTGTGCACATTTCTCCCACAACTTCTGCTGTGATTTAGCAACATGTTAGTGTTTTTTCAATGGGTGGGTGATAGCTTTAATAGAATTTCTGAAAATTTACAAACCAATGGAGCATTACTGTGTGCGAAAAGTTTTTAATTGCATTCATTTAGGAGCGAACATTGAAAGTTTGTTGTGTTCATTTGAGTTGGAAAAATGTTTGTAAATTATATTTGTGTATGTTGCCAAGTGAATGCTGCCATATTAGGCCACCCAAGCTTGTATGGGGGAGTTTTCCAACTGAATTGTCTTATCGGTAGTCATTTCTGTATATTACCGAACCCCATTCCATTCAAACGCTTTTCTGAAAAATATTTTGTTCCCAAGTATTACCCACTTTTCACAAATCAAAATTAAGCATTCTAAAAGGCATTACATATGTATAAGCTTACGAAAAAAAACAAATTGCAACCACTACCTCTTCACATTCACGCCACTCACTTTCAATTTAGAACTTCATAAATAAGGCATTAATTTGTTATGATCTGTGAGTATCTGCACCTCCACGCATCCTTGCGTAAATGAAGAACGAAGCGAAGTGTGCTTGTTGCCGTTCCTGTATCATGTTGTAAAAAGTGTTCAAAAATCACAAGCGATAAAAAAAGAGACACGTATCCAACAGCACTTTCTGCACCGAGCAATGAAACACCACTTGACAACTTCATATGTGCGCACGCGGCACATGACGATAAGGAAAGTTGAGCAGGCGGAAATTTGTGTTCTTAAATAAATTTTCTTTTCGCTATTAGGCAATTTAGACAATTCTACGCATGCATTGCTCTGTTTAATGTGGATTTTTCGTTAAATGTAAGTGAAAACACAGCCAGCTTATGAACTTATGCACTTATGACAAGGAGTGCGATTTCTAATAAGATTTAATTTGATTTGCGACATTTGTGATTCTCAATCAAAAAATGCTTAACGTTGCGTCATTAGAAATACTATGAAGTAAATATAGATGCCTCATAGTAATCATAAAACAGGAAAACTGCCAAGGATGGCATTGAATTTCACCGGAATTAAAATGTAAATGGAGTATGCTCATCTTAGACTGTACAGCCAAGAGTAGCTTAAAAACTTTGCATAAATCAGTAAAGTATATACACGAATACTTCCAATTAAGACATTCACTTGCAGAGGCAATGAGGGTGCCTGGCAAGCCCACTTTTAATATGCCTTAAATTTACTACCCATGAAGTTAATTTACAACAATGCCTTCTTCCTTTAAATGTGCATACGACTATGGGAGCAACAAATAATAAACCTTACGCCCCCCCTACCACACACAAGATAAACGACGAAAATCGCGCCCATTATCGCGAAAAATTTATAGCCCAGCTCATTACAATTTCAATACGTTCGTACAATAACGATATTGCCAGGAGGAGAGGGGAGTACGTAAGTAGGCAGTAGCCGTTTCGGAGCGTATGCACAGCTTCGCTAGCAAAATGTTAAGCAACGAACCGAAAACGCATTTTTACCGCAACCATAAATTTGCTTTAATGCGACAATAGCACAAAAATCCCACAACTTAACCAGAAACGTCACAAGCATATACATACACGCCAACGAACGCACACCATATTAAATGGTCCTGCTTAAATTTAAAAGCGTACGGCTGTTTAACACCTCTGCGCGGATTTTGCATTGAAAATCTATTGTGTGTGTGTACTTTCAGTAGTACACAAACTTCCTCGTTTTTCCCTCATCTGAAAACGTTAACTTTTATAGTAAATTCCATTTTTTATATTTTTTTTCTTACCGATGCCCATTGCTTTTACCTTATTCTACCAGTCGTAGTGGCTCCGCACCAAATCGAATTAAATTAGGCCACGATTGAAATAAATCGAAAATTAATTAAGAATTATTGCTTAAGTTGTATATTGAGTGGCCCAAAGAGGGGAATCGGAAGAAAAAACATTGAAAGCTTAAGTGAAAATTATAGAATTCAAAAAAAGAAGCAATAAAAAAACTGAATACATTCTCGTACTTTACGCTGGTCAGCAGTTAATTAAGTTTTAAGATTTATGGTGGAAAGTTTTCAATTGGAAGTGGAAATTTAAATCAATTGGTGTGGGACACGGAAAAGGACAGGGAAAAGGAAAGGGACAGTTCAATTAACTATGCTGTGAAGTTTTGAAATAAATGGTCTTAAAATGAACGCATGAGTGAGAGTTGATTATAATGGATTACTGCGGCGTATGAGTGATGTGATATTTTAGAAAAATCATAATTATGATACAGCCTATTCGTCGGGTACCGGCCTCTGCCCTGCAGTCATGGTTGAGTCGTTTGGGTCTGTTGGATTAACCGTTGATTGTATGTAACTTTTGTTTACTAATACATTCTCTATATTCTCACAATCAGCGTTTGATCCCAATTAACTGTTTTCTACGGTCGGTAGTTAACATGACTTTTTTTTACATACAAAATTAAGGTACAATTCAGCGTAACATTCTTTTAGGGAACAATAACTATATAAAGAATTCATTGCACCCTGGATTCATGAAAGTCAGAATTTAGAATAGAATTTACCGACAAAAAAAAACAAAAATTTAAAATTCCATGAAAAGTTCTTGTTAATTCAAAAAATGTTTGGTTAAATTTGAATTTTTCACAATCTAACTGTAAAACCACCAACTATAAAATTACTAACCGACTAAACCGACTAAAAGCTGAATTTCTGATTTACAATGAAGTGTTTTTGGCTGGTTTGACCTAATGTCATTGCAGATTAAGTCCTTGAATCGAAATCGCTGAAATAATTTTAAAGGAAATTTATTACTTAACCCATTCACGACGAGTGTTACCATATGGTAACGCTGATAGCGTTCCACGGTATATTCAATTAAAAAAGTATTTGAACAAATATCACTAATCTGTTTTTTGATTTAAATAAAGCATGCTTAGATCTTTCTTTTGATATATGATTCTAAGCAATCGCTCGTCAGTAGCGATCGTGGCGGATAATTGAAAAGTAGTGTTTTTGAAAAGTGAGCAAAAACAGCGAAAAGTCACGACTTTTCCAGTAAGAATATTTTTCATTGCCATAGAAAGTTATATATTTTAAATATTTTTTTTTTGGCATTTGGGTAGTACATCAAAGTATTAGAAAACGTATAAAATAAAATTATTTATAACTTCTGTGTTACCTTTTTATCATTTTGAATTTTGCTGTTACCATATGGGCACGCTCGTCACAACCCTAGCAAATTTAAATTTTCTTACTGAAAATGTTTGTATGAGCTTTTTTTATGTAAAATTAAATATATTTTATTTGTATATTGATTTGAAAGTGTGTTTGTGTACTTAATATAATTAAAAAAAAATTTTTTTTTAATATTCAGATTTAAAATAATTTTTTGTACGTGTTTATATACATATTTGCGTACTAATTTGAGCATTTTTTGTAAAATGAAGTAAATATTGGTTTGAAATATCTTTTTTTTTTAGCTTCTTTCATATAAAGTTAAATATATTTTATCAATAAATTGTCTTTAAAGTGTGGTTATGTACTTGGTATGCTTATGAAAAATTAGCAGCACCTCTTAAGTTGAGTTAGATATATCCGTATGTCTGTCCGTTATTTTGATTGGTATGGGCTATTGAAGGAGCTAAATGAAAGCTAGGCGGTCCAAACATTGAATTTATCCTTTGGAGGTCCTAGAAGGAGTTGGTATTGCAAATGGGCGAAATCGATCAGCTGTCACGCCTACCTTCCATACAAGTGAGAGTCGAGTTTTGTAACAAATGTTACACAATTTCACGGGAATTGTGGTAGGAAAATTATCCGTAAGATATATTGTCCGCTTTGCGATGATGGTGAGTGCCGCAACAGCTATATGAGCAATACCCCGATCATGACATGACATCGTGACGCATACAAAATCCACGTCTAAGATGGCTAGGTCATGCCGAGCTGATGAATGTAAAAAAGTACTACTAAATGGAGCACATGTGAGTACCGTCGGTGGAATGAGCGGAAGATGGCCACCAGGTCTCAGATGGAAGGGTGTATGGTATATATAGGCTTACTTCGACCAGCTGAAACTTACTCAATTGGTTTTTAACAAATTTACATTACGATGAAGACATTTAGGCGAGCATAATTTTATCCGGCTGGACAAGATTATTAGGAGGAAGATGAAGGAGGTACTTCCTATGGTCTTCATCCTACACCTCTTTTACAGCCATGTAAATTGTGTATGTCAAATGATGACGAGGACCTTTCCAATTTCAGTTCATATGGAGATATTTCTTATGTTATTGAAAACCTAAGCAGTATTTTGGTGTAGGTGGAGATACATATTATATACAGTGGCGGACAGATAATTAGGCCAGCCTTTTGTAGTAATTTTGAACGACTACCAAAATTTTAAGAATATCAACTTGATTACTATTGAAAAGGTCTATCGGACCCCATTCTATGATGACTACCAGGACACTTATCAAGAAAATCCTAGTTGAAAACTGACCTACTTTTCTAACTTTTTTCCTGGGGGCTATAAAATTTTTTTTTTTGATGCAAAAATGTGCGTTTTTTAAAAACAAACTACTTTGCTGAAGAAACTTTTGTGATCAAAAATGCTCCTGAATTTATAGAATTTTTTTTAACAAAATATTTTTTTTAAAAAACTTTTAGATTTAAAAAAATTGGTCGATAAAAATTTTTTTTACAAAATAAATCTTAAAACATTGCTAAACTTTCAAGAATTTAAAATTAAAGTAGTTATAAACAATAATATCTTAAATTAGGTAATTTTGCTAGGGTTGTGACGAGCGTTACCATATGGTAACGGCCAGGGCTGGGCAAACGGTAAGCGTTCCAAAAAAAAAAAAGTTAGAAATTCGTTTCTTAGGCCATTTCTAGGTATTCCTGAAAAAATCTTGAAAAAATTCCGAAAATTTCGCTCTCGTCATTAATGGGTTAATATATTTCTTATTTATTTCTTAGTATATAAAAACGTTGGTGCGTATGTATGAGTGAACATCACGGCTAAACCACTGAACATATCAGAACCATAGAAACACCATACGTTTTTTTGTGAGCTCCGGAAGGTTCATGTACTACTTTGAACTTGATTGGTCAAAGAAGCGGGGTACCACTCATACAATTTAAGTATTACTTCAAAATATATCTGGGATACTTTCCAGCACACATGATATTATGCTTTTTATTCCAAAAGTGCAATTCAATGACTAAAATTGGACAATGGTCAAGCATATGACAAAAAAAATCTAAACGAAACAAACTAATTTTGATTTAAAACCAAATTTGTACAAATGAGAACTTTAAATTAGACGTCACGCAATTACAAATATAAAAGTGTTTGTCCCGATTGATTGAATGATTGGTGATATACTCACTCATCACCCCCCAGCCCAAACCGCCGAACTTAGAGTTCTGCAAATTTTTGTGTTTTGGGGTTTCACTATTTTAAGTATAAGTCCGAGCAACGCCGGGGTATTCAACTAGTAAGTAAATAAAAAAAAAATATTTTTTTACTTTTTTTTATTTTTCCCCATTTTTTCCATTTTTTTTTTTTTGTTTAATTTTTTTTACCTTTAATTTACCTTGTTTTAATTTTATTTTTCCCCCTTTCATATTTTTCCCTGTATTATCCTTTTTTTTGTCCCTTTTTTGTCCCTTTTTTGTCCCTTTTTTACTCTTTTTTACTCTTTTTTCGAACACGAACCTAAATACCTAATTTGGCTTATTGAATACGAAAGTTATTCCATTCTGAACCAAACCAGGTTCAATCACACTCCCAGTAAACACCCTCCCCCCCCCCCCCCCTCTTTGATAGAATGCATTGTCACCGGAGTTATTTTTCAGATCCCTATCTTATGTGGAAGTTTATGAAAAAAGCTCGCCGAACAGTTGAGTATATAAATATATGCCTACATTAGAGTGGTTCTTGGTTTGTTCCTATATTGATTTTCAGACGAGCCTCTAAAATCCTGAAAAAATCGGGGTACAGTCAAAATAAAAAAAAACCCAAAAAAATGTTGTGAATTCCCAAAAAAAAAAATTTTGTTTTTTTAGTCTAAAACGCATTTTAAATTAATTACTTTTTTATGTATATGTAAGTTTGCTGTGGCTCACTGAAACTTATGTACTCACTTCTTAGTACCTACCTAAGCTCATTACAAATATTTTCCTAAAAGGTGAGTGCATCATTAACTTTCACTTAGGAGGTGCGCAAATATTTCAAATGATTGATGCTGCTGACTGCGGCAATGTAATTTTCCTTGTCTAGACACAAGTAGACAGGAATATATGAATGGGCTTAAATGTCGAAGAGTATTCGTGGTAATTAAAAGTTTCATAGATGAAGGGGTGCTATGCAAGTAAAAAATCTTTTGAATGCAAAATTAGTGCCCTTAGTGCTTCGGAAACTTCTATTCTCATGTCATCATTTGAATTTTGGTTGAATTCTGCACCAAAATTATTTGCTGTTACTACTATGCTCGGATTCACTCGACACCCACTACCACTAGACATAATTCAATGATAACGAATCTTTGATTTTCAATTCCACTAAATATTTAGTTTGTGGAATTGGCACTAATTCTGCTTCTTCACAAAAGTAATTGGGAAAAATACACTCCTTTGCACCGTCAAGACTCTCAACTGAAAATACGAGAACTGCATTATAGTAGCTGTATAAAATCTACGAAGGGTATCATTTTAATTCGTTGCGTCACCCCCGCTGTTAAAGTTTGCTTTTAACTTTTTCTCTTGCTTTTTTGTTTTTTTTTCGTATTTTACTATTTATGACCCGTCAGTATAAATCACATTAATTGCCAGCAGACGACAGTCATGAAATTCATTTTGTATAAATTGAGCGTTCAACACTTTTTTGGCGGCAACATTTGCCAGGGTGCTTAACTGTGTTTTAATTACTTTGTTTGTTGTTGGCTAGTGTGGAATTTTTTGTTTACGAATTATCACGAGTTTGTTTGTTTGTTGGTTTGTTGGTTTGTTGGTTTTCCGTGTCCATAGTTCACATGCGGTTGGTTGGCTTTACTTTGTAATGGTCACAAATAAATTGAACAAAATTTTGAATTCATTTTACGCGTTAGTGATTTCGGACGTACGCAAGTATGTGCAGTATTTCGGATATTCGCGTATATTAACTTTTCGTTTTGAAAATATTTTATTTTATTTGATTTGGCAATGTTGTGAGGTTAAATATTTTGTTACAAAGTGCAAATTAAATGCACTTCAGCGCGTATGAGTGATATTAATTTAAAATTCAATGTAACATTGAATTGATTAACTTTTCTACCTAATTCTCATTTTAATTAGGAATACAAAAAAATATGTAATTAGAATTTGAAAAATTTTTGATTAATTTTCTGATAGCATTTCAAGCAGCCATAAAGTCAATGTTCTGACACACCCACATTCGATATATTTTTGAAGTGATGATTGCACCAAACTACCTTCGTTGCAGATACGAAATAGGATCGGTAAGTCGCAGGTTCTTCAGTTCAGAACGTCAAGTAAAGTGCCTTCACGGCAAATTATACTCTCGCAAGTTTGCCATTGCTTGTGGCATACTTCTCCTTTTCCATCACATAACCGCTTTAAACAATTTTATGTCAAAGCAAAAAGCATTAAAATGTGAAAAAATCTCAATGAACAAGTAGCCCCCGCCCTACTTACAAGGCCAGGCATTTCCACTTTAATTCGATTGAAATTCTCTCAAATTCGTTTCACATTTTTAATTCCTACATTTTCATATTGCCTTTCTCTCTTCTGGCAAGCATAGCATGTCATTTCGGATGTTTGACATATTGACAATCGCAGAAAGCGAAAACAAAATAGCAAAGGAAAATGTAAATAAAAATAAACGCGAAATATTTCCTCATAAATCAAATAAACATTAAAACACATCCACCCTTCCCCCCCTTTATCCAAGCACTTGTTTCCCTTCCCAATTCTAAAGCAACTTCTTCCTTATCTACTCTATCTACTACTAACGCTTTTGACACTCTTCTTGTGAGAATTACAATTTCAAAGAAAAGAAAATTTCACAAATAAAATCACAGCAGAGCAGTGTGATGGACGTACTAGCAGACAAACTGGCTCACACTCCCACACACACACACACACACACAAATTCCTATCGCATATCATCAATAATCTTCAAAACGACGGCCAAAGCCGCCGCCACAAGACGTCAATCGAGGCAGCAGCAGCAGCGGCGTACTGAATAAGCGGCACACAACGCATTCGCGTTCGCGCTTGTCTTTCTGTCCTAAGTACGCTTTTGATTTATGAGCCAAAATTCTCCAGAAATCACGCACAGAAGGGTAGAGTAGAGAGCATCCTTTCTGTTCCCCGCCAAATTCTTAAATCACATGTCACATAAGCATATCTATCATCGCATCCCAGTTATTCCGTCACCGGCTCGAGTGACGTGATTTTCGCTTGTTTTTCGTCAACGTTTTTTTTTTTGCTGTTCTTGTTCTGTTCGTTGACGATGATGGTGCAAATGCTGATGCTGGCATTGGCTCTAAGCAGCTTGCCATCTTTCAAGGCATCCAAGCTAAGCTTTCCAAAAGGATTGCGTGCGTTCTGCTGTTTCGGCTTCTTCTTCTGCTATTGGCATTAAGTGGGTAGTGAAGGGGTTTTTTTTGTTGTTGTCACTGTCGTTCCTCATATTAATTTCAAATATATCATTGTTGAATTTTCCACGTCTTCTTGGTTTACTTTGAACTTGTTGAAATAAACAACGGAATTCGAAGATTATTAAATTTCAATGGAAATGAGAGGATATCTCCGATGTGTGTACGCTGACAGCGTACAGCGTTCGTAATGACAGATTTCGCTCGGATTTCGTAATGCTTATGGTACGAGTACAAATGATTCGCTCATTACATTCCATTTCGTTTCTTCCACTGAGTGTTTCATATAAAATTACCAACGTTGGCAGGATTTTAAGTTGGTTCTCAATGTGAAGGAAATTCAAGGGCTTAATGAAGTATTAACCAGCTGCAACTAGTATTTACTTGAGCTTATGTTATCATGGATTATTTTTTACTTGTAATAAGGTGCATAATTCCTCTATTGAATGAAAGCCTTCTTCCGGTGGTTATGTTAGGTTGGATGGCAAACAAAATGGCAGATTGTACTTTTCCACAAAATACATTTAGGAGCGTTTTTCTTCAAAATCTGCATGAGTGAGCTGGCAGTCGGCACACCGAAACATTTCAGATGCTTTCCTCCTCTGGCTACGGGCTTTACTGGAACCACTTGCCATTCAACAAGGCACATCTGCTCGCTATAGAACCTGAAGCGGTCGAAGGGGCTCGTCTCGCTAACTACGAAAAACGACTAACGTATCAATGGTGCGATCACTGGGACCATCTAGTCTCAGTAATGCAGTTAATACGTTAAGTAAGGGCTGTTCCTCATGCCCCTGCCTTGCTAGCTCATCGGCTTTGCAGGAACATACAGGTTGGTTTTTTTCATAAATTCAGTGCATTGAAGGTTTTCGAATAATTAGTGAAGGGACTGAAGGATCAACAATTTCCACACAGAAAATGTCATACAGGACGGAGAGCGATTTCAATTTCAGAACAAGCACTATTTATCCCAGGGCGGCTGTTTCCACAGGACACTTACTTGCATAACCAGAAACAAATGAAACCATCCAAAATCTGCTGGTTTTCTCACAACCACCAATAAGCAGTCCAAACCAACTCAGTCAACCGAAATTCCGTTGTTAGCAAAAAAATGATCCTCTGGAAATTTATTTTGGTGAATAAAAAAATCTGTCCCTCCATGAAGTGTGTGAATGACGCTCAGCTACGAGTGTGTGTAAGTAGGGCGAACATTGAAATACTTTAAAATAACAGACGAGTGGCAATAGCACGAAATCTAGTCGAAAGCATAAATGTATTTACTGCAAAACGTAACGGTTGTAAAAGCTGATAAGAGCATTTTATATGGCGGCAGTGCAACTATGTCGCAACAGTTACTTACCGAATGCGAAAAGGCGACGACGATGGTGAATGATAAATGACATGTTCCATTTGACATTTTAACAAAGTGTTGGATTCTGTGCAGAATTTTTTTCTATGTTTTTTTTTATACTTGACTGCTTGGCGGTGGAGAAAAGTACTTTTGCTGTTGGCAATTGGAGCGCTTGAAAATGGAAAAATTCAATTTTTTTAAAGATAAAATGGAAGTGAGTTGTTTAATGTTTTGTAATTTAAATTAATAAAAAAATCTCCTAAAATTGAATAATTTAGAAAGGGAATACATTTTTTTACTGTAATTTTAAAAATTTGAATACTTTGACTTCAATTCAACTTAAATTGCAAAGGAATATGTATCCGTATGACGAAATGTCATTGAAATAATTGAGCAAGCTGAAGCATCATCTCATCGTCGGAGACAAGAGCAGGAAATTACTTTGACTGCCACCACAATCGCCACACCACGCACATAACTTTATGTCATCATCGTCGTTCGATATTTGATTTAAAAAAAAATATTTTGTTTTAATAAGTGCGCAAGTATTATTGATGTACGCCACGAAATATTTCATATCGCAATATCGTTCCTTGAAAGCAAGTGGCAGCTGTCGTTGCTGACATTTCGATGTAACTCATTAAAAAAACAGTAAAAAAATATATGTAGCGGAAAAAAAATAAAGAAATACCAATATTGACATTTGGCAAAGAGCATATTCGCATTTCAGTACATCGTATCTGTTGCTTGAATCATGCAGACATATATTATATTCTGTACATTTCTGATTGTGGCCGATACGATTGAAATATTTAAATTACTTACTTAACGCGATTGGCATGGTTACGAGTGAGTGAGTGAGCGCTTTAGAAAATGCAACACTCATGGCAGATGCACCATTTCTAAGGAAAGCACTCACTCTTTCTCATCAGTCTTTATTGCTCTCTTGCCGCTAACTGGAATGATGGTAATAGTTTGGCTCAACGGCCCATATTATGGCTTAGGCAAAGCTGCTTTATGCATGCCTTCACCGAATTCCACGGGTAAGTAGCCCGTACATTCGCGAATCTACATCATGGAAAATTGATTGTCAGCATAGTTGCTACGCAGTTATTTATACATGGGGTATTTGGGAAACATTATTTCGATGGTAACTAACATTTTTTTGACGTAGATAAAGAGGTGTCAATACTTTGACCATCGATTTGTTATACAAACTTAGCATACCTTTAGGCGTTATATGGAATTGTTTTCTAGCGTGGTTTTACATCTGTGTATACCAGTCTTTACTCCTTTTTCCGAACTAGTAAACCTTCATAAATACATACAGTGGGTCAAACAAGTTTACGAACGCCACTTTCTTTTTGTGCAGTGGCTCTCTGACTCCATATTTCGATGATGGGAGTGAAAAGTTGTTAGTTTGCTTCTTTTTTTTGCTAATGTTCATTAAATAAAATTTAAATATACCTACGATCTAGATTTTTCCAATTTTCGTTCAATGTTATAACCTTTTGTATAAACATACTGTTAATATAAAACTCCGTGGTATAGCATGGCTACATACCCCCGAGAAAGACCTTGTAGACAGTTAATTTACTATTATGCACGCATTTTCAAATTTGTAGGTCAAGTGGTTAATTTTCGCCTCTAAAAGGGTTAACATTTAAATTTTTATAAACAAAAAAGATATATTCACAGATCATCCAATCTGTTCTTCCGCGATTGGAGAGAATTTTTCACTGCCCCTGAAAATTGGAAAAATTTATTAATCGTAAAAAACTATAATGGCGAAATAAAAGCGAAAGCGAAAACGCAAACGAAAACAAAAGAAATTATAGTGAATTTATCAGCGGTAGGGAGAACTGTGATGACAATCTTCAGCAATTTAAATATGCAAATGACGCACCACATCCAACTGCGTACACATAATGCAAGTACATTTTTAACAAAATTTCCCATTTTCGCCAAGCAATAAAATGAAAATGGCGCAATAATGTGGCTGTGGGCATGTGTGTCTGTGACTTTGTGTGTGGCGCAACACCGCAACTTAACGCTCAGCGCAGCAGTATAACACAAAACGTAACAACAGTGGCGCAAAATGCCTGCGGCAAATCATTGTGCGAATGAGCGGCCACTAGCAAGTGGAAACTCAATAGACAACTGACAAGCGAATGACACGCCACGGCGACTGAAACCTAGGCCCATACAGATGGGGCCACAATGGCGCGACCATCACATCAGCTCGCAAACATAACTTAACATACATAACCGCAAGCGTAACCAAAAGCTCAGCATTCAGTGGCACAGGCACACACGCGCACACACTTTCAGACATGCCAAAGTGTCAAAAGGGGCACATGCTGCATGCCACAAGATTCCACCGACCGTGTATGGGTGTATGGGTGTGTATGAACGGGCCGAAGGGAAAAGTGAGAGGGACACTTAACTTTAGTTGAACAATTCAAGGACGTTGAGTGGCGTTGTACTGCGTTGTAGTTGCTGCTTTTAGTTGCTGCTGTTCGCTGAAAGTTGATGGCACAATATTTATTTGAATACTCATGCAGCACATAAGAATTTCGAATGGCACACAAACAATTCCAATGATCACCATACCAACATGCAGTCCTCCAACAGCGCCAACTATACCATCGAGTACACCAAACTAAAACTGAAAAAGAAAGAAAAAAAAACGTTACGAAACAAACAGAAATTGCGAATATGGAACTTCTTCCATAAGGACAAACCGCAAATTAAAAATTTCTGCACGTCTCAACATGAAAAGTTCTTTCCCCCATAGGTTTTTTTTTTGCATTTTATTCTATTTTTTCTATTTAGCTCTGCTCTTATTATTCTGCAGTTCATATTTTGTTTTTCCATTTTTTTTTTGTACCCTCCTCTACATACACGCACGCACTCGCACGCACATACACTCACACTCGTTTAGTTTTGGGTGCGCTTGTGCGTTTCGTCGTCCTTTATGTCCTCGAGCAAGAAATGGTAAATTGCGCTTCTGTGCCAGGCGATAGTTGTGCGTTTTGTTAGTTGTTGCTGTTGTGGCACTTCACCCCCATTCTACTTCACCAACATTCACTACGAACTCGTTTGGAACAGTGGGCTTTTTTCTGCTTTTTAGTCGGTTTAAGGGTTATATTTGGAAAAAAGGTTTTTTTACTGTTTTTTATTTTATTTTTCTCCCCCTTCTTTTACCCCCTTCTTTTACCCCCTTCCCCGAATGTGAATCTGAGTACAAAATGTGGGCCTTGTAGCTTAAACGAAAGTAAGTCCATCCCGAACTTTAAAAAGGCCCCATACCCCTCTACTTTACCCCCCACCCTCCCTTAGGGGTATACAATTTTATTTCGTCACTAAGAAACCATCTACACCGAGAGAAAAAAAACTGTATAATCAACGAAAAATTAGGTAAATTTAACAGTTTTCGCGGTTAAAAACCATCCGATAGTCAAACCTGTAGCCTAGTGGGAAGATGTCCGACTGCCACCCGGGAACTCCGGGTTCAAATCCTGGACGACCATTTTTTTTTTTAATTAAAAAAAAAGAAGAATTTTCACTGTAATTTTTATTTTTTTTCTTAAAATTTTTTTTCAGTTCCATAAGTTCCCCTTTTATGAACGATTCTTCTCAACTTAAAAATCGCCCTGGTCAAGGCTTGAACCTGCGTGCTTCTGGTTGATAGTCCGACATCTTATCCATCGCGCCAATGATGCCATTCATGCGTACTTGGCAATAAATTAATAACTTAAATCTGTTGAACAGGCTCTGTTCTCTACTATCAGAGTAACCAGAGTTGCCAGCTGAAGGAACTTTCCTTGGTTTCCCGGGGAATATCCCATCAAAATGAGAAATGGGCAAGGAATTCATGAAAATGTGGGAAAACTTTAATAAATACGTACAAAAGTAAAAACTGGGAAAGTGGTTTAGTTGCAGTTTAACAAAATGGAGACGAATTTACCGAAAACCTGGCAACACTGTTTGTATCAGAAGAACAGAAAACCTATCTCCTATCTGCTAAACTGTCTGTTACACACTCTGCGGTTCATAACATCATTTTGATGGTTTTTAAATCTGTTGACATTTGGACTAGTTGGTTGAAAGGCCATGTTACTACCCGGGATGCCTGGGTTCAAATCTGGCTGACTGCTAATATTTTTATTTTTTCAATAGTGTTCTGAATTAACAGTTTTTTTTAACAGTTCGAGAAGTTGGAAAAAAGTTTAATTCTACAGCAAAAACTGTTAAATCAAACAAAATTACTTTAAAACAACAGTTATTCTGTTAAAAACAGAATAACAGTGAACGACTATCATTTCTACTGCTATCTTTTTTCTCGGTGTACAAAATTTCATCATTGTAGCTTGAAGGAATCGGAAGTTGTGCCAGTGTAAGAAAAATGGGTTTGACGGCCCATCTGATGGACCCCAAAATCTGTGCAAATCTGTATCTGTGTACAAAATTTCAGCTCCCAAATATTTTTTCTGCTTAGCGAATATCTCTTGGGGATCGTAGAGACAAAAAATTTTGTTTAACTATAAATGAACACAGCCCACTGTGTTATTATAAAACTTTAGTACTTTTACAAAAAGTCATTTATGTTGTGGTGCATGCAGAATTTTAAGGCACTTTCTATTTTATTTATTCTCCAAAGTTGTTATATTGTTGAAAAGAGTAGAACAACATTCAAAGTAGTACTTCTAGAAAACATACACTTAAGTTGAGTGTATGTGGGAGTATTTACTTCACGAATAGCAGAGCAATTGTATAACTTTGATTACTTTTGTATATGTTTCAATCGAATAGATTATGGACTATGATTGCTATCACGACAAACGTCTTTTAATATATTTTCCTACCTGCCGTTTAAAGACATTTAAATGGAGTATTTTTTAAAAACACATTTTCACCTTTTTCATTTGACCACGTCCACACATTGCTCATTTAAAACACAATTCATCAAGTTAATAGCCAACGGGCAAACGCAGCAGCTTTTCACACATAAATTAGCGAATTAGTTTTAGACAAAAAGCCATTGTAAAATATTATTTCCGTAAACTGCACAGCACACACACACCGAATGCAGTGCACAATAATTTCATTTTGGTCGGTTGAGATTTATTGCACTTGGCCAAAGCAAATAAATAAAGCAATTTAATGGATACCAGCGGAGGGCACTTAAGTACTGCGACTGCTGTGCTTTTGTTTTTCATTATTGTTATTGCTAGTGTGGTCATTGTTGTTGTTTATGCTAGTACCTGGTCAGCACAAATCATAATGAGCACGTAATGCATCCGATAATGGCCAAAATGTAAACAAATGCCGCAAAGTTGTGTGTGGCCATGTTTAGTGCGAATCTGGTTCTTTTTTGGGGGAAAGGTAGGGTTGCGAACGTTACCTGCATATATGTATACGCTGCCAGTCAAGCGTTATCAGTTGAATTGCATTTGGTGCTCTTTGATATGGAAGGCAAATACTCATTCTGTTTGCATTTAATGTACTTATCAGAATGGCTCGGCCATAGCAATAAACACAATTTGCACAATATTTGAACAAACATTGCCAAAGCAAATGATTTTCGCAGTGTATCTTTCGGGCAGGTCAACTGAAAAGCGATTCACTCTGCAAATGGGAGTCTTTAAAAATTAAAGAGACTAGGTGTCTGTAACGCTTTAGGGGAATATACACCTGCCTCTAAGCCCATCTTAAATTACGCCCCAATAACCGTAGATGGAATAATTTATAACAGAAGACTAACACACAAAAAGGAATACCAAAACCAATTCCAACCTTTTCAATCGTGAAATTAAATATTTACTCAAACAAACAACAAGATGCAATTATGATTACAAAAAGCCAAAACAAAAACAAAACACCCAAAAGTAATAATTCAATTTATTGGAAGGGGCGGGGGGGAATGTAATAAAAATGTATAAATTCTCTGGGAAAAAGCTGACTACCTACAGGCAGCAACGTAGCAAATCCCAAATGCATTGAAAATGTTTAAATTACATACATTATGCAGCTCGGCTCATAAATCATTTATTTTTTGGGCCAATTTCAGCAAATAAATCCCGAAAATGATATCAAAAAAGCATAAAAACAAAGTCGAAATGAGGCGAACGACGAACACAACAACACAAATGTACATACACCGAAATAATCGCAATAAATTGTGAGAATTTAAGCGCATTAAATGAATTTGGCGGGTAAATTGACAGCAAAACCACAATGGCAATAGCGACCACAACAAGTAAACGGCAAATAACAACAACAACAAAACGAAATAAAAAGTGAAGTAGGGCAAAGCCAAGCCAAAAAAGAAAACGAAAAAAAGCTCACAGAAAAAAACGCCACAGAACATAACAAAAATTTTAATGTGCCAACACAGAAGCGCGTGTTGCGGCATAAATGTGAAAAGATCGTAAAACAAAACCAACAACAACAACAACAACAACAACAAAGTAAAAGACAACATAAAATCATAAAAATTACACAAAACACACAAAATACGTACCAAAAACAAAAAAAGCCACCATAAATTCTCCAAGCACCATGAAGAACGTCCAAAAAACAAAATGAATGAATTTGAAAATTTTTGGCGGCCACAACAAGCACACACTGGCCAGTATACAGAAGCCACCATATCGCCCCATTCACCCTCATTGTGCTCTGCCCCAACCCACCTTAACTCACTTCACATACGGTCCACTGACCTTTGCTGATTTTTGACCCCCAACACCCCCTTTTACGTTTGTGTGAGTGAGTGAGTGTTGGTTATTCTTCATAAATTATTTAACCATAAATTGTCGCTACGTTTTGTTTACGCCCCTAAATTTATCATTTGGTTTTAATTTTTTTTTATTTTCGGTTTTCTTTTTTTGTATTCCTTTTTTTGGGAAAATCATTTTGCCAGATCATCGTTATTGTGTTTGTTGTTTTTGAAGGGACAAATGGAGAGGCGAACATACCAAACGGACAAAAACCTGCGTCCCTGGTGTGGCTCGCCCAATTGCATTTATCACACCTCGTCTTTCGCTGTCAAATTGCGTACGCTGCGCGGTTTCGTGTCACAGTGTTTGTGGTACACAGCACCTTTTGTCTGTTGCGGTTGAGAGTTTTTCATTTGTGAGGATTTCGCCCGGGCTTGAGCGATGTGTCAATGTTGAGGTGATTTCTGTGGCTTTAATTGGTTTATTATTTTTTTTTTTAATATAAAAAAAAACGATTCTTTAATTGAAAATGTCTTAAACTGACGAAAACATGTTTTTAAAAGTTTTTCCGGTTGGCTTCCTCTCATCACGGGTTGAAAAGGGTATTTCCCTTGATGATGAGCCTCGTTCTACCAAAAGCTGGGCCAAAAAAGTGTAGATGTTAAGGCGTTTTCTCGTCAGTAGGTTCATTGCAGTTCCGACACTAGTTAGTTGACACCAGAACTATCATATATAAAAGCACAGTAATTGTTAAAAATACCCCTTGAAATACATTGCATTTCCCTTGGTTTACTTTCTATTTCCTAACGACTTAGAGAACACCATTGAGCAACATTCGATATCAATCAGAATTTTACAACAAGCTATTTTTATTGCCCGCCAACTTGAACACCAACAAAGATGACCTAATAAAATTGTCATAAACGAATACAAAAAGCATATGCCGCTGCTGCTGTTGCTGTTCCCATTGCTTCGGCCCGAAAACAAACGGCAAAACTATTTTCCACCAAACAAGCGATAAGAAGCTCACAAGCAGCAAACTAAAACTAAAATAGGGAAAAATAAATAAAAAGACAACAAAGAAAATAAAAATACAATAAAAAATGAGGAACAAGTCCACAGCGATTATCCCACAAAGAAGGGCGAATATATTTTATGGCATTAACACTTTTTTCTGGCCGCCAAACAACAGCAACATGACAGCTGTCGAACTATTTTGTTGCAGCAACACAACAAATAACTGAATCACACACAAAAGACAAAAAAATGCAGGCAAGGCGACAATAAATGAAATTGTTATGAGTATCTGCAGGCAGGCTGCAAAAGCAAACCTACGCACACACACACACACACACACACTCACAACTACTCAATGAAACATTTTTATTTTCGATTTTGACATAAAAAGGCGCAAATGGTGCGCTTTTTATCGGCCTCATTCGCTTGCTTCCGGTTTCCGACAGCAATGGCGTGTCCGCTACGAAGTGGTCTCTTCAGAATTACCATAAAAAAAAAAGGAAAATGTGTTGGCAAACAGGCGTCAACGCACACACGCACACCCGTAAACACCGAGGCCGATAAAGGCAAACGAAATTTATCCTTTCCCACATACATGTGCGTTTTAGACATTTCGCAAATGTAATATATCCGCTTGATGCTTGTGTTTGTAAAAGAGCACAAAACACTTGGTGTATAAAAAAAAACTAGAACGGAAACGGAAATGTTCACTGTCAGCATTTCATTTGTTTGCGAACAAGTGTGATTTTTATGCTTTCCGCTTCCAAGGCAAGGAATTTTCAAAAAGTCTCCTTTTTCGAAGATTTTAGTTTGATTAGGGGGGGGGGGATGTCCCTACACAGTCGTATATGCAAATTTCCCTCAACTACAACACAATGCGGGTACGTCCCTGTGCATGTGCGAGTCGGCGCGCTTTCATTCGAATTGAAACTTATGACGGAATGACTTCGGCGTCAGCATCTACAATGCACGCTTGTTGGGCCTAATAAATTTTTGAATGGCTGCTTTCTTTTTATAGACTTTCCAGTTGCTTGTGTCAATGATGATTGATTTTTCTCATTCACTCATTCTTCTTCTTTTTTTTTTATTCAATGCTTGACTTTTGTAGTTTAAGAGATTCTATAAATTTTATATGGGCATGCATTAAATTGGGATTTTATATTGAACAAAGGCACATCATATACTGCTCTGGAATGATAGAAGAAGCTTTGTAATTTTATGTCACAGCTTGGGCAATTTGCAAATATTCTTTTGAACATTTCCCAAAAATACTAGTTTCCAGTTTAATATATGGCAATGAGCGGATGAATGAGCGGATGAATTTATCCGAGTGAGGGAGCTGCATACAAATTGTGTCATTCATTGTTGCCTCAAACCTTTTACTGACCAGCACGAACGACTTGTGCACCGATCGGATCATATATTGAGGGGTTCTCACTTTTAATGAATGGCCTTTATATAATTTGCGTAGCTACAAATTTGATCTCTAAAAAGTATATTCCCTACTTTTCTACCCGTTCAGTACCTACCTTAATTTCTCACTCAAAATGCACATTCACAAACTTTATTATTATATCGAACGTCAGTAACCAAATAAGAATTTCTTTAATTACACGCAAACCTGCACACTTCTTAATATTCATGCATACTTTAGAACAAACACAAATGCACCTCACAAGTACGCAACTTATACAGTGCCATGGCAATGGGTGCAATAGGCGCCTGCCCATTACGACGCAAGTAGTTCGCAAATATTTCGTTGCATGCCAACAGGTATTTTCGTTGCCTTTCATCATTCCAATTAAGATTAATAAATGCCGCGCATGCAGAAAATTAGATGCGTGCACAAATGCAAATTGAGATGCATACGGGGTTTTTCAAATGCCAAATACATTCATTTCATCATTTCCAAGCCCACCCACAGCACCGCCTATTGCACACACTCACCGACATTTTGCGGGCGTTGCATACCGTTGTTTGTGCATCTAATTGCAGGGAGCATTATGACGTCGCCATTGGATGGTACTTGGTTGGTATTTCAACATTGCTGGCTGCTCGTTGCAGTTCACGGTTTAATACAGTTCGTGCAAATATGCCACAGCAGCAGTTGAAGCAGCTTAAACGACTGAGGGCTTTGTTAGCCGGGGCTTATTTCGATAAGAACTGCTACAGCACGGACTGGGCTTTGCTTCCAGTTCTCAAAACATCTCCAGTTTCATCTCTAGTTTTTAATAATTTTTTGTATTTTTTTTTAATTTTAAATAAATACAATACCTTCAGTACCTTCAGTTGGTCCTGTAAATAGCTTAAGCAGACTGGCTTTCAGGCGTGAATAAAATACGTGCAATAATGCTCTTTGCACTACATATTAAGTATTCCCACTCATACAACCAATCGAACTTAATCACTTTTCGGTACAGAACAAAAAAACCCTTTATCTCAGCATTTAAGCATATTTTATATTTACGATGAAAATACGTGTTTACTACACTCAAAAAAAGTACGTGCAGAATTGTCCATGAAAAATAATGCGCATTAAAATAAAAATGATAAATCGACAAAGAAAAAAACATAACGAAAATGCATTCAGACCAACACCAGGAACTACCTACCATCTGCACGGCCAAGCCAAATGCCCAACGTGGTAATACGATTTTACACTTATACACTTCCGCCCACGCACGAACACACCAACACATTAATTTTACACAACCACAATGGCCAATGCAGCGGAATGAGCAGAGCGACTCGTCTCCACATAGCACATGTGGCCACGTTTGATGCATAAATATCACACACTCACACACACATACACACACACACAAGAACCTTTGTTCGGTTAGCCTTCATGGCGATTGCAACAGCGGCTACTAGTATTATTATTATTATATCGTACTCTAGCGCACATACGCCATGGCTGGACTATAAAATGACCTCATGAACATAAGTTAATTACAAATATAATTATAAATAGTCTCTGTGATGCGTGCAAAATGCGCATTGACGAACAGCCACGGTGCCGCGGCGTGGAAAACCACCTAAACAATATCAGAAGCAACATCATCTTCCCAACGATGCAGGGCATATCTCATTATTTAGGCGCAGTATGCGTGCATGGCAGTAGACAACGTCCACATAATTAGGTTGTGGTCGTAATGTCAAACCATAAAGGGAAATTTATTCGATGAAATGTGCAAACATTTCCACACAGGTAACAACATTCGATGCATGCGTATCCAAATGGTTGGACGAGGAAAACTATCTTCGGATATGCCGAAGCTGAAATACCTCCACACAATATGGCCCACTTAGAAGTACCTCCAACATAGATAATTTGCCTTCAGAACGCCATATTGACCCTATGCCAAGAATCCGCTTTCATCTTTACTAAATTAAACTCCAATCAAACGTAAATTGCATAACCAGCGGGAAACATTTCAAATCCCCCTTAAATCCCACTCACCTGGTACGCCGTACATAGCAGGGTTGCCAACTTTCGAAGAGCTCAGACCCGCAGATTCGAAAAACAACATTTTTTTTTTGGAAGACCCATGAACATTTCTAGGAAATCGAACAACCAGATAAAAAATCTTGTTAAATTAACAAAAATTCAACCAATTATACAATGTCAGTAGAGTTATTTGATTCTCAGCAAAATTCATTGTAATTCATTTTAATTCATGTTAAGTTTAGGTTAGTCTATCTGTAAGGGCAATAGCCCAGTAGATAAAGAAATAAATAAATAAATAAATTTTGTGGGTAACATTTTTCACAATGGTCGGTCGTCGTGTTCGTTTACGTTAATTTTGTTTCGTAATTTACCCACCATTCTATCGTAAATTTCCAAAATGATCATATCGAAACAATGCCTTCTGAAATATTCTCTACTCCAAAGTCAATTTTGTCACTTAGATATGCCAAAAATACTCCATGTTATTTTAACATGAATCTCTGATTGTTGATTCATGAAGAATATATCCTATACATTTTTGAAGTTATAGTTGTCGTTGTAGTTGACTCATTGAACATATTTCTGAAGGTGTACAAGGTGTTATGGGTTTTTGATATGGCCCCAAACCAATACAAATGTTGTATGGACCAAGGGTTCGGTTAGGCTAAAGTCTTGGAGTCCATCCTTTGTGATTATCGAATCCGAAAATGTTGCGCCACCCAGGCAGGCCAATAGCTTCATACACATAGTAACAAATTAAGGGTTTATTGCGCCCCGGTTTTTGACAAAAACATAATAATCACATTTTAGGATCCCAGACGAAGAGATCATTAAAACCTTGATCATTTAAAACTTGCATTTATTGAACAGCAACAAACCAAAATGCAGCCATACAAAAAGGTGACAGAAAAGTTTGATTTATACACCGAGGGCAAAAAAATCAGAACTGCATGGTTATGATTTGAAACGGCTATCGTTACGAAAAATTCAACACCGCACAGTTCTAAAATACAACTGAAACAGTTTCACTTTTTGAAGATGGTATGAGTTACTGGAGCGTGGGTTCGAATCTCAGTCAGACCATTTTTTTTTTTTTTTAAACTTATTTTTTTTTGTTTTTGTGCAAAAAAAAACGATCTCCATTTGCCTATTTTAATTTCGTTGCATTTTTGAGGTACTGAACGTCGATTTCAAGAAATCTAGAGTTAGCGCAGCAAAGCAAACCCCGTATTCATGACCAGCGACCCCTAAAAAAAAAAGAATACAAAAAGTAATGTGTTGAAAAGGAAACAAAAAAAAAATTGCTCCGACTGAGATTCGAACCCACTATCCCAAAAAGTAAAACTAATTCAGTTATATTTCAGAACTGAAACCGTTTCAAATCCTAAACAAGCAGTTTCATAGTATATGTACACACAGCGGTAGGCAAGCGTGCTAAGGGGAGCGTTTATGAATTCGAATGGCCAGGGTTCAAATCTCGGTAAGTAAACAAAAATTTATACCATTTCTTTATTTCGTAAATACCAATAAAAAACGTTGTTTAAAAAAATAATTTAGAGTAAAAAAATTCAAAATTTAATTTGAAATTAAAATCTTTTTAGGTAATTCTAAAAATAGGCCTTTTTTGTATTTTCAATTCATGAAATCACAAACATTTCAGTCGCAAAACAAAAATTTTCAGTCTTGAAACAACAACATTTGCGTCTCAATTCTTCAATGTGCCGTTTCAATTCATTAATGGGCAGTTTCAAAAAAATTTAAACGTTTTGTTGTCAAAATTCAGAACATTCAGTTTTGGCTGGAAATTGACAACGTTTCGTTTTGATTTTTTTCTCAGTGTATATATATCTTTTAAAATATTGATAAAAGAAAATAATCCTAAAATAGATGAAAACTTGTGAAACCCGGAGAAAGTTCTGCTAAACCCAGAGCCCTGAAATTGACTTCCAAACCCGGAGTCTCTGGGTCACAATGACCCTGCTTGCAAGCCTGATACATAGATAATATCGGATGAATCCTTCGAAGCCTTCAACCATTCCACCCACATGTCTTAAAATCTTACTCTCCGCCATCTGCGTCACTCACCGCCATATTTTGGTCATTCATTTAAGGGCAGCGCCAAAACCAAAACACTAAATTGAGTTTTGTGCTGAAATTTCAAATCAATTTGATACTCGCACGTTTCACAGCTGCTGTAAATCATGGGCATAGAGCGCGCCCATAAACGTGCCAAATTGTCATTTCAGCGGCAATATTGAGGCTATCGCTGTTGTTGTTATTTGTTGTGGTTGACTGTCTGGCCGACTGAACAAGAGAGTTAAGGTGAATATCATCACCGGTCATCAGATGCAATGTTGTAGATTCGAGTACGACCACGAATCCATCCATTGCTTAGAAATTTAATACGTTTTCGGGGCTGCGTGCTGGGTTGTAAATTTCATTGAATTCGGTAGCTTACGTGTTACGTTGTCCGAGAGACAAGAACATTATCGAATTGTTTATGCACATTAGGTCGTAATGCTAGCAAATTAATATTTCAATCGTGATAGCGGCCAAGAAAGGAGTCACCGCTTGCCATATGGAAGGGGAGTCATAAATGTATATGCTGCTCAGTTAATGCCGAGGCAATTAAATAACAAATGAAAGCAACCAGCTCATTAATAGAGACTTTATATAAACATAATAAATATTTTAAACACATTTGAATGTGCCTAGAGCGCTTTTACACCTACATCCACCACTGTTTGTATGCATACATTTTCTTTTCCCTTAATTACATTACTTTTTTCTTGCCGATTTGAATCTAAAATAGCTTCACAAACTCGCACAAGCATCCACAAACCACAATTGAAACGTGAAAGAATTCTCCGAAAGACCATAAAAAAAACATCACGATAAGAGAAAAGAACCTTCGCGCCATTTCACAAGAGATTAGACACAAAACGTAGTTTCTGGCAATTTAATACACTTGATGCCACAGTAATTAGATATGCATTACATTTTCATAAAAAAAAAAAGGAAAAAAGAAAAAAATGTAAATATTAAGCATTCAAGTTGAAAATGTCGCAAAACAAGAACAATGCGAAGGACAATATTGCCACCATGCAGCAGTACGGCAATACGAAAATCACGGCATGCTAAAATAGACGAAAAGTCTAGACAAAATAAATCATTGAATGTCCTTTGGGATAAAGTAGTTCAAGTAATCAAATCATGTACTGCATACCTTTTCGTGAATTGTTGTTGTTTTCTTGTATGGAGAACAGATAATGAGAATGGAAATTTATAGATTTGCCATCGAGTTCGGACTTGATTATTGCATGCGATTAGTCTCAGTTTTGCTCTAATCTACCAGTCGGTATTTTCTATTCATGTACATTCCCTTATTCGTCTTTCAAGTCGTGAACGTATGTGAACGTATGTAGTATATGCGAATCATTCAAGATGTTATGCTAAGATTGCTGCAATTCAAAGGAATACCGTCCAAGTAGAAGCAGAAACAATTTGGAACTTTGATAGCTAAATAGCTGCGACAGCTATCGTGCGAAATGACGCACATGCAGACAGTCAGCTAGGTCGACTGAGGAGGTGATGCTGATCAAGAATATTCCATTGAAATGAGTATTATTTTTAAGAAATATTTTCCATTTTCCAAGAATACTAAAAATATACCATCTATAGTTAAGCATGAAATTTGCAATTCCTAGTAGTGAGTGAAATCCACTCACTTCATTGACCGATAATGTCTTTGAAGATACAAATTTTTCTCCCATGAAAACACACAGTCAACTGACAGTAAATTCTACTTTCTCTGAATTCATGCAAACACAACAAGAAATACTGCTTACAAACTCACACAACCCTATGTTATGGCAGTACAAAAACCCATTCAACGGTGATGTTGTGCCATAAGTAGAATTATTTTCCGATACACTTTACACATGCTAATCGACACACGCCCAGGCACCACACCGAACTGCTATCAAAACAATAACCAATTTCCCTAACCCCTAACCGAGAACTGCAGTGAAATCTTTTTTAAAGCTTCAAATATTGTTTTCTTACAGTATCCACATGTTGCCGTCGCTTTTTTTCCTACTTTCCTGTTGCTGATTTTGTTATTGTTGCGCACATCATAACGGCACAATCGAATCGTTGCATTATTTGGTATTTTCTACGAGACACTAGAATAAAAGAGTTCCGATAAGATTGTTACCCTACAATACATACATGCTGATATTGCCATAATGCTAATCCTGCTTCTCTAACTCGCCCACACTCACACTCCACTCGCACTCAATATTTCCTTTCTCTGCCTTGCCTGGCTCTGCACTGCATTTGCATGTGCTTCTAGTTTTTGTTTGTATCCAATAATGCACTTCATTTGTTTCGAAAGCTTGTTTACTAATGCAATGTCAATGTTTACTCTGTTGCGAATATCAACTAATATGCATGTGTGTGTGCGTTTGTGTGTTTGTACGTGGGGGTCTTTACGTGTTTATAGTAGTTCTTATCCTGTGGCACAGTCGATTATATTCACACTTTAAAGTTTAAACACTTTCTAATCACTTTTGTGGTTGTCTGTAGAAATTATTCGTTTTCACAGTTGAACTGTGCTAAGTGTGCGGTACTTAACGGTAACAGACTGAAATTGATTCCATTGACGCAGAACAAAGGAAGGGGAATTTCACACATACGTATATATTTCGGTACCACAGATGACATCACAGCAGGGACGTAACCAGGGGGGTTTGAGGTTTTCGAACCCCCTTCGGGTTTTTTTCTAATTATACGCTGTGGCAGGGTATATTTACTTTGACACACCGTTTGTAACGCCCATAAGGAGGCGTGTCCGGTATGGAAAAGTATATATATTGTTGATCAGCATCGAAAACTGAATCGATATAGCCATGTCCGTCTGTCTACACGATTGCGGTCGCAGTTTTGAAGATATCGACTTGAAATTTTGGGAACATGTCTTTTACTTCAAAGAAGATAGTCCACTCTCTAGTTTTTTTTTAATCTACTTTTTTTTATGAAAAAAAAAAGTTTTTTTTTCGAAAAAGCGATCTGTTGTTGATTTTAATTTAGTTTGTATTTTCTAGTTTTTTCTTCAGTATAAGTAAAAAAAAATTTTTTGAAAACCCCGTCCGAAATTTTTTCCTGGTTACATCCCTGTATCCCAGCCAAAAATATTCATTTTGGGCGGACGCCCAAAAGGACCAATAAATATAAATTTTATTTTTGGGCCTACAGAAAAAAGGGAACAAATTGCGGGTGCACTTCTACAATTTCGAAAAATCGAAAAACACTAACCACTCTATTGTACATACATATTTCAAAATGAATTAAAAACCATTTTTGAAATTCAATTATTTGAAGATTTCTGCTTGCTTGATTTTGGTTGAAAAATAATTTTGGTTTGTAGGATTTTGGGAGGTAAAACGATAAACAAGAAATAAGTTTATGCTTATTAAAGTGGAAAATCCAGTTTTGTATACTTTTGTGTCTTTTTCAATTTCAAATTCCAACTTTATTGAGTTTATGGAACCGAAACCGGAACCGAAACCGATATTTTTTAAATCTAAGAAGCGGAACCGAAACCGGAACCGATTTTTCTTTCGGTTCCAGTCCCTGCTCCCAACTCTTTATATCAGTGAGGGGGCCATTTGGTTTCTTGTTCCAAAATATCATAAAAATTCCGAATTGAAAATATTTTCCAGAGAAGTTTAGTAAAAGCCATACAAAAAACTAACGGTTACACCAAAAGCCTAAAATATGAAGCCAATAAAAATGTCTAAATATTCTGCTTCACACTTAAGTCCCTGCGTATTATAGTGATCCAAAATTAATGCAAAATTGCGATTACCAATTACTAGTTTCGAATATTTCGCGAACGGCCCCAAGGATGAAACGATAATTGCGATTTTCGTGTGCAGCGACCCTGAATTGGCTTAGAAAATAGAGTTTGCAGACTGTTATCGAAAATGATTTATTACACTGGTCGACAGTACTTTTGTTAAATGATAAAACTTGGTTGTTTCTTATGTATTTTGCCACGCTGAATCCGAAAAAAACCTTGATTTTTACAGCAAACGCCAAAAATGCCCTTTTTGTGGTTTTCATACTGTAACTTTAAAATGGAATCATTCATTTTTAAAGAAAATTGTCAGCCCTACAACTTTGTCGAATATAACTTTTTTGTATCTTTTATGAATTTGAAGATACGAGAGCTCAAACGCAGAAAATATATAAAAATTTGTCAATTTTTGCTTTTTTAAAATTACGGCAAAATACATAAGAATTTGTCCATTTAACACTCAAAAAATTCAGTTTTGTAGACCAGTGTTATTTTACTATAGTTTTTTTTACTATAACTGTAGGACCCACTCTAAGTAAAAGCTCAAAATTTCATGAATTTCAGGACTTTTTTTAGAATATAAAAATATGTAATCCACTGACTAAAACCTGTAACTTAGGACTCTCTAGGATGATTTTGAAACCAATTCTAACTACGTCCTGTAAATCGTACTGTTTCTGACTGTATGCGAACACAGCTAATGTATGCATAAAAGTGAAGAAGGCAAAAAGAAATTACTACTTCGTTTGTAGTTTTTTTTTAATGTGCTTGATTAAATTAGTATATATTTTACAAGTTTTTTTTCATCTCAGAACATTTTCCATTGTTGTAGAATATTTCAGTCTAAAACAATAGATTAATTAAATTTACACCTGACGAAGATGTTGAAGCGGGCTTGGCAGGCGCTGCCTTAGCACTGGCAATTTGGGCCATGCAATTGTTGAATTGGTTGGTCGAAGTAGTCATGAGATTAACAGTCGTTTGCAGCTGACTTTGAAGGCAAGGCCTATTATTCACATAGGTGCCGCCACCATAGGTAGCAATTACCTCAAACATGTCGGAAAGCTGAGCGAAAAAGTATTTGAGTTTTACATTTAAAATATTTTCTGAAACTTACAGTATCCACATAGCAGCTCATGATATCACTGGAAGTAGTATTATCAGCACAGTAGAGCATTTTGCTGGCAAATTCCGCACTGAAGGTCTTGGCATTGTTCGATAGGAAGAAATTGATCAATTCGGGATCGGTGATGTCGGCGCACACACGCAATTTATAGCCCTGAACTGTCAAAATTTGTATCGTCTGGAACGAGTCAATGTTAATGCAGCTCTGCGCCTGCACACCCACATTAACATTTGCCGGGGCGCTGACGTAATGGATCAAGTCGGTGATATTGAAAATTGCATCGTACAGCAAATTCATGGAGTTGGTGAGGATTTTGTCGCCATTATCAGCGGTTGTGGTTTGGGTATTCAAAACGAAAGCTGAAGTCTGTGAAAGTAAATTATATTGCATTATTTATATAAATATATTTCCTTTTATTAAAACTTACATTAACGCTTAGGAGCAGTGCACATGCAGCAAAAATTTTCGACACAACCTTCATGTTTGTTGGTTGTCTTGTTTCTCAACTAACCAATTCGAAGTATTTATAATAAATTAACATTTGTTGTCGCTATAGTATATCGTTGATTGTGTTTATCTATTTAGTTATTTGGCATGTATTTGCTCGAGTCTGCTATCTTGAGTATCAAATTCCATAATTGTCTTAAGACATCGCCGCGCGCCCAATGATCGATGAGCATAATTGCGTTCTTTTCGTTTGCACTGTTTTACCTTTCACAATTTGTTGCATTTTCGGTATGATTGTGAGTATTTGCTCACCAGGTGTGAAGTTTTTCTGTTCATCAAGACCTTGGATAAAGGCTGGTACGAAAGACTTTTTTACAAATTAAAGCTAATATCTACTGCCCACCCAAACACTATCTCAGGAATAAGGGATTTGTAGCAAAATATGAAATCTTTGAGGCAATGTCCTAGCGTTCGTTTTCTATACTGCAGGTATGTAAAGTCTTCTATCAAAATTTAAAAATAAATTGTAATTTTTTTCAAATTGGTTTTCTTAGTTTGAAAGTGCGCACAAAATCCAGTTCAAGGCCAATCTAATCTATATTTGCATACTTTCCACATAATAACAACAACAAAATTATTATTAATTACCTTATGGCAATAAGGTTAATTAATTGAAACTCAGAAATAGAAATGGTAAGTATATGAAATGTAAACAAACAATGAAAGCGTAAACTTTCGATAACACAGTGCGCCGAATTTACAAACATGTTCTGCTCGCTGAATTAAAAATGAGTTTTCTGGCCGAATTTGTTAACTCAGATCATAATAGGGCCCTTGTCTCCCATTATGTCTCTAACATACCGTTCAAAAGACAAACACCAACATTTTATCTTTGGAAAATGATAAACCACTCATTTGGGTCTTTCTTGATTACAACTCTAGATGCAATTATTTTTATAAAATGTCCGTTCTTTCAACGGAAAATTAGGTTATATATAGAAACCGATCGAAATTCGGTTTTTCGGCTTTTCGGACAAAAAAAGCTTTCATGTTTCGGATTCGACCGAAAAATAAAATATCGGTTTCGCCCAAATTTCGTTTTTAGTCGAAATTTCGACATATCTGCCAAAAATTTCGGCCTGATACGAAAAATGTAAAAAATAACAAAGATTACACTGATCGACAAGACTGAACTTTTTGTGTGTTAACTAGACTTGATACTAGACGCGATGATTTTTAAATTTCTACTACCCCTACAGAAATTTCCACTATATCGTATAATTTCTACTTCTCGACACAGAAAACCATATCTACTCCCCTCTCTTGAAATCTACTACCCTGACAGTAATCTCTACTACTTTCTTTTATTTTTTCAAATTCGGCTTCGGTTTCGGACAAAATTAAAAAAATTAAAATTCAACCATTTCGGTTTCGGGCAAACAAAAAAATTCGGCCATTTCGGTTTTAGTCGAAATAATAAAAACAATTTCGGTCGGTTTCTAGTAAATCTTGAAAAGATCCATATATTCCCCATGTACTTTTTTTTACCATTTAATGAAAAAATTCAAGGTATACATGTTCTTTCAATAATGGATGACTTGACCAAAAAAGGTCACCACGAATTTGTTGGTCAACATTTTAACTATTCCAAATTATGTTAAAGGGATGAGAAGGAGAAAAATAATTAATAACACCACGTTGAAACCATGTTGAAATCTATCAGAAAATATATATATTTCGTTCATGGAGAATTATGACGGCACTCTGTGTAATAATCTACAAAAAAAAATTTCCATATCTATTTAAAAACTCATAATCTATAAATTCTTCTTCAATTACGAATACTTTGATAAAGAATTGTTTGTGGGGGTTTACATTATTTTTTACACTATTTGCGTGAATCCAACAACAGACATTCAAGTTTCTGCTTATAACGACAAATCATCGCATTAATGAGGATGTATTTCTCAACAGTTTACTCAAAAAGTATTTAAAGAACACCCTTTTAAGCTTAACAATCATACATACGTAGATCTCAAAGGAATGGAAAAACTTCTCTAAATTCGAAAACTTATCCCCCCCTACCAATCAAATACGAATTCCACTACCCTAAAATCTAATTACAAATTGAAATGGAAATGGAAACAAAGCTATAAAATAAATATTTGAAACTGTCAGAAATTCACCTCATAAATTAAAACAGCAAAAACAAGCAATTAGCTGCAGAAGAGAAAAATTTCAGCTAGCTTCAAATACAAAAAAAAAAAAAACCTATCAGATGACATAAAAATTGTGTAGAAGCTTCAGCAAATTCTCATGAACTTCGCAACTATAATTCAAACGGACGTCACACAGCACCACAACCAGGCACCAGCTACAAAAAAGGGTCACTCTGATGTGAGTAGAAGTAAAAGTCCGTACGCCTGCATGAGGCATTAGGCGGACAAATTGAAGCTACACATGTGCTAAGCCACCAACAAAACCCCCCCGAAAAGTATCCCTTTATGGCCCGTTTGTCAATGGCTGAGTTAGGGCGACATTTGCACCACATTTATGGCCAACTTTGTATGAGTATGTATGGTTATCCTCTAACTACCTCTCCTGTAGCTGCCAATAGCCGCATTAGCACCAAATTGACTTTTTTATACATTTATTGCTTTATTACTTGGAAATTATATCAAATATTCTATGTTTTTTTTTTCCCTCTGCAGTAACTTGCTATGTCCATTTCGATTAAATGCGGTGAAATTAATGAGCTTCTTTCTCTCTTCTTATGTGGCGGGGAAGAGGGGCTCGCAGTTTTCTCTCTACTTTTTTGGGGGTAAAACTTTTGTGTTAAAGTGAAAATGCTTTCGATTGCTGCGGCGCTGCTTGGTGGTGAACTTTATTATACTTCGGGTTCGGTTAATATGATAACAAATGACAATTGTTGTTGATCGGTGTAATTTATTTTGATTTGCCGTGAACGAAAGTTTGCAATAATGGCCTTAATGGGAGGACATATATTTGATTGTTGTGGGCGTTTTTCTTTTTAGTTGTATTCAATTAGCGGTTAGTATATAGAATATGAATTTTAGATTATAGTGAAATCATATATCGATGATCATACAAAATTTGTTACGAGGTATCAACTTATGACCAAATGGAACTAGTATATTCTTGAGGAAGATTTGAGTTTTTTCCAACATGGGGGCGTAACAATTCCAAATGTGGGCGAGTGGAATGTGGAATTTGAGTGTAGTGCAGCGTAAATTAACCAAAAGCAACTTGATCGAATGCAATTCATGTGGACAAGGAGCTTTTTCACTTGCAAAAACTTCGGGGGTAGCTGAAGACAGCAAAATATAGTTTTAACATATTTTCTTTACAATTCTTCGCTTTATTCCATTTATTTTGCTAAAAACTCAGAAAATACATTTCCTTTAATTTAGTTTCAGCGGATACGATGGAAAATCAAAAGTTTTTGCCCTCCTACATGCTCTGAAATTTAAAGCTGCTCAAGACTCAATAATATCCCAGGGAATAACCGTAGAAACAAACTAGTCATGTCTCAATTTATAATTTAAAAAAAGAATCATATTCCAAAAAATGTCCTAACCTACTGTCATCAATTTAGTGTATATCCCTTATGAATAGTTACCGCTTGGGTACTTATCCAAATATTACTGATCAAAAAAACAACTCTTAGCAGAACAAGTAATTTCCCACTCATGCCAAATCATTCAAAAAATTATTTAATTAAGTCGCACTGAAGTGAATATAAAAAGAAACTCTTCAAAAGCGAATAAAAAACAGAAAACCTTCATTAAATCCCCACACACACACACTCACACACAAACACACAATAAACCACTTTGCACTTTACACGGTTCTTTATACACCACCGACCATTCCACGACTTCTTTTCAAATCAAAAGCATACACTTTTGACCAGGTGCCAATTTACTACCACATTTAAGTGCAGAGCTGTCATACGGACCGCACTATTTAGCACCAGCAGCTAGCCAGAGCAATTGTGCAAATCCCCCTCAGGCGTTTTCTTCTGCACTTCGGTTCTTTGTGCGATGCTTTTCCATTCTTTTGCAATTTATGAGCTTTATTATTAAACTTTGCCACACCGAGCCAGGTGGACTTACATACAATAGAAAAAAAAGAGAAAACGAGTAAATGAAAACCGTAAAGAAAGCATAGAAAATGTAGGGAATGTACTCACATTCGTTGGCCAAGTTTATGCGAGTGTAAAGTCAAAACGGCCAGCTTGTTTCAACAACAACAACAACAACACAACAACAATAACAATATCGCACAGGTTAAATACAATGTCAGTGTATAGGTTCAGAGGCCAAACTATTTATTTACCCTTTTGTGTCTAGGAACAGTGGTGAGAAGCATATGAAAAGGGTTTGACAGAACGACTGCGTTGCTGAGGCGAAATAAATAAATTAAAAGATATTTAAATTAATTGATTTAATTATGCTACTAATTAGTCAGAAACCCCAAAACGAATTTAAGCAATTGCCTGGGTTTGGTTTGACTGAATGTTTGCACATGCAGAGTGAGAAGTGTTGGAGGTTAATTAGATGTGAAAAACCACAATGGGGTAATAAAATTGATGGTATGTTTAGTTAAATACTAAGAATTCATATAAATTAATCAACTTAGCAAATGCTCCGCACAAACAATTCTCTCTTTTTACACCAAAAAAAATGTTCATGAACATTTTTTTGTAATTATTTCAGAGAAGTTACACCTTTTATTACAGCACAAAAGCAACAAACAAATAAACATTACAACACCCCGCCCCCCGGTTCAGCACAACAACACACCAAGGTTGTGGCCCCGCACAAGAATTCCAGCTACACCCAGCGACACCGTAACACCTTCCGATAGTGTTGCCATCCGCGTAAGCCAAATTCATTCCAATCCATTGACACCGCCCCCATTCGCTCGGGCAAGTTGGCAACATTCTTTTCCATTCAGTCGATTGAATCTGAAATTTATTTTCGTAATTCATGGAAAACAAAAGCCGGAAGCAATATTTTGCTTCAGCAAATACTAAAAGGAAGAATGAATAAATATAAAAAAAGAAAAATAACAAAAGAAATTACAAAAAACTACAGCTCAGCACAAAAAGGATGCAATGAGTGTAGGTTGGAACAATAGAAGAGATTAACGAAATCAAAAAACAACAAAGACGAGGTAAAAAATAAATGAAAAACCAACAATTTCTACAAAAACAATAATGGAATTATCGACGATAATAATAATGATGATGGTTATAGTAGTAATGGTGCAGATTACTGGTGACTATGGTTGGAAAAAATAACTGGAGGGTATATAGGTTTGTTATGGAACTGCACGGCGGACCAGTGTTGCGAAAAAATTATTTTCGTAAGTTTTTTTCGAGTAATTTTCATTAAAAAAGCAACTAAAATTATTCTCAATTGAATGTTTTGTTACCTACCACCCTCATCCACACACAACACCCCCCCCCCCCCTTCCATCATTTGTTTATACAAATTTCTTGTTTGGAGTAATTGGTACTCAAGTGTTGAGTGTTTATCAAAGACATCAATGTGAGTACCTTCTCCAAAGCCCATTAAAAACCTATCAATTTTCTACATCACCAATGCTCGCGTTGCACAATTTTATTATAGCTCCTGGTAACGAGTTTGCTCGTGTACAGCAGCAATCCGCTGATAAGCGCTACTGAAGTCACGTTGAAAACAATGTGCCGCAAGAGTACGGCATGAAGGTGTTTCGAAAAATGTTTGTGGGTGTGGTAAGAGTTCGAGGTGGGAAAAACAACAACAGCAACTACACGTTGTGGCATCGAATGAGGCTAATTTGTAAATTGTTGCATTTTAATGAGATGCACGGGAGCACTTTCGAGTTAATGGCTTGAATGTTATAGCCGAGAATGTTTATACCCGAATGAGATGCATATTTTGTATTTATTCTTTTGGGGAAATTCATTTTTTTTTTATATTTATTTTCTATTTTTTCGATTTGTATTTCTTTTCAATGGCAAAGTTATCAAAGACCTGCTGCTGATGCCCCTTCTTCTTCAGTGATGTTGCATGGCACATAGCGTTTGATTCTCAACGCAGTTCCAGAGGATCTTTAGTCCTTGTCCTTATACTACTAACCCATCATTGGTGCAATTAATCCGAATTGATAATCTTCAATAAATCGCAAATTATTCATATTAGCTTGACCAATCATTATAAGTATAATGGGGCTAATCCCTTCATCACATTGATATTAACAGTGTTCCTCACCAAAGGCAATTTTCCACCATAAAACTACAATTTCCACAGTACCATGCACCATATAACACGCGCTCTTTCGCTATTGTTGGCATCACGACTCGCCCATTAATCTAAGATTTGAATTTTGCATTACTGGCTGGCAACGAACAATGCGTCGCGTGCAGCTAACACTTCCGTTAAGTTGGAATTGTCCGAGCAGGCATTGCACTTCACGACATAGTCATTTTCTGCGTCCTATGTGCCGGCTCAGCGGTTCCATTAAGATAAAAATTAAATGAAAATGTTCACGAGCCATGTGGAAAAAAAAATAAAAAGTTTGTTGAAAAAATAAATTGTAGAAGCGAATATAAAACTGAATAATTCCACTTTTTTTTGCGATGAGCGCCTGGCGATAAGCGAATTCGGGAAAAGCACGTTTCCCCGTCGCTGCTGGATGTGCATTCACAAAGTCCTTTAGGGACCGGAAGTTAGTTGGCTATTGTTTTTGAAGCCAAAGCAGGACAAACAGAATTGTTGTAATTTCCTTGGTTGTTGTAAGGTGGCGGGTGAATTGGTTAGAGTAAAGAAAATATAAAAATTTAACTTTTTTTGCTCATTTAATGGAATTTAATTGTGGAAGGATGGCGGTAATATTTTTATGGAAAAAAATATATTAGTTCATGGGTACGATTACAATTCGCACCCTAATAGTATGCAAGAAAAAAGGTCAAACATTCTATAAACTACCAACCATTTCCTCCTCACAAGACATCAGCATCGCATGCCAGGTGCGAGACAATCAAAATAAATTGTAATATAGCCCATATTTACGCTTCCCTTCAATACTTCAAATAACTCAGAGAAATGAGCTAAAGTAAAAAAAAAACTATGTAGTAAGCAAATTATCTTCGGACTGACCGAAGCTTAAATACCCTGCACATTCGAGTACGATACTTTCTTAGACCATTTTTCGGTAATTCTATTGAACATTTTTCGCTATTTTATCGATAGTTTTCCGATATTTTTGATCGATTTTTCGATATTTCACCGATAATTTTTCGATATTTTATCGATAACACTAGTTTACAGAAAAATGTATCCTCGACTTTTGATAGTCATTTCCTATGTAAAAACCCACGCTGAATCCGAATATGAAGTTGAAGTCACTCCAGAAACTGACAATATACACAAAGCAATGATAAATGTAACTTACGTAGTGATTAGTACCAACAATTTGCAATAAAACTGAAAAAATCGTGAAAAAGAGAAAAAAATGCATAAAAAAAACATAAGTGCTCTTTTTCTTTGCAACAGATGGGCTTTCAACATCCAAGAAAGAAACTTTGATGAAAAATTTGTATTCTACTTAAAATTAACGATAACAGCAGAATTTATTTTTAGAATTTTGAAAAATTCTCTTTAAACCCATATTTGTTGTCTTAACCGATAATCTAGTTGGAAAGTTTTTTATTACAGATAAGTTGTCAATACAATTACCTTCAATTCGATATTAAACTTTTTGTAATTGGACAATCGAAACCGGAGATATTTGCAATAATGTGTTTCAAAATGCAAAATATGCAAATAGTGCAATATCTCCAAAACTGTTATACTTATAATTTTTTCGACTTCATATTCGGATTCAGCGTGGGTTTTTACATAGGAATTGACTATCAAAAGTAGAAGATAACGAAATTTTTAATAATTTGTAAACTAGTGTAATTTTTTGATAGTTTATCGATAATTTTTCCATAGTTTATCGATAGTTTATCGATATTTTTTCGATAGTTTTTTAGGTATTTTTTTCGATAATTTTCCGATATTTTTTCGATAGTTTATCGATAACTTTTCGTAAATTTATCAAAGGTTTCCATTTCCATTAACTAAAAAGATGATGCTGATCAAGAATATCCATACCGGCCACGCCTCCTCACGGGCGCTACAAACGGTGTGACAGCAGCAATATACCCTTGGACACTAGTGCAGAGTATACAAATATCGTTTCCGAATTTCATCATAAATTTCCAATGCAAATGGTTGCGAATGAGAAAAATGTAACCACGAACTGCAACCCCGAGCACATTTCGCATAAGTATCCCAGCAGTTTGCGTTATTGATTCGCATAAATCAGTTTTTATGAGTGGCGCTTATGTTTCTTTCGGTTATAATTTTTTTGTTGTCTTTTTTTTTTGTTTCTTAGCGAAAAGTTCACAGGCTTTTGTACCGCACGGTTGCACTTTGCCGGTTTGTACGTTGTACCCCTTCGGACATGAATACGAAATCACTGCAGTAGAAAATTAGAATTTCATTTCGGTCAGTGTTTTTTTTTCCTTTTCATTTCATTTCTTTTGTTACATTCGCTTTTGTTTCACTGCCATTTTCGTGCATAAAAATAAGTTTGAATTTTACTACAGAATTTTGGTTGGTTTTTTGGGGTTTTGTTTTTTAGGTTTGGGCATTTTTATGTGCAGCGACCTGAGCACGTTTTCACATTTTCTTTGAACATTTTTTCGTTTTTTTTTTTTGCATCATACTTTTGGCACTCCTGCGTGAATGTGACCAGAACTGTCCGGAATGTTCACGTGAATGTGGTCTCCCTATGCCACATCCGTTTGCCAAAGGATGTGTGTCCTGCTGCATATGAATACTGTCTGTTCTATTCTATGTTGCCTTGCGGCATGCATTGGCGGTGAAGCATGGACTTGTGGTGCTGCCTCATTTCAAGTTCTGTACGTTTTGTTTTTGAAGTTGTTTGTGGCGGCGGAAATGTGCGCGGTAAGTCTCCCGAGACACAGGCGACACAAATGGCAAAAATTACCACTTTTCATTGAGTTACTTTGATAAGAAAATAGCATACATTATTTTTGGACTATATACACATATAGGGAATTTCAATAGGACTTCGGCGGAACGGCTTCATTTCTCACAAGTGAAAATCGAGTTTGGAAAAGTATGCAAACCAATTATGCCGAAGTAGTACCACACTAGGTATAAGGGAGTTTTTAAGGTTGCTGATTTCGAATTTGATGAAGCCACCAATAGATTTAGAGAACCGCGCCCCTTTCACATACAAATTGGCGTGGCAGATATTGTAGCTCTCCTGAAGCCACCACTGTGGCAAGGTATACTAACTTTGGCAAATCGTTTGTAACGCCCATAAGGAAGCGTGTCCGGTATGGAAAAGTATTTATATTCTTGGTCAGCATCACCGCCGGAGTCGATTTAGCGATGTCCGTCTGTCTGTCCGTCTGTCCGTCCGCACGATAGCGGTCGCAGTTTTGGAGATATCGACTTGAAACTTTTGGAACATGTTTTTCACTTCAAAAGTAAGAGCAAGTGCGAGAATCAGCCAAATCGGACAAAAACTGGGCGTGGCTCCCATATAACGAAAAAAATGTCAACCTTTTCCAAGTCTTTTTTTATAGCTGTTTTCGATTGGAAATGTTTACAAATGGATTTTCGATATGGTCCAAGCTGCCAAAACCACATATAAATGGGTCAAAATGGGGTCTTGAGACCAAATTTTTTTTTTGTGGATTTAATTGGACATTTTTAGAAACGGATTTTGGTTGTGGTCCGAAGCTCCAAAACCACATATAAATGGCTCAAAATAAGGCCTTGAGACCAAATTTTTTATATCGAAGTATTTCTAAACTTCTACTGTGTGGGGGTATTTCAGCTTTGGCATTGCCGATGATAGCCCACTCTCTAGTTTTTCGACATTTTATCAATAATTACCCACTTACACACTTACCCTAACCCAGGACTGTTTTAATCTATCTCATAATGGCATTTACTTTAATTGAAATTTAAATGCAATTCTGGCGAAAATTAAAATTTTTACCCGCGACCGCCATTACCAAATTGTCTAGAGCTAAACCAACATATAGAAGCATTTTGCCCCTAAAACTATGCAATAAGTACTCTTAAATGCTTTAGCTAAAAGCCATGCTCCACTTAATCTTATAAAAATAGTTTAATCTCAATGCTAAATCAACAGCAATGTTAAAACGTTGCGTAGTGCTTCTGCACTTTCGAAGGCAGTAAAAGGAAAAAAGGGTTTAAAACTTTGCACTAGGGACTAAGGGCATTTAAGTAGCGAGTGGTCAATTTTAAGTGCGCGTTTTTTTGCAATTTTTAATTTTCTCCTTTTTTTTAGCGTTTTTCCTTTGCTCATGAAATAAATACAAGGATTGTCTTCTGCAAAAAGCGCGTCAGTTAAACTGTTGCATGCAATTAAAATTCAATTGTCGCCTTGGACTGCAACGAACAGCATGGACATTTGCAAAATTACTGCCGCAGAAACCCTATCGCGCCAAATGTGTGTGTCGTTCGGTCCAGAAATGCATAATAAAAGCACTTGGCAAATTAACCAACTTTGAGATAAATTACTTGGTCATCAATCACAGTCCGCGAAGAAGCTGGAAGATTTGCAGGTGTGTGTGTCGTCTACTTTCGCAGCAGGTTGGTGGCGGTGTGTGTTTAGATCTCTGTGTGGATTGTAAGCTTGTGTGCTTCGGAAAAGTTACGACACCGCCCAATAGATTGGCTAATTATTCTTGCAATCGAACAGCTTCTAGTGAACAATATAAAAATGCCCTTAGCAGTTCTGTGACTACGTCCTTGTTCCAGATATGCGAGTATGCCACGAAAATAAATCCAATTTAAAACTAAGTCTTCCGAAAAATGATCAAATCTGCCAAAGAGCCATTAAATTTCTGACGTGAAAAGTGAAAAGAGCTTGACAACTTTTCAGCCATTTGTTCATGTCATTTCGCGAATAGAATTTCATACTTCAAGCCGATGATGAGAAGTCGAGGGAATGCGCACATGCGGTTAAAGCAGCTTTTACAGCGCCATCAGCGATTTAGTGCCGCATTGAAGTTTTTCGGTTTTTCGCATGCCCGCGAAAACTCACACCGCACGAGTGCGGCTTTGAGTCATCTTGCCAGTACACAACGAAAAATGCATTTTATTATTGTTTGCAATTTCGAAATCATTCGCAAGGCGTACAAATATGAATGGAAACAAAAACTCTGAGAAACATTAAATGTGAGAAGTGCGGACAATTTCATAAACTGAAAATACTTTTAATTGAATTACGTCGAAAATATTTGCGAAATATTTGCGGCGAATTCGCAGCGCACTTCAACGCCAAAGTGAAAATCTTTGTTAATTAGTTTAAGCCGAAATTATGGAGTGTGTTTTTCTGTTAGACCAAAACTGAAACTCTCAACACAATTTCCACGCTTTTGCCATCAAATTGTTTGGCTTTTGTTTGTTTTCTTTTCTTTTCTTTCCATTTTGTTTTCCTTTCGCTGAAAGTGCAGATTAAAGCCAAAAGCAGTTAACGCAATTTAGCAATTTTTTCTTGAGTTTCTTACTTTTATAATTTCTTTGAATGAAGCAAAACAGTGTATCGTGGAGGGAGGATGATGAGAGAAATTCACGCGAAAATATGATTTCACATTGTCTTATATTATTAAAATAAGTTTTAAGAGTTCCTTTGCTTTTTACTTTTTCTCCACTCACGGATGTAAAAACCAAAGAGGAACTTTCATATTTTCACTTCCATATTAACGCGGATAATGCCTGTGCTAAGTGTGTCATATGTATGCAGTGTTGGATTTTTCTATATGCAGAGAAGACACGCGCTGGCCTCGGAGGGGCGCCACAATTTGTAATTTGATATTTATACACTACACCTCATTAGTAATAGGTATACTACGGCTATTGTAAACACGATTGCGATGGAGCTAGAAGAAAGCTATGACCCAAGCTTTGGACTTATCCTTTATTGGCCCTCAAAGGAGTTGACATAGAAAATGGGCAGAATCTGTCCGCTTCCACGTGAACCTGCCATATAAGTGAAAATCGTGTTTTGTCACTTAATGCGTAGACCCACACCCTAATTTATATGAACACCTATATCTGTTACGTTGGAGTATTACATGTTGGCATGTAGCCTTTCCGCATGAAAACCCTCATGGCCAACCACTGGGCAACATTAAAGTCCAGCCTTTACTGCGACAAAAAGTGATGTAAAAATAAAAATATAAAATTCGATTTTTATTTTTGGGCCCGCCTTATGACTGTGCCTAGAGCTCTACTACACATAAATTCGGCTCTGTACGTGTGTGTGTGTATCGTCTGTCTCTGGGTGTATTTTGTTTTGTCATTTCAAGCCAAGCCAAGTCAGCGCATATGGCTCGTGGCGCTTCGACAAAGTGTCTGTGGTGCCTCAAAATGGTCGTAACTTTTTCCCAGTTGTTGTTGGTTTGCCTTTTAACATTTTCGTACACATATTCGAAAGTTGAGAACGTTTACTAAATCCTGCTCTCAAATATAACTAAATAAATTGTGAAATGTGACATAATTTTATTGGCAGATAGAATACTTCACGGTACGTCAAAAGTTCAAAATTTCCCACTCGAACGTTGGAGGTTCAGAGTGATTTGGCAGCTCTGCATGTACATAACTTGTTGTTGTTCTGAAGGATTGACGTACGACATGCCGGGGGTATTCCACACAAGAATTTCTCTCCATCCTCATATTGAAGTGAATTTATCATCATACCCCACTCACCCTGTTCATGATCGGAAACTACTGCACAGTTTTTTTTTTTTTTTTAGTTCTGCTCTTTAATATGTGTATGTACAGTGTTTTGATAAATATATTTCCACAAATGTGTTCGTTCGAAAAGAAAAAGGTTACAAATTTAACAGAGAATAAATTGCTTTGGAAATTTTAGAATTCACGCATTGGAGGCATTGGTGCCATGGGTGGCATAGGAGCCCATTGCATGGGAGCCATGGGTGCGCAATCAGTGCCGCTGCATTGAGACTGGCTAGAAGAGCCGCTGCCAGACTGGCTCTGAGTCTGTGTGCCATCAGCAGAGTTCTGCGACTGAGTGCCCGGTCCCGATTGACTTTGGACTTGTGTACCATCCGAAGACTGTTGGGTCTTAACAAACAGCGCATCCGAATCATCAGCCGCATCTGTGGTGGCATCCGCGGTGGCATCAGTGGCTGCATCGGTGGTGGCAGCGACCGTAGTAGGAGCATCAGTGCTGCCACCAGAATCAGCTGAATCATCACCGGCCAAGCACGAGTCCAACAGCTGGTAGGTGGCCGCTGTATCGGCCACATAAGTCCGCTCGGTGGCGTTCGTGCACTGATCTTGATTATCCTGAATGGACACCAAACCTTGGCTCAAAGTGGTGGCAGCAGTGGCCGCATTGTTGGAAATGTCATAGATTTGGGCAACGTCTTGTGTGGACTGTGTTGGAAGAGTTTGTAATAGTTGCCATAAAAATGTTTGCTTCAAAAAAAGTTTAATTTCCAATTCAAATGCAAGTACTCACCACCGACGAGTAGCAATTGAAGAACGTGAGCACATCCGATTCATTGTTACAATTCTGATAAGAAGTACAAATGTCGTCGGTGTCCTGAACGAAGCCGGCCCGGCTGGTGGCTGCCTGAGCGGTCAAATTGGCGATTTGTTGATTGGCCAACGTAATGCAGGCCTGGTACTGGGCGGAGAATGTGTTGGCCACCTCAGTTAGGACGGGCAGATATTTGTTGAAGCACGAGGCGGACAGCGCGGGATCGATGGCCGCATCCAAAGCCTGCGGCTGGACCAAATAGTTCATCACGGTCTTCTGCACATTGGCCTGCTGGAAAGTGGCACTTGGTGTGGCCTGCAGAGAATTTCACATTACATTTAATTTTTGTTCATCAAATTAATTATTAAATTTATGTACTTTAACACTCGAGGCACTGAGGAGGCCTAACAGTAAAATGCTCAAAGCGAACTTCATTTTTGTTTCGATTTATTAGTATTGTTGTTTTTCACTTAAACCGTTCGATTCGTAATACCAGAAATGTTCACTTGTATTCGCTTTTTATAGCAAATGGTAATTTCCAAAAAAAAAAAAATTAAATGAATTCCAAGAACCATTTTTTTTTCAATATGATTGAGTGGATTTAATGGAAATTTATTCGTGATTTTTGTGGTCATATGAAAAAAATAAAACTTTCGCTTATTAACAGTTAATGACCATCCCTGGAAGCACTTTTGTAATTAATGCAATCGAAATGTTGCGAATGATGAGAATTAGGTTAGGTATACGGGAAGATGTCTGTTAAATAACAGCATCATAACATAAGGTGGTGGTATACCACGTCACTTTCAATGCTGATTGCTTAAAGACATGATTCAAATATTGAGAGAATTCCAAAGTTCGGAAGCTCTGCCAAATTCAAAATATTTCAAACTATTTATTGTGCTTAGGCAAATTCTTTGAAGTCTTAGTAGAGGAGTCTGATGATCAGAAACGACAAGCCCTGATGAGTTGTTGTTTTCATTCGCCTTAAAGTTATCTACGTAATCAGCCTTTAATTGCAGCAATTGCCATATATCACATAGCTCAGCGTACAAACTATTCAGGTTTTAGGTTTTCATTTACAAATTTATTTATAAAATTCTTAATACCAAAGCATTACAAATATCTTTAAAAACTTGTTAAAATTCAAAGCCCCTATCATATTTTTCGCTGGAATACCATACCTTCAAACTGTCTGCAGAAACTTCCTGCAGGTAATTAGAGAATTTTATCAACAAAAGCAAAAGTAATAACATCAATAACTGCTTACTCACATTTCGATTCAGAAATGATTGAATGCAAAATTATGCCAATTTTCAATAACACCTACGGCCATCATTTTCAGTGCGTCATCAAGCCAAAAATATGACATCGCCATTTCGTACACGAATTTGGGGTGAAAAACTTTTGATTGATTTCTTATTGATTTGGAAGAGCTTATGTGTGGGTTTATGTGCATAAGCACATATTTTTGTACGCTAGTGACCGATATCAGGTCAGCTTGAATATGCTTTTTTGTTGTCTGCTGTCTGTCACAACTGGTATGCGGCACCTACAAGGTTTTTTTAAACTAAAAAAATGTTTTTGCCTGACTGCCACAATGGAAAGTGAAGATAAGAAAAAGCAGTTGACCACAATTTTTTGTATCTTTTGTCGTAAAAGTATAAAGTAATTGTTGCAATTTGGGTGTAATTCAAGACTTTTTCGACTATGAACACGTTGGCAAGTGAAATAAAGTAAATGTAATTGAAGGCATCGGTTTAGTCAAGCGATGATCACTTTGATTTTTCGATATTTTCTCGAATGTAGTACACTCGGAAATTAGTTTCCCATCTAAGATTACATAAGAAAGTACTTCGAAACTATGCTAAAATTCTTCAAGTCCCTCAATATGTATTTGGAAATTTTTGATACTTCAACCAGAGAACTCAGACGCTTCAACTTTTACTCCGCTCTAATGTCAATTGAAAACAATGCACAAAAATAGGCTACTAAAAAGATCACAATTTTACACTGTTCCATTGCCCGATTTGATTGAACTGTTTTTACTTAACATTTGTGACTTAACATAATGTTAGAATAACATATTTTAAAACAAACTTAACAGTTTTATTTGTTTATTATGAAAATGAAGTGCTTAAGGGAACTTTGGATTGAAATTGGAAAGAAATAGTTTTTTTTTAAATAAAACATTTAATTTTGAAATGCCGGAAGTCACCGAAGTAGGACAATGTAAATGTTAACATGGATCACGTTGTGAAGCCTATAAAAACCGTACTGGATTCCACTGCTTTGTCCTGTGTGGTTCAGCGAGTGCATCTGTGAATGCGATACGTTCTTTAATGCCCGTTTATGCAGCCTTAAAATATCAAAGATTTTTCTTTAATTAAAAGAATTTTTTACTTATACATAATCCCTTTATCTTTTGTAATATAAATTCTAATCAAAATGAACTCATTTAATGTGTGCATTATTTATGAATTGCCTACTTATTTTGTTGTAGTGGAGCAATATGGATTAATTGTTATGAAAATACTTATATCTTGGACAGTCGATGTATGAATGGATTTATCAGTGAAACAGTGGACAAAATGTACCAAATTATCTCATAGAGCCTATTTACACAGTCATTCCCGTGACGCATGGGCATGCCGTTTTTAGCATGCCGTTTTTACACTGACATGGGCATGACGAAATTTGACAGTTTTTATATGAAAATGTAAATAAACGAAGCATGGAGTTGCCACCTTTTACGTTTTTTGTATGGATTTTCTGTGCAAAATTTTCTATCCCGTTTTCACTACCGCAGTTCGTATTAGCTCTTTGTCAGATTTTTCGTCATCGAACTGATAGTGTAAATAGGCTCATACAAATTCGAATACCTTTTCAAATAATAAATACAGTACTGTACACCAATTAAATCTAAGCATGAATTTTAAAATATTTACTCTGTGCAGCTTGAATAGCCCACTGTGCAGTGCAAACCATATGATAACTGCCACTTAGGAATTTGACATACTAAACTCATTTTTCAATGTTCTTGTCGACTGAAGTTGTCTTTGATGATTACAAACGTAGATGGATGGTCACTTCGTGAGCAAATTAAAAATGGCAAAACAAGCACCAGGGCCCAGTTGGACCTTGCGCAAGAAGATAAAGAATTCGCAATGAATTCTATAAAAGCCTGACGCACCGTGCAACGCATAGTTCAATAGAAAAACTGTTCAAGACGAAATAGTAAAATAGACCGAAAGCAACGAAATGAAGTTGATCTTTGGAATACTAAGCCTTTGGCTAGTTTCAGTGGTAAAATTAAGATTTAAGAAAAACCCGTGATTTTCACAAATGTAAATTGTGCGAATTTCCAGAGCTGCAGTGGCCTGCCTTCAATTGGGCAAATTTCTCCGCGCTCCGACTTCACGTTGGCCAAATTTGTGCTGCAAAAGCAAGCTCAAGTGCAAGCAGCTGATCCCGCGATCTCCACACAGTGTTTCGGCCTGTACTTGCCACTGCTGCAGGACGTGGCCAACCAATGGTCGACCGATTATAGTTATTGCGTAGGTAATGCCACCGAAGATCGCACCGATGTTATGACAGAAATGAAACACCAACAAGATGTATTAAATACAACAGCAACAGGTGTTTGTTCGTATGTCAACAAGTGCCAGGAGATTATGGATTCAATGGATTTCTTCAATTGCTTTGCCATTCTGGTAGGTTCAATGAAGGTGTTAAGGCCTGAACTCCCTCATCATCGTAACTATTATAACCGATCATGAATAATATTACTTTGACCTTGTTCCAGAGCGAGAATGTCCTCAACACCATTTATACCATCTCGAACAATGCCAGCGACGATGCGGCCTCAATGTTGCAACAACTAGAAGTGATCGATATCAACTTGTACAAATGCACCAACATCAGTGAGCGCACTTATGTTCAACAAACTGCTCAGGTGTACGATGCTCTGGACGCTTGCCTGCTAAATGGACTGCCAGCGCCTGCACCAGAACCCGAAACCACTAAGGCTCCAGAGGCAACAGAAACTACCGTAGCCCCAGCAGAAACTACCACTACAGAACCGGGCGCTCCCACAGATGACCCATTTGAGAACCCACAAGTCGAGCCAGTGGAATCCAGCGCTGATCTTATGGCCAAGTCAAAGGCATCAAAACGTATTCGATTGTAATAGCTGCCGTGCTGCTATGATGACGGATGTCTGCAAAGTGTCTACAATAAAGGCGATAAGATAACGAAATGAAATCGAAAGTAATGTCTATCGCCAAACTCAGAAAATCACCAACAACAAAACTTTGCTTAACTTCATGATTTGATTCAATAAAACTGTTGACAAAATAATTTGCAATTTCATTCAAGCGCGTATTCATTATTTTACTACACAAATAAAGATAGTTTATTTGAATACACTGAAAGAAATGCATAGTAGGTAGTAGATAACTTAGTTGACAGATCATACACTGAATTCACAGCTTTTAAGGTAGTACTAAGGTTTAGTAGGAACTATATTTTTTTTAAACACAAAGCACTATTAGTATGAAATAGTATTTGTGTAATATAATAATTTGCAACAACTTCAGCAAAGTAACCGGTTTTTTCGAGTACAGGGTACAAATTTTGTTGTAGTACTATTAGTATGAAATACTATTTGTGTAAAATAATAATTTGCAACAACTTCAGCAAAGTAACCGGTTTTTTCGAGTACCGGGTACTCATTTTGTTGTAGTTTTTACAATTTGTCTAAAACACACACATTTTTATTTAAAAAGCATTTAAATTAGATCTAATAACAAAGTAACCACACTTTACAGATACCGGGTACCCATTTATTGCAGCCCAACCGGAAATAATAACTTTCATTAAATCAAACTAGGGATTAAGTTTCAGTCGGTCAAAGTCGATTTATATATACCCTACATCTACTGGGCCACAATAGATCAGCCATCAAATTTAAGTCGACATCAAATTTCAAATCAGCGACCTCTATCTACAAAGTTTGGAACTATTTCAGTGAAATGGGGTTACATATTTCAAAAAACACAATTGTGACTTATATGGGAGGTAGGTGTGACAGTCAACCGATTTCGGCCAATTTCAATACCAAGTTTGACCTTGAAAGACCAACTTCCGCATTCCGTTTCCGTGATTCCCAGATACTAAATCGTTGCTGTGAATTATAGAGGGCCCTACTGTTTCGTGCCGTTTCCGAATGGCAATAAAAAGTTTCTTCACTGCAATTTATCTTCTCGCAAGTTTGCCACTGCTTGTTGAGAGTTGATGCCCGGGTAGGACTGCCGATCGTATGTCATATGTATGTCCAACTCACTGAGCTGCAAACCTGTAAAGCAGTTTTTTCTTTTATTACATACAAAAAGTAGTTTAGGTTATATTTAATTGTGTTAAATTCATTTCTATTAATTAAGCACACGTTCTTTTTAGAAACAAAATATCTTCAGTCTTGACATTGTCATTATTTCTAATTAAGTATTTATTTCGTTTCGCAGACGAAATTCATTGAACAAATTTTGCATTCAAGCGACGCCTAAGCACCGCAGCAACTCATTGAATGATTGCGTAGTGGCCTCTGTATACTTTCTTTGCGCTTCAATGGTACACATCAAGGCCTGCTTTTCCATGTCATCGTATTGCTCCTCCCATTTTATAATTCCCACACTTGAATATAATTTAATGTCCAGCATATTATTGAGGTTCTTGGCACCCTGTTGGGAGAAACAATAAAAATAATATAAAGAAAACAAAAAAAAATGCATTGACATATTTTCCTTGAGCTTCCTCAAGTCTCCACAAGTACTTACAGTATCCGCATTGCATTTGAAAAAATCCACATCACTATCCAATCTAGCGCAATCCTCCAGTCGTGCGCATATTGCAGTAGCATCCTTTGATATGTGTTCCTGTTCCGGAGTACTGCTGCTCTTAAGCAATACCAATGTATTACTGTTCGCAGTCAGGCATTCCTCATAGCACGTGGCGTACTCATTTGTGGCTTCCGTGGAACGTTTTGAGTAGTCAGCAAAGCATATATCACTCTCAGCATTATCCACTGTTGCCGCCTTGTTCAGCTGCAGTTGCAACGAAAATATCCACAATATCACAAATAAAAAATTCCTATAATCCATTTCCATGCGTTGACGTCAACAAGTCGCGCAGCGGAAGAAGAAACAGCCCGACTGAACTAATTGAAGACTTTTGTTAGTTAGTACATACCTTTGTGCTGCTTTCTTCGCTCTTCAGTGCGCAAATCTAATCTTGTCAATTTTTTTGACATTCTTTTTTTTTTGTTGGTTTTTTTCTTCATAACATTCCCGAAAAAAAAACTTTAATTTGATTTGATACTTTCGGATTTTTGCTTCTTGTTTGCACTTAACTTTTATTGGTGTTATCAAGTGTAATTATGCGAATTTTGGCTTTTTTTTAAGATTCTCTTACACTAATAAGATTCTCCAGTTTTGCCCACAAGTATGCGATTTGGATTTTTGAACACGATTTGGATAAAATAAAAAAGTTTTGGAATCTTTTCTGATTTTATATATTTGTGGACGAAAATTAGCAGCATCCCCACTGTACATAAAAAAAATGTTTCAAGTGTAATCTTTCCTCTTACAATCGATTCTGATCCTTCAATTACCACAAGATATATGGAGCAGGAATTCGTTGATCTTCTGTTTCCGGTTTGAATCTAATTTTCCTGTCAATAGCTAAACCGATAAATTGGCTTAATCTCTTATTTGACTGAGTTTACTAAAATTTTCGCCACTTAAACTCACAATTCAGATATTTTTAGAGAAGCCTCTATGCATAAGAACTTTAATCATAGACAGACAAGTAATATATGGTTGTAAATGTGTTTCTGTCTCAAACATATTTGGAAATCGTTCTAAAAATAGCGGAGTTAAAAAAAATATATGAGTACATTCAGTGGCGCACCCAGGATTTTTTTTCGGGGGGGTGTTCAAAAATTGTTCAATTTAGAAAATTATCATATTGAAAGGTTTTGGCCTTGCTTTCTTCCTTGCGTCCCGTCCTCAGGAATTTAATATTTTTTTTGGATAAAAAGAAAAACGTATGATGTAAGTCTCTTTTTCATGCAACTGAAGACAAAAACAACTTATTCCTTCTATTACACCGTTCGACACAAAAAAATGCACCGTTTAAATCGCATTTTTGTATTTTCCATTGAAATAAATTCATCTCGCCAGACTAAAAAAACTCCGATATTTTCATTTTATAAATATTTGTTTTAGCTTAACATTTTCTGAATTTTTATAGAGTGAATTTTTCTCTACAATGAACAAATTTTTTTAGCAGAAAATTGAACTTTCATGCGTTTTTGTTTCTATATTATGAATTTTTTCAAACAATGTTTCTAGTCTAGCGTTATGAGTTTACATCCAATCGTAAAAAGTTTACATGTTTTTAATGGTATGGTTTTCCTCTATCAAATGCATATTTAAATTTTGGGAACTCTTCTGTGCAAGTTAATACCCTGATATACTATATAACGGTACTCCACTTTAGCTTTAAATTCATCCATAGTGGAGTCAGCGAATTACAATGTACATACAGAATCTACATAGAAGGTTCTGGAAAATTCCATATTAATAAAGAAGAAGCTTCCAGAAACCTTGAATTTCACAACGACGCTTCTCCATTTCATCATCTTCTTTGTCTTTGGTGAAGAACATAGAAATTGGTGTTGTCAGCAACTTAATACTTCTGGATACCACTGTAACTAGAAGATAAGGTTTGTATTAATCGAATTAAATCGGCTTTTTTTGAAAACCCGAAAATACCCAGGAAACAATGCAACACGCAAATATGCGATTTAAACTGTTTTTAGAATTGATCCAGAAAAACTGGGAGACACGAGTACTCTTTTTTAAGCCGCTCTAACCGAATCTATTCGCCCAATCATGTGCAAAAGTTTATATTTGTAGAACGGTGTTATACAACATTTTGGACGATTTCATGAAAATTACAGTACAAAACAAAATCTTATTTTAAAGTTGGAATTTGATAATTTGAAATTTTTATGAACAAGGCGGGTTGCATTTTAATTCAAATATGAAATAAATATTAGAGAATTGAAGGCATTGGATGAAATCAAAAATTGTGTGGTCTTTAAATGCAGTTTTTGATTTGAAATCGAATCAAAAAATGACTTGTAGTTTGATACAAAAATTGATTTTTTAGATTTGAAAATGGAACTCTTGCAAGAAGGGCAAATATAGCCGTGTCAATACTTTTCATAATTTTCGGATCAAAAGATTAATAAAGGCCTATACTAAATTTTTGTTTTTATCGTAGTATATAAGTATTTTGGCAATTTTTGAATGCAACATGGTGAAAAATAGATGAAACTCATCATCATTTGTCCATTTTGAACTTTTGCGGATTTTTTTTTTAGCTGTTTTTGTTTTATTAATATATTTTTACCAATCAAATTAAAAAACATTTATCTGCAGTTTGGTTTGGTAATGCGAAATAATTTCAGGGGGGTCAAACAACCAAACCCCCTCCCCCTTGGGTGCGCCTCTGGGTATATTAGATATTCGTAGTATGCCACTGTATTTAGTTTTCCAATACCTACAACCGAGCCGAGTGTTTTTTTCACTGTGTAATTTGATATACATTTTGTTTATAGAAAGCTTCCTGTTGTTAGGTCTTGTTCTTCGGTTGAATAGAGTGATTAAATCAATTTAACTCAACTCAGTGGTTCACTTGCCATTAATGTATTCCTCGAATTAGGCTGATATGACATTTAATCGATAAGCTGACAATTCGTAGAACCTCGACTGTTTATTTTGTAATTAAAATAATTAAATTGAATACATTTCAGCTAACTTAATTGTGGGAAAATTTAAGAATTATCTACGGATCTACGCAGTGTTGAGTTTACCTCTAGTTTCGATTGGATTTGAATTTTTTCAAGGCATTTACAATTTTTGCTTTGAACTGACTAATAGGATCTTCCATTTCGTCTTCTTCCACATCATTGGCTTCCGATTCAGTTGTGGCAGTTTCTTCGGTTGTAGACTGGACTGTGGTCACGGGTTGTTCGGTGGTTGTGGTCTCGTTTGGTACAACGGGTGCTTGTGGCACTGGTGCCTTGCCACTCAAACAATAACCCAAATTTAAATTGATATCATCGGTTTCTTCTTTGTAACAACGTTCACACTCCGCTGTGCATTTGTCTTCGTTTGCCTGTATGCGATTGTATTGTTCATCCACCTGCAGTCGATATAGCTTGGAATTCGCTCCGGTGGTGGTCATATTTATGGAGCTAATTGGAGCCTGAGAAATATTTCAATATTTAATTCGTTCACTCAATTCCTGGGTTAGTGTTAGTGATTTTACCTGATACTCATAGCAGCCGAAAAATGTGGACGAATTGATGCCATCATATTGCTGGCATTTCTGCAATACCTCACAGGACTGTGTGACATTATTTCGTATGTACTCCCGCTGCAAAGCCATTGAGTCGTCGATCAGTTGGCGAGCTTTTTCACCATCTTTAAGGCATTTTGAAAATTCCGTTAAAAAACTCTGGTAACTTTCATCGATTTTGCCAAAGTAGTACTGGAAGCAATCGTTGCTATCGGCATTACTGATGGCTTGTGGATTGATCAAGTATTTCAAAAGATATTCTTCGGTTGGCATGCCCAAAATATTCGCCCCGCAGAGACAAAGTCCCAATGACAGCAGCAGAATTTGCACTTGCATGTTTATTATTTTATTTGGATTTTTCCGACTTCTTCACTTCAATGAAATTCACTTGGAATTGACTGACAATCGTGGTATTCGCAGCCTTTTTATATGCTCAATTTTTGCAATGAATGGTGCAATATTTTCCATTTTGTTATTTTGATTTTCTTTATTGGCAATTCAATTTAATCCAAAATTCGTATCTATTCAGCTAATAATTAAATTCGTCAGCGTTGGGGGTTAACGATTTCATTCGGCATCTAATCTATCAGACAATGGTCTGTGTTGCGGTGATGAACGCAAAAAGTACAATTTCAACTGATGCAATATCATAACATAAAGGTGACTTTGTCATTAATTGGCTTCAAGTGTTTTGAAAGTAAAAAATTGTTATTTGACCAGACCTACAACATGTTTTACATTAAGATTGGTTGTTTCGTAGTGTAATCTCAGAGGGGAGTCGGGGGGGGTGGGGGGTTTAGGGTGCTGTAGTATCATACAAATTAGAATTAAATGCGTAAAATGCGCTATATGCTTTGTTAAGCAAACGAAACATTATCCTCATTTTAATTTTAATTTATTTTTCTCTTAATTTTTCGATGCTCTGAGCAACAGATGCGTTAACCTCAATGCTTCACCAAAAGTGTTCATAAACGTTAATTGTGGTAAGTGTTTGACAATTGATAGATCAATCAGCAAGCCGTTTTAATGTTTGGTGATACTAGCAGCCTCAAAATGACACAGTGAGGCCAGAGAGGACAATTAAATTGCCGAATCACATTTAAGCGAATCTCATTTAAAAACAAATTGAAGCCATAAATTAAGTATTCAACTGGCTGCGGAGGAGCCTGGTGAATTCATTTTTATGTTCATTACTCGCCTTACATCAAAGTCAGATCGCTAAGCAGAGAAGGCTAATATCAGAGCATATCATACAATAATCCTTTAAAGATACGCATTCCCTTTTGTGGTCTAAAATTTTGAGTGCATTTCACCACGAGTCTTATCAAGGCGCTAGTACTTTCTGAGCATGGTACGAAAATTTAGCTCAAATGAAAATAACTCACACGTTAACTAAAACGCCAATATGATGATAAGAAATGGAGTGTCATTCTCGCAAATGACGACAGTGCCATCTATTGCTAATTCTTGAAAATGGTTGGTGTTATTGCTATGTTTAGCGATTTAATTTAGTGAAAGATATACTACAAAAAATATCAATAATAACAAATAATTTATTTTAAATAATAATAGTATAGTTTCGTTAATATGTCGTGTATTGAGATAAAGTTTTTTAATTAATAATAAACAGATTATCTACAGGGTGATCCACCAACATCTTTACATATATACATTACACCGTCCAACACAATAAAAAAAAAATCGCTCGTTGTCAGATTTTTCTAGATCAAATCGTTTCTGTTTTTAATTGCAAAATTGTGTGATGCAATTTTATTACTCATACGCCCTGTATGGCAAAATTTTGTTGAACAAAAAACCCATGCTCCAAATATTTTAAGAGACATTTTTTATGATATTTGGACATTACTCATACGCACTGTATTCCTTGCTAAAAAATATAAATTGCCATACATATAAATTGCGTGTGAGTAAAAAAATACCATTTAATTGGAAACATTTCAAATTTGTGTATCAATAACTACAAATGGTGTCCCAAAAATGGCTACAATCCTTTAATTCTCAAACTTTTTTTTCAGTCAGTTTATTTGTGAATTAAACAATGGCATTTGCAAATGCACCGTGGGTTTGTATATGCATTTTTTGGGAATTGTCAAAATTTTATTAGCCAAAATTTCAATTTCTTTTGACACGGCTTATATTTAACTCAAATTTACTCCATGAAAACGTTACAAATACTACTGAAATTTTTTTTAAGTGATTGTTCTATGTATTTTTCAAAATTCAAGATGGCGGATCCAATATGGCCCAATAGGTGTAGGGTATATATAAGTCGGCTTGCCCGACTGAAACTTACTCACTTGTTTTTTTATAATTACTTGACATACGCAACATGACATTTGCATCCGCATCGAGGCGAGGTGGGTTTCACGGATACGCACCCGCGAAACCCACATCCGTCACATCCCTAATTAATATTGACCACAAACTTTTTTATGTAACGCAAGAATCAGCAGAGGCATAACTAATCGCAAATTAAAAGTTTGATTGGTTTGATGTTTAAACATGTGATTGGTCATGGGACTTTGTATTAGCATTAAATACAAGCATTAAATTATATTCGGATAACCGAATATAATTTCCTCCAAATGAAATGTTCTACCCCAAATGAGCAAACTCAAATATCATACGGTTGTATTGATTGTACACCACTTGGGTTAGTTTTAGTTAAATAATTTTTTTTCAATGGCTATTTTCAATAAATATAATTTAGTTAAATTAAATAATTTTACAAACTGCTGATAATTTCGGTTTTTATTGTACAAAAAGTGTGGGATCAGCGAGAATCGCACATGTACAAACAGGAACATAAAATTTAGACAACATTCCTCAATCGTCTAACCACATTCCACATACTCTTACGGGTCATTGGCTGGAGGATTTTCAAATCCTCCTCCGGTGATTGTTCAGTGGTAGTGGTGGTGTCTGGAGCCTCAGTGGTGGTGGTTGTGGTGTCTGGGGCCTCAGTGGTGGTGGTTGTGGTGTCTGCGGCCTCAGTGGTGGTGGTAGTCACGGGAGCCTCTGTGGTGGTCGTAGTCACGGGAGCCTCAGTGGTGGTCGTAGTCACGGGAGCCTCAGTGGTGGTGGTAGTCACGGGAGCCTCAGTGGTGGTCGTAGTCACGGGAGCCTCAGTGGTGGTCGTAGTCACTGGAGTCTCAGTGGTGGTCGTAGTCACTGGAGCCTCAGTGGTCGTGGTGACAGGCGGTGAGGGGGTGACCTCACCATTCAAACACTTCTCCAGATTGGTATTGGCTTCGGTCAATGCGCTAACATAGGTGTTCTTGGCATTTGTGGTGCACTTCTTCCGATTGGTTTCAATTTGTTGGTATTCCTCTTCCAGAGTGGAGGCTTGCAAGGCTGAGTCAACGGATAAGGTATAGAGTTCAGCGTAGTTGCTGCTTGACTAATTAAACGAGAATGCGAGGAAATATTTTATATTATTTAGAGTTATTGGAATGCACTCGTAGAATACTCACCGCCGTATTGTAGCATCGGAAGAATTCAAGTCCATCAACGACTGACTCACAGTCATTCATTTGCGAACAAATCGAATTGCCACGGGTCAGCATGGTATTGCGGTCAGCAGCGCTCTGTTCGGTCAGAGCAGCCCTGGCATTCGATGCAGTCGTACCGCAGCCGGTGAATTCCTTATTGTAGTCACCAGTGATGACTGCCTCCTTGCCGCTGTAATCGCCGAAACAGGCCACACTGTCCACGTCCTCAATATCGCGGGTTTCAACAAAGCTGCGCATCATTAATTGCATGATATGCTGTTGCTGGGCAATAATTGGCTTAATATCGATACTGTACGCTGAGGCGCTAGTGCCAATGGCCAACAGGCAGAGGGGAAGAATGAATTTCAGCAGCATTTTCACAAATTTTCTTTCTTAAACACTTTTCTAGTTCTCAGTTTCTATACTGATTCTCTTCAATTGGAATATATATATATATTCGCTTGAACGTTCTTTTATATTTTCTATTGCTCACTTTAAGTACCTAGCACGCCACAATTTGATGTACGACTCTAACATGTGCCTGGCATTGTCGAGGCTTTTATATATTTTTTCTACTTTCTTATACTTAAGTCCCCCAGTATTGATTGTATTTCAATTTAAATGTTATCAATCGCTACGTTTGGCCACCATGTTGTGCGATTTTAATTAAATCGTCATCGTCATGTAGGCAGATAATGCGTAAAGTAAACGCAAAAAAGTCAGATTTCGGAGTGTCCCACCACTATCGTATATCAAAAATGTGTTCAAAATTCATTTTAATAATTCCGATAAGGTTTGTTGTTTTACCTGTCTCGTTACTGTTAGCCGTATTGACATGCACACTTTACCACCGTTGTTTCGTGTGATAAACTCTTCAGTATTGCCTAATCGAACGGGTAGACATTTTTCGACTGCTTCTATAAAAAGAAATCGATTTGAGCATTATGATTGATGGCTTAAAAACCCAAAGGTGTCTACATAGTCCTTGTGTATTTCCAACTAGAATACGTACGGCTTTAACAATCTCTATACAATTTTTGTATTATTTTTTAGTACAAAAGTTCAATAAAAGAATACACTCTGGGCACTTTAAAGATAAAATCTCCTTGAACGGAAGTATGGCTTATCACTGTGAGTTGACATGCTTCCTGCAAAATTTTTGCTTCATATTTCAAAGTCGACGAATTCTGTAGACGAATTGTAAACAACAATAAAAATCACACCAACAATTGATTATCTGACATTGTCACAACTCACCATTATAAGAATTTTGGGAACATCACCACTGTGCTAGTGGAACCATTGAGTAGTGGACTTGAAATCATCACCGTCTTCCTCAATAAAGATGTTTTCTTCCGAACTTCATTAAAAGAATCAATTAGAAAACCTAATAGTGGAAGTCAATCCTAGGACTTAGGACTTGACGTTGTCCCTGAGAAAATCGCAGCGGCCAATCGATGTGAGATGACCCAGCTGGCAGATTTGTTCTTCACCTTGTATGGCATGTAGCGCCATCGCGTTGGAACCGCAGCTCGGATATATCGAGGTTGTTGAGCTCTGGCCACAGAAAGTTAGTTAACACAATTGACTGCAATGGTGTCTCCTTCCTCAAAGAAAGAAATAATGTCCGATGCAGCCACCGCCACCAAACAGTCAATCTTTGTGAATTCATTGATGATTTGTCGAACATTTGTAGATTGTGATCGCTCCAATAACGGCAATTTTGCATGTTGACATAGCCGCTGAGCCAAGAATGGGCCCCGTTCGAGAACATGATTTCTTGGCCAATATCCGGATTACCGGGGATGCTCAATTAGCAAACTCATGACGTTGGCTGTGGTCTTGCGTCAGCACAATCTTATACGGATGTAGGCCCAAAACCAACCGCAATATAAGCTCAGTGTCGAACAGTACCAATATCTGTCTGTTTGGTGGTTTAAGGTCCAATAGAGTGTACTCACGCTCAAACTTTTCCACGGTGCGACGAATTTCCGGCGTCATCATGAAGCCATGATGACGACCGACGAAATTCACTTCGAGTATTTACAACTGAACTGGAATTTCGATAATATTTCTAAATAATTTCCACTCGTTCGGCAAGCGTGAAGCGATGGATGATGAAATGGCAAATCTTACCTAATATTTTGACAGCGGGATGTCATTGGTGACTTTGACTGCTGCTGCTGAAAAATACCCATTGGAAAAACTATCATCGCTATCTGGTCACCCCTAATGATAGCTGTTGATATGTTAGCGTTGTATTCGACTGCGGTGGTAAGTATGTGATACAAACGTGTCATGGCATTAAAGTATTTACGGTTTAAGTTTGATATTATCAAATATATTGACAGTCCAACGAGTAGTACAGAATCACCGAGTCCTCTGTACTGCCAAGTCCGGCGAAATAAAGATTGTGAAAAATAACACTACTCTCAATCCTACAGTTGGAATGAGCTGATATGAATACGGAATGTGGCTAACTCGGTTAGTTTCCAATCCGACTTCGGCACCATTAAGCACAACCCTAATGCGCGCTGGTCCTATCTCATACATCTGCTCTTGTTAGTTCGCCCCTCTCGTCCTAAACAAAAACGAGTCATTTACAAAACGATTCATATTCCTTGCAAATATTTCCAAATTTACCAATATTGAAGTTGATTGGTTCTGCTACTGCTTCCATATATACTGCTTTTGTTAAAATCGAGGCGATAAGTCATTTGGTTTGTGCGGTTAAATTGAATGCCATTTATTGCTATGCGATTTTATATTGAATGCACTTAAGCCATATTAAATTATTGCAAATATAAATTAAGTCTACTGAATAACTAGTGGACAGGTTGCGAATGGAATTGTTTTTTTTTTACTATTATTCTTTGTATGCTTTTGTTTTTAATTTTTCTTTTTTGAGGCCATTATTCAGATAAGAACATTCACTATTAAAAACGTTAATTACAAAACAATTGCGATATGGGTTAGTCGGAGAGCTATCATACCCTCGCTGTCCATCAGCACATTTGTGTTTATTCAGCTATTAGTCATTTATACACTGAGAGGAAAATGTTTTAAAATTGAACGATTTCGTTTTTAAAATAGAGCTTTGTACAGATTTGTTTTAAAACACGGGTGCTAAAAACAAATTTTAAAACGCAAATGTTCAATTTTAAAACATTTTTTTCAATATAAAACAATATTTTTTGAGAAAAAAATTTTTGTTTTGGGGTTTTTTTTTTGCTTGCAATTATTTTGTTTATTTATATTTAGGTAACTTTTTATTTTCTTAAATTCGAGACCGGGATTCGAACATAAACTTATATACATTTAAGCACATATGCAATAAATTTGATATTGAAAATTTGTAGACCGTTAAGCAAATTTGTTGCCATATGGCTACATTCCAAAAAACTACTTTTAAATAACTTTTTTTTCAAATTTTGATTTTTTAGCACTATTAGCATCATTAATAGCAATAATTAACGTAGAATAGATTTTTAAGGCTCGAAATGAAAAACATGTAGCGAAAGGGTTAACAGAGTCTAAATGTATTATATATACATTTTTTAAAAAAAAACACCTAAAACTATGCTTTGATTTTTTGAAGTAGAAAAGAACAACAGTATTATCAATTTCAAACGACTAACGAAAGAGCAAGACGATTGAAATTGAAAGCATTTGTTTTAAAAATTAAAACATAAATGTACTGCAGAAAAAACGATGTTTTAAAATGCAAATTGAAAAAAAAATGTTTAATTTTAAAACGTGTTTTTTCTTTCAGTGTAGGTGAGAAAGAAGTAAAAAATTAAAAAAAAATTATTTTATTTTTTTTCCAAGTTCTTTATTACAGTTGAGAAATATAGATCTACAATTTTGTTTACATTACTAAATTCTTTCATGCGCTCGTATAGGGTAGTGGTACATTTCGTGACTCGTAACGTGAGGGATGACCTCAACCTCGTATTTAAATGCGACAGGACTAAATACATCTCAGTTCCTGCGGAGAGTATTCCTAAACTTTTCCAAAGCCTCGGCGATACGACTGCGTGGTGCTCGGTAGAGATCCTCTTCGGGCATTTCTTTGTCGTTGAAAGCGGAATCTTCTCCGGTTGTTTCTCCAGCGTCGGTTGTTGTAGGCTCCCATGTTGTATGTACTTCTGTTGTGGGCTCCTCAGTTGTGGTTGGTTCCGTGATTGGCGCTGCAGTTGTTGTAGGCACTGGTGTCTTACCCTGCAAGCAGCCTTGCAATTGGTCGTACGCAACGGTAGTGTCCTCGACATAGGTGCGCTCCGAAGCAGTGGTGCAACGATCTTGTTCGTTTTCGATCAGACGATATTTCTCACGGATGCTGGCCAAAATTGACGTGGCATTGGCAGAAATGGTGTACATCGACTTGGTGTTCTCGGAGCCCTATGAAAGGAGCATTTTCAGAAAAGTTTCGTTATTATTTTGCTCAATTCCGTTTACTAACTTTAGAAACTTACCGCATTTGAATAACACTCGAAGTACTCAATGGAATCGTCTTTGTCATTGCAGTTGCTGAGCAAAGCACAGGAGCTCTGCGCCGATTCTTCGATTTCCTGGCGATCGGGGTATGTTGACTGGTCTATGTCCTCCTTGCTCGCTTCGGCGCTCTTCAAGCAAGCCGCATAGTTTCTCTCATACTGCTCCGTAATGCCATTCAGCACGGGCACATAGTAATCGAAACAGGCCATCGAGCGTGTTGGATTTTCCTGCGACAAATCGCGTGAACGCACCATGAACTGCATTAGGTTCAGATCGCTCGCCTTCAACTCGGCCGAGACGAGGCCCATGCAAAGAGCCAACAAGGAAATTTTCACAATAGTCTGCATGTCGCTGAGGTTTTTTCGTATCACTTTCAAGCTAAGAAACTCGCAAAGAACTTTTTTATTTTCTATTGAAATTTTCTCAAATGTTCGTTCGTTCGTTCGTTTTAACGCGTTTGTCGTTGATGAAAAACTGTTGCTGCTACCAGAACCGGCCAAAGGTTTTATAGTAAAACTTCCAACGGCTGCCAAGTTTCTAATAGCCCCCAATAAAAGAAAAATAAAAAAGAAGTGAATTATTATTGTGTGTTTGTGTGTGAATGAGCTGTTCCAGTTATTTGTGATTTTGTTTTTTTGCTTATGAAAAATCTACAAAGCCTTGTGGCCTTTGCATTTAATCGCTGATAACAGTGAGGCGGACAATTATCATTTTTCTTCGGAAATGTCGTTATTTACATATACAAACGCATTTATTACGATATGCGTTTTTGTCTTTCTTTCGATTATCAAGTGAGTGGCCGTCAATTATTTTTTTTTTTAGTTAAATTCCAAGAAATCACAAGAAAAATCTTGAAAACGTAAAGTACCTGCGGAAATTGCCACGTATTCTGTTTTTTTTGTAATATTTTCTATGAAATTTACTAAATTAACATTTCTTTAAAGATTTTACAATGTTTTTGTTAGCACATAAATCCTTGTAATATACTATTTCCATAGAAATATGTGATATCTTTTGAATGGAAACAAATTTCAATAAAATGTTGAAAGAAATATTTGTAGTATTCACTAAAGATAAAATGTTGGTACGCTCTAGTATCATAAAATCACTTTACTATTGTTGTAAAAATATAGTAAAATGTAAACAAATGAAGTTATAAAAAAAAACAGTCCAGTCCATTGACTTTAGTTCTCAAGTTCAACTTGTAATCAAGTAGCAGCGAACCCGCGCCATGTAATACTGGTGAGTAGATAATGTGAGTTTGATTAGAGATTTCACATTTCATGTTACCAGGCATTCCATTAATTGAGTACCTAAGTTTCAGTTCGAGTCGGTCAAAGCGGACTCATATTTTTAAGCTTTTTTTGGGGGACCCCAAAAACCCACATTTATTTTTTCTTTTACTAAAAATACGATGGCACATTACACTTAAAAATATTTTGTTACCTAATACAAATTTTTAAACATTAGATGTCAATAGTTGCATGCCTGCTGGACTAAGCTTAAGCCCATTCGTTGTTTATACATAACATGCCACATGCTCTTGCCGATTCAGTTAAAATACAATTTTCCATACCAGAAATTTAAAATACACTTTAAAATCTTGACCACAATACCGATTTTCAGGGGTGCCATATTTGCGTGGTCCATAATTACCTTTGGCCGCTGAAAATACACTATACCCAGTGGTCAAAAGAAGGTGTCTGCAGGCATGCCAGCATGCCACTTTAGGAGTTCGGATGCCTTCCCTCCCCGCTTCCAACCTTTACTTCTTTTTTATGTGAAACGGGACAAATAAACAGGCCTACGTCTGTCGCTTCCATGCGCAGGCAATATTGCATAGAAAATCCATTGACACCACCCTATCTCCCTTCTAGCGCAGGCATACCGGCATGCCTCCACTAGAAGCGAGGATGGATGTGCAATTTCTTCCCATAGCAGGCGTGCAGGCATGTCTCTAGCGGAGAGGCCTTGCGAAATTGACTACTGGGTACCTCTCAAGTAAATTTTGGAGAAAAAATTTACAAATATTTGGGTTTTCTATACTAACATTACCACGTGCCCCCGGGGCCTTCGACAGCGAGCAGACTTCAATGTCAAAGATGTTCATGCACTTCGCTGAAATTTCAACGTTGACATTTAGACATTTTCATAGTAGTGTCCCACTTTCTCATGCATGACGCTCTGCATGACATTGCATCAATGCCACACCAATTTCTCTCATTTTTTGAGTTATCAGTGGTACCGCAAGAATCTTATTAATTCATTGCTCGCGGCTGACAGGTACGGTTGTGGTATCGGAATTATGCATATATCATATAAACAGTAGGGCCCAAAAGAAACAAAGCTGTGTTAACATTTATTTCTGTAAACTTTGAGTGAACGGAGAGTCGTGGTAACACTATGGACCAGCGTGGTCTATGTGAGGCAATTAGCCGCCACTCTAACCTAACCTAACCTACCATTTATTTTCTACCTTTATTTCTTACTAGCTGGGCCCGACACGCTTTGCTGGGCCTAAAAAACTTTTATAGTTGCATTGTTAAACTTATCCTTTAACCAAATTTTTTCCTTGAAACCGAAAGGTAAAAATTTCACCGAAGTTAAAATCCGCAGATATGGTAACACTGCTTGGGTGGGGAGAAATTAAGGAATAGGTGGCAACCAAGTTGATTGTTGATCATGTAATATTTGCTATAAAAAAAAGTTTCTGCACAAATGTGAGAGAAACGCGTATTTTCTAACTTGTGGGCAGTTAAAGTGGGCGTGTGATCCCACGACTCACGACCCATAGAACACATATATAAATGTTGGTGAGAATCGGTGCTGTAGTTTTCCCATCTACTCGTGACAAACATACACGTCTCTTTTATATATCTCGTTGTTACAACCGAATTATGCTTGTTTCAAACCAGAATAAGTGCTTCAATCGCAATTTCCTAGCCACAACATCGCGCCATCGTGTGTATGTATTTGTCAATTCTTTATAATATTTGCTTTAAAAGCACTGCATTAACTATTTGCCAATCACAAAAAAGCGTAAATAAAAAAAAGCTTTTATCTGTTTACGAAATTCTTTTGTGATTACCTTCTGAACTATTTAATTTTTAAGCGGAAGTTTCAATAAAAATAATGCCACTTATCATTACACAGAATTTCGTTATTAATTTAATTTTATTGCATTCATTTAATTGGGGAAGATATTATTTCACCTAATTAGTTATTTTTTTTTTAATTAAACGAAATTTCATCGGTCATGCCAACGCTGTAATTGACCAATTCATTTGGCGTCGGCCAACACCAACAAGAATCAGCATTGCCCAATATCAACTTAACGTATTACGCGGAAGTGTTATCGAAAGTTGTATTTTCTTCGGTTGATTAGAGCATAGCTTAAAAATAGATTTATTAATATTAATTTTAAACAACAATTGCAAAAAAAAAAGAAATAGTAACTTATGACATTTGTACATTATCTAATCGGATTGGTGGGTTAAACTGCATGTCACTATTACAAAATGTGAGGAAATTATATCTGACAGAAGTGATGGAAGGCGCCATTGAGGTAGATTTTGAATTGAACTAAAGATTGACACTCAATTAGAAAGAAAATCAAAGCCAAATTTTTACTTGTGATTTAATTAAAACAAATTATTTCCCAATTCTTTTATTTAATGATCTGTTAACTAGCATTTCTCTAATTTGAAATTGGAATAACATCAAGTTTTCTTGTAGCAAAGGAAATAATTCAGTGCCAACAGTGGATTCCCAATATCAAAAGAATATAATTTCAAAAAACGTGTTCTGTGTGATAACGATCACCACATCCAATGAAAGTCCAATGCCCGTCATTATCAATAAACTTAAAACAGGGGACTTTTTCTTGTACTAAATTTGGAGCTAATATTTTAAAAATGCCATCATAAATATTTTCCACTCAAAGGAAACGAACAAAAATCGTACGGTATTTATTTTCTTGATATTTTTATAATTTTTTGTTTCTGCTTTTGGTTTGAGTTGCAATCAACATGCTATGCAAAATTAATCTGCTACCAACAAGTCTAGAAAACAAACGCGTCATGCGTTTTTTTTTTAAATAAAACAAATTCTCGAATCATAAAAACGAAATCCCCTTTTCCACAAAAAATATGTATGTACTAACTTTATTATTGACCATAAAGATAGAAAGGCAACACTTAATCGGAAAAAAAACTAAATTCTACTGAGAATTCAAAATTGTACTGTGGTAGTAAGGAAATGTTTTGGAGTCCCAGTCTTCAGTTGTCAGTTGTCCATTCAATGACTATGACTTAACACGCCAAGATTAGGGTGGAGCGGTCGTGGTAAGGTAACACATTTTTAATTACCGCATCAATATCCGGCAATGCAGATATGAGAGTCATTGGCATAGACCAGTGATGGGCAAGCATTGCCTTTTCGAGAATGTATTTGTGAGCTATGTTCATATGTACAGCTCACGTACGAAGCTACAAAAGCTCAAGCACGTTAGCCAGCATTAGTTTTGCATTGCCAACGAGAGCTTGAGCGTACATTGAAAGGCAAAGTCACTGGTTTAGAGTCCATACGAGCGATTGATTTCCTAAAGCATTGAAAGAATTTTCATGATCACTAGCATTAGGATAAATTCACTATGGAACTAGCCACCTCATAGTATATAGTATCTGTTCTTGACATCACATAGTATAAAATCAGATTGTTTGCCTATCCGGATAACCGGACGTCTGTCTTCAACTTCCAGAAGCCACCAGAGGACCTACAGAGCGGCAATTTAAATTATATGTCTTATGTATCCATGGCTTGAGACACTCGACCGGACTTCTTATTAACATAAAGAGGGCGTGGCAGTTGGGTTCAAAAGGGGATCCAAGGGGCAATATATTACATACACATACCAGATTTCGATCCAGCCTAATGTATTAGTTGGTATCGTCATCGTTAAATCACTGCATTAATTACTCTACGATGGGTATTGTTGCATGAGTCATTTCAAAATAGGTATTGTACGTACCATTATTATTGGCACTATTTTTATTTATGGCAATTCGAATGGTTTCTTATCACATAGGACCTACAACTTATTGCGTCAAAACTTCCATAAAATTTAATTTTTCATATCGATTTGTATTGCGTAGCACTACAAAATCACTTATCATCGCAATTAATAAACAATTTTTTTTAAATGTCATTTGCCGGAATGAAGTAATTTGTAAGGTTTTTTTTTTTCTTGGCGATTTGAATGATTAAGAATTGTCGTTGTTTTTACGGAACTTTTAGTGTTTGTGGAATTTTTACTTAAATTAAATTGATTACTTGATTTTGCAGATTTTAGTGACTATCTATAGTTCACTTTATACCAAGTAAAAAAATAAATCAGAAAAATACAAAATTTGTTTATAAAATACTCGATAAGCTCAAAATTTCTTGTTTGGAAAAACCAATTTCACCTAAAATTTTTCGGAGTTTTGAAGTTGTGGTTTGCAAAAAATGTACCACAGCAAAATAACCTCGAAAAAGACTTACATAACCGATCCCAAAAAGGGTTTTCAGCAAGAGTGCGGTAGCGTACGGGTGACCTTTGACTTAAAATGGCTCGCTTATTACAGCTTATCCAGAAAAGCACCGATGACATTTGAAGGACTTTTTTTACGAGGATAATAATAATAATTTTGGTTTATACTTGCAAGTTTTTATCTGTCTATCTGTCAGTCATGCTGACTGTCATACGAGCTGAACATACGCTGTGCGCTGTTCTAGCTCCGATCTATAGAATTCACTATCCACTAGGGAGCCACTATGCGCTAATCTACATTCTTTGATAGGGGACTGCATGGGATGGTGGCGTTTGCCTATGTTAAGCTAGGATCCCACGATTGCCCCAATGCGGCAATATGTTCCGCTCATACGGTTGGTGTATCGGCGTGTCTGGTTGGTGCCTATGTAGCAGAATATAATCGTCTCAATTGAATTCACACGATTTGTTTACGATTTTTTGAAATTGCGTAAAATTTCGGAGCATCGTGGGATCATAGCTTTAGGCGCACCATGCCCCATTTCATTTATAATATTCATTCCCTTGCACTAGTATAGTGGGTAAAGAGCACATTGCACAGTGGAATCGCTACTTGATGAGCTTCACCATCAATGTTCTATAGTATGGTCTTCCTCGTCAGTGTGTGTTTCTGATAGTGTATTTAAAATCTTTTCAACTACATTTAATTTTTAGCTTAACAAATCTTGATTATTGATTCTTACAAAAACAACTAGCTCCATCGGATTCACTGTCGATGCATTTGTCTTAATTCTGCTGTTAGCTTTGCATGGGCAGAGCTGTGCAAACCAAAATAATATACCTTTATACATTTAACCCATTCACGACGAGTGTTACCATATGATAACGCTGATAGCGTTCCACGGTATATTCAATTAAAAAAATATTTGAACAAATATCACTAATCTGTTTTTTGATTTAAATAAAGCATGCTTAGATCTTTCTTTTGATATATAACTCTAAGCAATCGCTCGTCAGTAGCGATCGTGGCGGATAATTGAAAAGTAGTGTTTTTGAAAAGTGGGCAAAAACAGCGAAAAGTCACGACCTTTCCAGTAAGAATATTTTTCATTGCCATAAAAAGTTATATATTTTAAATATTTTTTTTTTGGCATTTGGGTAAAATATCAAAGTATTAGAAAACGTATAAAATAAAATTATTTATAACTTCTGTGTTACCTTTTTATCATTTTGAATTTTGCTGTTACCATATGGGCACGCTCGTCACAACCCTAGCAAATTTAAATTTTCTTACTGAAATTGTTTGTATGAGCTTTTTTCATGTAAAATTAAATATATTTTATTTGTATATTGATTTGAAAGTGTGTTTGTGTTCTTAATATAATTTTAAAAAAATTTTTTTTTTAATATTCAGATTTTAAATAATTTTTGTATGTGTTTATATACATATTTGCGTACATATTCGAGTATTTTTTGTAAAATGAAGTAAATTTTTTCTATATATTGGTTTGAAATATATTTTTTTTTAGCTTTTTTCATATAAAGTTAAAAATATTTTATCTATAAATTCTACTTGGTGTAGTTTTGTAACAAATGTTACACAATTTCACGGGAATTGTGGTAGGAAAATTCTCCGTAAGATATATTGTCCGCTTTGCGTCGATGGTGAGTGCCGCAAAAGCTATATGAGCAATACCCCGATCATGACATGACATCGTGACGCATACAAAATCCACGTCTAAGATGGCTAGGCCATGCCGAGCTGATGAATGTAAAAAAGTACTACTAAATGGAGCACATGTGAGTACCGTCGGTGGAATGAGCGGAAGATGGCGACCAGGTCTCAGATGGAAGGGTGTATGGTATATATAGGCTTACTTCGACCAGCTAAAACTTACTCAATTGTTTTTTAAAAAATTTACATTACGATGAAGACAGGCGAGTATAACTTTATCCGGCTGGACAAGATTATTAGGAGGAAGATGAAGGAGGTACTTCCTATGGTCTTCATCCTACACCTCTTTTACAGCCATGTAAATTGTGTATGTCAAATGATGACGAGGACCTTTCCAATTTCAGTTCATATGGAGATATTTCTTATGTTATTGAAAACCTAAGCAGTATTTTGGTGTAGGTGGAGATACATATTATATACAGTGGCGGACAGATAATTAGGCCAGCCTTTTGTAGTAATTTTGAACGACTACCAAAATTGTAAGAATATCAACTTGAATACTATTGAAAAGGTTTATTGGACCCCATTCAATGATCACTACCACGACACTTATCAAGAAAATCCTAGTTGAAAACTGACCTACTTTTCTAACTTTTTTTTTTATGCAAAAATGTGCGTTTTTTAAAAACAAACTACTTTGCTGAAGAAACTTTTGTGATCAAAAATGCTCCTGAATTTATAGAATTTTTTTTAACAAAATATTTTTTTTAAAAAACTTTTAGATTTAAAAAAATTGGTCGATAAAAATTTTTTTTACAAAATAAATCTTAAAACATTGCTAAACTTTCAAGAATTTAAAATTAAAGTAGTTATAAACAATAATATCTTAAATTAGGTAATTTTGCTAGGGTTGTGACGAGCGTTACCATATGGTAACGGCCAGGGCGGGGCAAACGGTAAGCGGTCCAAAAAAAAAAAAGTTAGAAATTCGTTTCTTAGGCCATTTCTAGGTATTCCTGAAAAAATCCAGAAAAAATTCCGAAAATTTCGCTCTCGTCATTAATGGGTTAAAGTAAGCGAAACCCATTCGTAAAATTCATTTCGAATAATGTATCAATTTCCTGGGCACTAGTATTATTAGAGTCCGAGTAGGCAAAAGTCTTCACGCAATTATATAAGTGAATTCAAGTATTCAGTCAGTAGTGGGCAGCAGTATAGAATGTTTCGTGTCGTTGGCGTGCGTTTGACGTCCAAATATTGGTCTGCAATTAGTCTACTGTGTTTCTACAAATGCATGCAGTATGGTGGCTTTATAAAAATCGATTACGATCCAGGGGAAGATGTGGCAGTAAGCTCGTCGCCGAAGTGGATAGTGTGGTGGACATACAAACGCTACATAAACAATGTGATGGTGGCATATGCAAGTGCTGCATTGCTTTTTAATATTTATTTAGCAATCCGCTTGTTTAACACTTTGTCAGACCAAAACATTGCAGTCTTTTTTTGTCTTTGGATTTGCGTGTGTTCCTCGCTCATCACAATATGCAGAACTTGCCAAACGTAATATAAGCAACTGATCGGAATTATAAATAAACTACTGAAAGCATTGAGAACCCTGAACGATATCACCGGTACCGATTGTCGCGTGCGCAAACATTATTGGAAAAGCATGCTGCTGCGTTGGGCAGCGCTGTCAGTTACCATTTTAATATTTCTCAAAAGTATAGAGCTGTTGCTCGATCTAATAAAACAGCCTTTACAAATCTACTATCTTATATTGTTCGAGCTACTGGGCCAGGCATTGGTGCTATATAACATGCAAATCTTGACATTCTATCGCTGTATGAATCGGTTCTTGAAACTGAGGTGGACCGTCGGCAAATGGGCGCAATCTGTTCGCCATTTCTCATGTGCGTCGTCTGCAGATTGCTGATCTGGTTTAAGGTCTACCGCAATATACTGATGTGTTGCGTTCTTGTGGAAAATGCCAGCTTAATATTGCGCTTGCTAAGAATTGGGTGTGATCTACCCCTAACGATACTAGCATTTTCGCCTTTCCTCAACCTGACAATGGTGAACCATAAAACGAAAAAGGCTCGCAGTATCTACTTGGATTTGTTAACTTTCTGCTCGAAGCGTTTATCTGACAAGGACAACCGGCTGTCAGAATATGGCAAAACCTTGATGAGAGATGTAATTCAAATTTGATATGTTTCTCATATGTTTCTTGATATGCTTCTTTGGATTCACATACCGCTATTGCTTTCATTTTCAGATACACATCTCGATAATGGACTCCAAGTTGTATTCCACGGAAATCACAGCATATAATGTGTTCGCCTTTGACTGCTGCAACATCCTTAAACTATTTTATACTATGACCGCTTTCTATACCCTAACGCTGCTGTATAGATATGCTGCCCTCATGTATTTAACTGCTCATTTTCATGATTGGAGTATTGACATTTAGTACAATTGTCGCTATTGTAATAAGTAAAAAATAAGCGCTTAGAATAAATTGGGGTTCCCGGTTTATTGGCATTCTCTCATTTAAAATAACTTTCACATCGCTTTAACAGAAAATTATCCAATCATAAATTAAAAGAAATCTCGCTAGTGTCATGTATCTGTCGCTGGTCAAAACATTGCAGATGTTCAAGCGTTACCTCTTCATTATATTCGTTACAGTCTCGAACCGAATAAAACAGTGTCCCAGTTGCCTAGTATTCTATTTGCCTCGTATTTATTGTTTTGAATTAGAGCCCGACCGATGAGCATTTTCAGGCCGAAGCCGATGCCGAAGGTCAATTGGCAGCCTATTACTTTGGCCGACGCCAAAGGCCTATACCGAAGCCGAAGCCGATAATTAAAAAACCATTAAAAACTTATTTTTTGGTTTAGTTTCATTTAAATTCGAGTGTATAAATATATATACATTTAGTTTTTTAAGGAACGAAGTTTTTATTTTAACAAATAATAAAACTAACCAAAAGAATTCACAAACAAATTTGGGCCTCCTAGGTCAAAACTAACACGAGCCTAGGATTATCCCATATATCCCGTATAAGAAAAGCATTATTTAGTATTTATTGAAAAGCATTTTTAGAAATTTGACAAATGATGATGTAGTTGATGGTAAATACCAAAGCTGGGCATAGTTAATCGAGAATTTAACTTCGTTAACCCGGCAATAGTTATTCAAAAATTTAACTTCGTTAAATTAAAAAGTTAATTTTGTTGAAAAGTTAACTTCGTTAAAAGTTATATTAAGTAGTTAAATTTCCTATAGAAAACAAAAAAAATATTTTTTTTACAAAAAACACATAAAAAATACTTTTTAACTATATTCAATTGAATGCCTGCACTCAACACCCCCTGCTTTAAAATAAATTATACAAATTTTTATCAAAAGCAAAATTTTGTCTATGAAACAATTTATTTATATTCATATGAAGGCATACAAGTTTTATTAGAATATTAAATAGAGTAGCACAGACTACTCTAAACACAATGGCGTTCTCAGTTTTTCGACATTTTGAGAAACTTGAGAAATGGAAAATACGATGTAAACAACCTGACGATGTAAACCTCACGTAATGGCTTGGAACGTCGTTGTGTTTAGAATAGCCTTTGCTAATTGTTCTTAACCAAATAAAATATAGAACACTTCGAAATATATCGGCCTGTGTATTTAATTGTTTTGAGAAATACTTTTTAAATTGAGTGTCAATATCAGTTCGAAAATAGTATGGATTCTTAATTTTGACTTTTTATACCCCCACACTCACTGTGGCAGGGTATACTAATTTTGTCATAACGTTTGTAACGCTCATAAGGAGGCGTGTCCGGTATGGAAAAGTATATATATTCTTGATCAGCATCACCTCCTCAGTGGATTTAGCGATGTCCGTCTGTCCGTCCGCACGATAGCGGTCGCAGTTTTGGAGATATGGACTTGAAACTTTGGGTACATGTTTTTCTCGTGAATACTGAGATCAAGTTCGAGAATCAGCCAAATCGGACAAAAACTGGGCGTGGCTCTCATACACCGAAAAAAAAGGTCAACATTTTTCAAGCCTTTTTTTGCTGCATTCGATTGGAAATGCTTAGAAACGTATTTTTGACATGGTCCGAGGTTCCGAAGCCACATATATAAGGGTCGAAATGGGGTCTTGAGACCAATTTTTTTTTTTGGTGGATTTGATTGGAAATTCTTAGAAATGGATTTTGGACATGGTCTGGGCTCCAAATTTAACTTAACTAAATGAAAAAGTTAATGGTTTTCGAAATTAACTGAAACGTTAAAAGCTAACCAGAAATTTAACTTCGTTAATTAACTATTAACTAATTAACTAGTTAATGCCCAGCTTTGGTAAATACCACCTGTGAAGCTTTTAACTTTAAATATAAAATTTGTAGCAAAATCGGTCACGGATTTCCCGGCACCAGAACTCATTTTTATATAAGTTGGCGCAGCAATTTGGGCTACATTTCTCAAAGTCAGAATCCTTCCGTAAACCTCCTACCCCTATATTTTAAATTTCATACAGTTCACCAGGACTCTTTATAGATATCAGGGTGAATAGTAAGCTTCCAATGAAGCAGAAGCCGAATGTGCATTTTCCGATTAAGTTAGACCACATCTTACGCCTATAGTTGTTAGCACAACCCGAACTTTTAAATCGGTCAAGTTGAATTCAAAAATACCTACATTTTTTATTGATATCCGGTGTGCGATACTTCAACAAAAAACCACTTTAGACAAAATTCCAGCGAAAACATTTCTAAAAAGACTCCCAAAAGGCACACAAAAATATAGCACAATTTATGGCACTGCACTGATAACATGTTGATAGGCAAAAGCGGAAACTGGAAGCTATTCGCCACTAACACAATGGAAAGCCAATACCAACTAGCAACTAGAATGTTATGTCGCAGAACTGATATCAGCGACGACACATGCAAAAGCTGTACAGCTTATGCCAGCATTAAGTTGAAGAAAATAACAAATAAAAATTACAACAACAAAGCCGAAAATAAGACATACTCATAAGGTAATAATTAAAATTTTATTACAAATTATATTGGGGTGGCCTATTATAAAGATTGCCTTATTCTTCAACAGTTGTGGAAGTTTTACTATAAAACCTATGACAGATTCCGGCACAGGCAACAGTTTCTCGACAACGACAAAAGCGTTGAAATCAACCAACGAACCAACGAACGAACGAACGAACACTTCGAACACACCAAATTAGTGCTTTGCAAGTTTTTCAACTGAAAAGTGATACGAAAAAGTGATTCGAAAAATTCATCATGCAAACTTTTGTAAAAATTTCCCTGTTAGCTCTCTGCCTGGGCCTAGCCTCAGCCGAGATGCGTTCCGCTGACATTGACCTAATGCAATTTATGGTGCGTTCACGTGACTTGTCGCAAGAGAATCCCACACGGTCGATGGCCTGTTTCGATTACTATGTGCCGGTATTGAATGGCATTACGCAGGAGTATGAGAGCAATTATGCTGCCTGCCTGCAGAGCTCAACAGACTCCCGCAGTGGTGTAGACGACTCAACCTATCCCGAGCGCAAGGAAATTGACGATTCAGCACAAAGTTCATGTAAATTAATGAACAGTTGCAGTGAACACGAGGATTCCATTTCTTACTTTGAGTGCTATGCCAATGCGGTAAGTTCAAAGTTCTTCTTTTATGGTGTAAAAGGGAACAGCATTATCCTCACCCAACACTTTAATAGAAATAATAACCAAATTCCATTGCATCTGTCATTCGCAGGGTTCCGAGAACACCAAGTCGATGTACACAATATCCGCTAATTCTTCGGAAATATTGGCCAAAATCCGTGAGGAATACCGTCTGATCGACAACGAAGAATATCGGTGCACCAATGCTTCCGAGCGTGTTTACGTCGAGGGTACATCGGTAGCCTATGAGCAATTGCAAAGTTGCTTACAAGGTAAGACACCAGTGCCGACAACGACTCAGGCTCCAATCACCACGTCGACCACAGAGGGAACTACAACAGGAATGCCCGAGGAAATAACCACAACAGCGGCTCCCGAAGAAATCACAACAACAACCTTTGCACCAGTTCCGGAAGAAACAACTACACCAGCTTCCGAGGAAACCACTGAAGCTCCAGAAGAAACTACTGAAGCTCCAGAAGAAACCACTGAAGCAGCTCCCGAGGAAACCACAACTGAAGCTCCCGAAGAAACCACCGAAGCAGCTCCAGAAGAAACCACTGAAGCAGCTCCAGAAGAAACCACAACTGAAGCTCCCGAGGAAACCACCACAACAGCTCCCGAGGAAACCACAACTGAAGCTTCCGAGGAAACCACCGAAGCAACTCCCGAAGAAACCACACCTGAAGATTCAGCCACTGTCGAAGACTCTTCAAATGGCTCTGGTGATGGATCTGAATCTGAAGATCACTCGGAAAGCGAATCGGAGAGTAGCTCGTCGTCCGTTGAAAACAGAATGCCCGAAGAAGATGTCCGAGCAACACGCCGCATTAAGGAGGCCTTAGAAAAGCTGAGGCAACAATTGCGTCGCAACTAAATCATTTTTGAGTCTCAATATGTATAAACTACCTAAAACCTAATTATTTTAAATAAAATGTTTAATTTCAAAAAAACCTACGAAGACTGAATGAAAGAATTTCCCTAAGTTAAATAGTTTCCTATCGTGTCGGGTATCAGATTTAAAGACAAATTTCATTATTTTCTTGAGGTGTGAAGGATGCAAATATGGAATATAATTAAAATGATTAGCTTTGATCGAAATCAATGTTGACATTAGAACAACAAACACAAACTAAATGAAAGCGTGCCTGAAAATATGCTGTGTATAATTTTGAATTGGTTGAAAGGAAAGGTTAGATAAAAATAATGACAAAATTTGTATCGGTTTTGCACGAATAAAATTGAGCTATATTTGAAAAACACACCTATTGTCTAATCTCACCCAGGAGATGTTAGATGATGTCACCCTGCCGTCATATAAGCATTTTCTTTAGTTTAGCTGGTACTATGCTCTTGCATTAATTTCTCTTATCTATTGCAAAAAAATCTTATTCAGGACCCAATTTAGACCCACATATAGGTTTTAGGACCTCAGAACATGTCCATCATCCGTTTCTAAAAATTTCCAATCCAATACATCGAAACTGCGAGCGCGATCGCGGTCAGACAGGCTTATCCAGACAATATACACCTGTCCATACTGGGCACGCCTCCTTATGGGCGTAACAAAGGTTATGTCAAAGTTAATATACCCTGCCACCAGTGTTACCATATTTGCAGATTTTTGAAGCTTTGTCAGATTTTAAGACTATTTCCCCGAAACTACAGATTTTTTATAAATTGAACAGATTTTACAGACTTCTACCAAATAAATTCAGAGATACTCGTACTCAGTTTTTTTTTGAGTAATGTATTCTCTCTTCACTTGAATTGTAATTTTTTTCTCCCATTGTGAAATTTGATAAACAAAAAAATTCGCCTGCCGCCAAAATGTACATAATTTTCGTTTTGAAAACTACAAATTTCGGTTTAATCCGGCAAGAGCGTTTCCTTTATATAATTTCATAAATTTAATAGCATAATATGGTTTGTTTTTGACATGCGCTAATTTTTGCTTCAGAAATTGTTATCCTCAAAGAAAAAAGGTCGAAAAGCAGTTCAATTTTTAAATATGACTGTCTCGCTTAAGGTGTCCTGGTAGAGTAAGCTGGGGACGCTGTGACAATGGAGCACAATTGACTTTGTAATTTTTGTGTTGTTCTGACCGTGCTTGGGGCACATTTGACAAAACGACTTTTTTAGAAAATATTAAAAAATATATATTTTTGGTTTCCAGAACAGAATGAAAATTTAAGGGGTTCAAGTCAAAAAATCACTCTTTATAGAGCACCAACACTTTTTAGAATCGGTCCACAAGTTTCGAAGTAATGCGACTTTGCCCAAAAGGTATCACAGCTACCCCAGCTTACCTACCTACTCATTCGAACGGTGTCCAATCGACTTTTTTAGTGGTACCCAAGTTAAAATTCTTAAATTTTCTGAAACCAATAAAAATTTTTAAAGACTGCTGTACCAAATTAACTGGCCGTTACTGTATAAATGTATATAATATTTACTAATTTGTATGAGTTTAAAGAAAATTTCAAACAATAGATTTAAAAAAAAAAAAAAGATTTTTAACCTTGGAAATTACAGATTTTGTTGAAAAAAATCATTCCCCCACAGAAGTGTGTGGGGGAATAAAAGCTTTTAAAATCGGTCCAGTTCATAGAACCATTTCCATTAAATCGTATAGATAAGCTAAGTGTTTTAAGTAAATCCCTGGACTAAAAATTGATAAACTGTACTTCAAAATGTTGCCTGCTCGCCTATATTGTACGGGATTTTGCACTTAATGTTTCCGAATTCCCGAAATCGTTTAAAGAATTTATAAAACACAACAAAAATGTAATTTGTCAAAATCGCGGCAGATTTCGAAAAGTGCTTTCGGATAAAAGGAAAACGAGAATCGAAGAATCAATTTGCGTGAAGCAAACCGTGCTGCCGTTCACGTTTTAAACGAAAACGTATTTCGAGATCGAGTAACAAGATTGCAACCCTGATCAGATTCATTAAGTACATAGGTTTCCTTCAAAACTCTGTGAATTTGTATTCAAAAAATCAAAAAGAGGAGAGTATTGATATTTACTATCACTGGTAAGCTATTAGTTTTATTATAGGCAATATAAATCGATATATGGCACGTATTTACTTACACCGTAAGTATACTTCCGCATTAATTAGTAATTTCACAATGGCTAAAACAGTATTTGATGGGGGAACTCCTTTTTACCAAAGTGGCGCAGAGCCTCAAGTGCGGGCTCTGCGCCAAATACCAATCATAAATAACCTAATCGCCTTATTCCGTTCGAAGGAATTGAAATAAAATTGCGCTTAGCAAACGTCATGGTTTCGGGGGAAATACTTTATGTTTAGACCGCCCAAAACAAACTAAACAAAAATAACTACAACAAACATGTGGCCAACTGGCCGCTCGTTATCGGGCAGTATTCTTAATACCCCTTGCTTTGTGCTGCTTCCATGTTATATTAATTTCAAGATTACGAATAGTGCAAGTTTTTTATAAATACTCACAATAATTAGGAGATTGTTCACAGTCCACAACGGTACGCCAAACATTTCGAACGATAATTAAATTAAAATTAATTTCAAAGCGAAAAAATGTTCAAATTGATGACTTTGATTGCCGTGCTCGGAGTTTTTTCTCTAGCTACAGGCGTCTTCGTTCCTACTCAAAAGATGGAACAGAATTTTGGCAACTATTTGCTGAGATCAAGCATATCCATCGAAGAGAACCCGCAACGCAGCATGGCCTGCTTCCAGATCTATGTGCCAAAACTGAACGCCCTCACCGAGCAGTACGAGAACAGAGTTAATGCATGCATGCAGTATGCAGAGGATGCCCATTGGAATGTCGAAAAAGAGATGAACGCCAGCCGCTGGAACGCTACAAGAGATGCCAATGATTCTTGCGAGCAATATAAAAATTGCAATTTTGAAAGCAATACTAAGGAATTCTTCGACTGCTACGCCAAAGCGGTAAGTTCAGAAGAAAATAGTCTCCGAAAAGCGTCGCTCATCTTGATTACAAATATTTCAGGCCAACAATGTCTCGAAAGTGTCCAGCAACATTGAGAAATCCTCTAAGGATAATGCGGAGTATATGAATATCATATTGGAGACCATTGCGTACGAAAAGAATCGCTGCACCACGGAAGCCTCGAGAGTTTATAAGGACGAAACAACCAAAATCTACGCTGATTTGGATGACTGTTTGGCAGATTAAGCAAAGTGATTGCATCAATAAAATTAGTTACTCATAAAAAAATACTGTATTTATTTATTTATTTAGTTAAATGTTCTCTGGTTGTATGGAGCAAAAAGCTTTATCAATTTAAAAATAAAATTCTTTGACATTGTACATTTTGAAACTTTTGAATATTCTCATGAATGCGATAGAAATAAAGGGCGGTAATCATGATTCCGTGCTTTCGATGAAACTGAAAGCTTATTGCCAATTAGAATCAGCTGAGAAATTATTTTGAAGATTGTGTTTTGGTTGGCATGCTTACAACTTAGCAATCTCGGTGACAAAGATAAGGTTCAACGAATTTACTTTTTTTGACTGCGTTCCACGCCAAAGCTCATAACGTACATGTACCATAACGTAGTATGTTGAAAAAATTCTAAATATCTACAGATTAAAAAATATTCCCTTTTAATACAGTCATTCTAGCTTTCTTTTTTTACAAAAATTTGCGTAGGTACACGATTTTTTTTTGTTGAAGTCACGCTGGTGTGTTGCATAATTCCAAAATGGCGGGACTCTAGAGTTTATGTGCTTCAGCTACCATAAGGAGCAACGATTTTCAACAAATATCCTATCACCTGCTACCATTTCGAGAAGAATTGCACCGTTTACTTTTTAAGCCCAACATTATTTTCGTAAAGTATATACTATATAGCTTCTATAAAGTATGTATCGGATCAAGGTTGTGAAAATCTTTTTGTGTAATATCGTGTAAAAGCAGAGGTACGGAACGAAACGAAAAAGATTTTGTCCCAATCGTTCCGGAACCGTTTCGTTCCGAGCGGAACGAAAAAAATCGGAACTTTATTATTTTGCTCCATCCGGAACGAAATCTTTTTGCTCCGACCGGAACTTTATTTTGAAGTCACAAAATATCGTTCCTTTCGAATTTCATTCCAGTCATTCTTTTAAATAAAGTTTCGAAAAACATATGAATAGTTTTCAATAGTTTTAGACAATTTTAAGTAAAAACAAGTGTGTAATTTTCAGTCGGTCAAAGCCGACTTATATATACCCTACATCTACTGGGCCATTTGGATACGCCATCATGAATTTAGAAATTTCGATATTAAATTAGAAATCAGCGACTCCGAAAACCCTATAAAGCGCTAGCATTTTTGGAACGAAAAAAAAAAATATTTCGTTCCCCTTTGGAACTTTAATCCGAAAGGAACGATTGAAAAGTTCTTTAGATGAAAAGTGGAACTTTTGCCCGGAACAATATTTTGTTTCCTCCGACTGGAACGATCCAGTCGGAACTTTATTTTTTTTTTCGTTCCGTTCCGTTCCGCACCCCTGTGTAAAAGACTTATTACCAATCTTGTTGTTAATAAAATGCTCTACAGTTGTCACCCCACAACATTTTCGTGTGGGATTATTAGTTTAAAAGTTTTAGCTCGGAAAACTGGGAACAGGGAACGTGGCA